>CM061152.1:2598821-3123821 GCA_030710495.1 Labroides dimidiatus | reverse complement strand
TGTGTGGGGTGTAGTTTCTCAGTAAATGGGTGTGAATAAAAAAAGCTTGAACACGCTGCTGTACTTTTTAATGTTTTGAAGTGATCACCACAGCTGAAGAGTTTAGATACTTTAGACTCCATCAAACCACCACAGTTGATTTTTCCATGTGTACAAAAATTACACAGACTTCATCTTAACAAATGAGACATCCTGAAATATATCGCTTCAATCACAGCATCATGACTCGATTTCATAGTTTAATTGTTACATTCATCACGTCCTGTTTCAGGTGTGTCTGCTTCATCGTGATCAATGGGACAAAAAGAGTTGATAGTTCATTAAAAGTGTGTAACATTAAAAAAGGAACTTTTACTCTAATGGCTCCTGTACGGTTTCTGTTATCATGATGGTTTTTATCATGCAGTCAGCTGAGACATAGAATGATTACACACACACACACACGTACCCACAGTAAACAAGTCAGTTCCATGAAACTTCAAATTTGGCACATCTGCATCGCTGCATGTTGGTCTCAAATGTATTTCAGGACCAGCTTCTTGGTGAGGGTGTACTTGGGCTCAGGCATTTGTTTGTGGTTTAAAAAAACTCCTTTGCTGACCTCCCTGTTCACGCGGGTCAGCACAGACAGCATGTCATCCTTCTCCTGGCTGCACAGAAAACATCAGAGACACAATAAGTTAGACACCAAAATCACAGACAAATTTAAACGCCACAACATCAGGTCAGATGACTTCACATGCACAGAGCAGAGTAAAATAACCAACACGAGCCTGGGGCCTCGTTTTCTAATCAGACTCTGTTTTAGGTTTCATTTTCTGGGTTAAAGGGGAGGGTGCCAGACCTGTCAGTCTGTTCATTCATGATATTAATATCTTCTAAAACAGTTCACCCCTTGTACAGTGCTTGTACAACACGTTCCTAAAAAACTGGGAACAGCAACAGACTGAGAAAGTTGAGGAATGCTCCAAAAACACCTGTTTGGAACATTCCACAGGTGAACAGGTTCATTGGAAACAGGTGAGTGTCATGATTGGGTATAAAAGGAGCATCCCTGAAAGGCTGAGTCGTTCACAAGCAAGGATGGAGCGAGGTTCATCACTTTGTGAACAACTGTGTGAGCAAATACTCCAACAGTTTAAGAACAATGTTTCTCAACATACAATTACAAAGAATTGATGGATTTGATCATCTACAGTCCATAATATCATCAAAAGATTCAGAGAATCTGGAGAAATCTCTGCACGTAAGCAGCAAGGCTGAAAACCAACACTGAATGACCGTGACCTTTGACCCCTCAGGCAGCACTGCATTAAAAACCAACATCATTGTGTAAAGGATATTACCACGTGGGCTCAGGAAGACTTCAGAAAACCATTGTCAGTTAACACAGTTCATCACTACATCTACAAGTGCAAGTTCAAACTCTACCATGCAAAGACAAAGACATATATCAACAACACCCAGAAACACCGCCGGCTTCTCTGGACCCGAGCTCATCTGAGATGGACTGACGCAAAGTGGAAAAGTGTGCTGTGGTCTGACGAGTCCACATTTCAAACTGTTTTTGTAAATCATGGACGTGGTGTCCTCCAGGCCAAAGAGGAAAAGGACAATCTGGATTGTTCTCAGGTCAAAGTCTCAAAGCCAGCATCTGTGATGGTATGGGGGTGTGTTAGTGCCCATGGCATGGCTAACTTGACCATCTGTGAAGGCTCCATTAATGCTGAAAGGTACATACAGGTTTTGGAGCAACATATGCTGCCATCCAAGCCACGTCTTTTTCAGGGACGTCCCTGCTTATTTCAGCAAGACAATGACAAGACACATTCTGCATGTGTTACAACAGCGTACTTCAACAATTAGTGTCCTCAGTTCACAAACACTTATTGAGTGTTGTTAAAAGGAAAGGTGATGGAACACAGTGGAAACATGAGCCTGAACCAGCTTTTTAGGAACGTGTTGCAGCATTCAAATTCAAAATGAGGGAATATTTGAAAATCAAACAAAAAAAATTCAGTTTGAACAATAAATATTTTGTCTTTGTAGTGTATTCAGTTGAATATAGGTTAAACAGGATTTACAGATCATTGTATTCAGTTTTTATTTAGGTTTTACACAACGTCCAAACTTCACTGGAATTCTGGTTGTAAGCTTATTGATGTTTGCAGAAGACTGAAGTTACAGGACAAAGTTGCTCAAAGACTCCTCTCCCTAAACTTGCTGTGGAGTTTTCTCTCACCTCTCTGCTGACTTCTTAAGCTGCTTGCACAGCTCCTGGATGTAGATAGAGCCTGTGGCGGTGTTTCGAAATGACTTGCACTCCTCCACGGTGGCCATGCCCAGCAGGAAGTCAGCACCCCAAGGCACCGTCTCCTCCTTAATAGTACCGGCGTCTTCCTCCAGGCTGCTCTGTCTGACTGTGCCCTCCCAGCTTGGCTGCGGGTGGGGCAGCACAGATCCTTTCTGGTAGCTGCCCCCCTGGCATGCCTGGATGAAGAAGAGTTTGGGCTTTCCTGCTAAGGTGCGAGCTCGCCCACTTACGAAGGGAGCAGTCAGCTCTTTGATGCGCACCTCCTGCTCATCAGTCCCGTAGACGGTCCCTAATTCACCGTGAGAGAGCACACACACCACCTGAGGACAAAGGCAGACAGATTTTATTGGACTGGTAGTTTCACTTCTTACAGATCTCAACTATCACAAGGTGGTTTATGTGCAACAGGTCCAATTGTACCTGAAAGTTCAGTGTTAGCTGAACTGAACAACATAACACATCTTTATTTACTGCACATCACATAGAGTTGTGTTTGTTGTTCTGCCTCTGAAGGTATGAAAAAAACAGCTCACCAGAGCATCCTCCATCATAAAGTTCCTCTTGCTGAGCCTCGACACTTCTTGTCTCATTTGGTCTGCAGTCAGGTTGTGATGAACGGTGACGGTAAAGCCAAGTCTGCTGAACACGTCACACAGAGCCTCTGCATCACATTGAAGGGAGGAAAAAAAAAAAGTCAAAACAACAGAAAATTTCATGACATCAATCCTGCCAGATCTGATCACTTCATGTCAAACCGTTTAAGATCCTGCACAAAGGAACGTAAAGCTAGATTGTTGGTTTAGTTTAGAGAGTTCTAATACTGTATTTAATGGACCAGTTTTCAGGAACTCTAAAACAAAAAGACCAGCTGACGTGTCAGGTTTCACATGCAAGAATTTGTTGCCTTTTTTGAGATTCTGAATAGTGCACTCTGAAATAACGTCTGAGCTAAATATGGAGTGTAAAAGTGATTCTATAATCAGGGCTACGTTTGACATCACTCTTCAAGTGTGTTTGTTTTGGAAATGAATGGAGATTGGATCATTTTTTGAACACTACTTTTCATTGTTTCCTGCTCATCTACCAATCAGAGCTAACGTAACCTCACTCTTCATTTTATTGACAGACTCTCAAGTTTGATCAGATCACTGCAGAATAACTGCTGCATGTGGGTTGGAATGAACATTATCACAAACAGATTAACCTGTGTTTTAGCCTTTAGTCCATGTTTTAGTTTTTGCTTGTGGTTTAGCCTTTAACCCATGTTTTAGTTTTAGCTCGTGTTTTACCCATTAGCTTTTGGTTTTGCCTTTAGCTTGCGTTTTAACCTTTAGCTTATGATTTAGCCTTAAGCTCATGTTTTAGACTTAAGTCTGTTTTAGTCTTTTGCTCGTGTCTTAGCCTTTAGCCCATGCTCTATCACTCTCCCGTTTCTCTTTCTTCTTCTCTTCTGCTCTTTTTTTGTCTGTCAGTTCAGCTCCAGTCTCCACCATCTCTACTAAATTAATCACAGAAATCATTTTCAGCAGATAAAAACACAGATCTCTCTTCTCACTACTAAACTACATCAGCTAGCATGGTGCTGTAAAAGAGACTTCTACGTGACATTAATCAATCCGGTCCTGTCTAACCCGACCGGGAAGCTAAAAAAATATTATTTAGAAATAACCTTAATTGGTGCTGATAATCTCATTTTAAATTGTGGATTAGGATTAGGATTAGGCAGAAATCTAGAAGAGAGCATTTTTAAGATCCTTTAGAAAGTCCTCACAGGGACTTTAATAAAAAACATTTGTATACAGAGGATAGAGTGAATGTAAGGAGACATACCCTCATCCTTCTCAGATCCTGCTCTTTTTCCCAGCCCCATCAGGAAAACCTCATTGTTAAAGACCACACACTGACCACGGGGGTTATGATTCAGGCTGTAATACTCCGACTGAAGGGTAAAAACAGAGAAGCAAATCAAAAACATTACTGATCTGCTGATGGACGACTGTGAATGAATGTTTCGTGGATGTAACGTGTCTGTTCACCTGATCAGGAGGAGACGTGGGATCTGTTTGTGGGTCTGCATCAGTGAAGACCTGCTCTCCTTCAGCTGAAGGGTGAAAACAGTGGAAAGTTACTTCCCTTCATGAATGATATCAAGTAAAACAGGAGAGTGGAAATGCTCAGCAGAGTGGAGGAAGGGAGGGGTCTGTAGCTGCAAACCAGCCAGGAGAGGTGATGAATGGATGGCTGTGTGCCGAGGAGGAGGAGGAGGAGGAGGAGGAGGAGGAGGAGGAGGAGGAGGAGGAGGACTTACAGCTGGGCTGGGTCTCAGTGATGGACACTTGGGGTTGAATCAGCTGAGCGGGGTTGTTGATCCTCTGCAGGGAGAGAAAAGTCCTCAGTACACTGACTTATTATGGGATGAACTGTGCAAACCAACACACACTCACACACTCTCACCTGGTGGTCCATGCTGAAATGAGGAGCTGCAGCAGGCTGGGTTAACCCTGCAGAGACAACAATCATTTCACTCATTCTGTACTCAAATACCATGAACCAATGTGTGTTTAGTGTGTGTTTAGTGTGTGTGTAGTGTGCTTCAGTGTGTGTGGTGTGTGTTATACCCTGCATATGGTGCTGCACAGTTGTTGCCAGTTGTTGGTCGAGCTCCTGCAGAACTGTGTGCAACACGTCGAGTTTATGATTTGAGAGGAAACCTCTCCTTTCCATTTCACTGAACACGTCCAGTGCTGTCTGTGAGAAGCAGGAAAAAAAAGTGTGTTAGTGTGTGGTCAGTTGAAAATCTGATATGAAACCTTGGGGGGGGGGGGGGGGGGGGGGCAACCTTTACACAGAAAACTCAATGAGACTGTGGATCAGTGGTTGAGTTGTTGCCTCTTAATTGGAAGGTCGAGGGTTTCGATTCCCAGCTCCTGCAGTCTCATGTCGAATTGTCCTTGAGCAAGACACTGAACCCCAAATTGCTCCCACTGTTGTTCAGTGGTGTGTGAATGAGTATGACTGGATTAGATAAAACTGATGGTCTTCAATAGGTAGATTGTTCTGCCATCAGTGTGTGAATGTGGTGTGGATGGGTGAATGAGGCCAGCAGTGTAAAGCGCTTTGAGTGGTCAGACAGACTAGAAAAGCGCTATATAAGTACCGGTCCATTACCATTTTTTCACTCCATGTCTAATGCACCAGCACAGACAGCCAGTGTTTACAACTCCTCAGTAAGGAAAGTCGCTATTGGCTGTCCCAGAAGTCACTTAAAGTCCCTAAATGATGGTATAGTCTAATTTGCATATCAAGTCGTTCACATGTAACTGTCATGGACGCTGTAGGTCAGAGGAATAACATCATAGCAGAGACAGAGAGCATCTAAAAAGCACAGTAAATATGTTTGTTGTAACTATAGATGAACTTTCTTCTGTCATCTCCTGTTTTTAATGTCTAAATATCAACCCTCCTCCTGTACACAGGCTGGAGACCAGAAAAGTGACCCTACAGAGACGAACAGCGTGACTCATCAGCATGCAGTGGTCTGCTCTGGCTGCAGCTTGGAGGGTCTGTCTGTGAGTGTTTGGATAGGGGAGGGGCCATAGACTGTATAAAACATGGATGTAGTCTCTGTGACGTCACCCGTCTGTTCCTGAACCAGTCAAATGAAGCTGATCATGGGACAGGGCCATCTTGGATATGATGCAGACTTTGAGCTTCCGTTCAAACAGCCATGCACCTGTTTCTTCACAAGCCTGTGGGCTCTTAGAGGAGCCAGTTTTGGTGCTGATCAAGAGACAATAAATGTTTTGTTTGACTCTGGATTAGAAATGATATCCTGTGTGGTCTCACCTTACATGTCTCAAGTTGTCTTTTGTCCAATCTGCCGTCCAGAAGAAACTTCATCTTTTCAAAGTTCTGCTGAGTCATGTTCTGATAAATTTCATACAGCATCACTCTGAGAGGAGGAGCAGAGGGGGAGGCGGTGAGACAAAGCAGACTGGCTCCAGGACTTCAGAGGCCAGACTGACTGTGTTATAACTCTGCTGTCTTCTGAACTGGTTCACATTTTGTTTCCCTGTCTTTTACCTGTAAGCTGGCAGAAGGGGATTTGCGTCGGTGTCCTCTGGTCGCCTGCTGTCCGTCTCTAGGAGGCTGAGGAGGTCTGCACGACGGATCGTGTGGAGCAGCTGAGACAGAAAGATGACATCGTCCAGCAGACCTTTTTCTTCCAGCCTCAGGAAGAGCTCTTTGGCATCCCGGAGCTTTACAAGGACAACAGAGAAACAAAAAGACATCAGAGGAAATCCAGTCTGTGTAGCACTTCCACTTCAGCAGCTGCATGAACTGAAGGCTCCTTCAAATACAAAACTAAGCTTTGTTGATAAATGGATGAAATAATAAAGAAAAGTGTTTGAAATGTGGGCAGGAGAAGAATAACACTGTAACCATGTAGGATTACTAATATGTGCTGTGAAACGTTGACTGTCCCAGAGTTCAGGCTTTGTGGGTCTCACCCCCTCCAGACGTTTCCTGGTGACCACATCTCGACACAAAAAGCACAGAGCAGCCACCTCAGAGGAGTCCAGCTCCTCATCTATGCGCGACAGCTTCACCCGGTCCATCGTGGACTCCCTCCCTCCCTCCACCTGCCCGGGCCTGAAGATCTGCAGGTCAGAGAGACAAGTATGGAGTTAAATTAGTGCCAAAACCTCACAAACACAAAAACTGTGTTGTATTTGCGGCCAGTGATTCACAAACAAACTTAGTGTGATTCGCAAAAGCAAAACATAATTCACAACTAATGTATTTAGTTTGATTAATGAAATAAAATGTCTCTCCAACAAATACATCTTGCTTCACAAATACAGAAAAATGTATTTTCACTTCAATGAAAATATCCTTCAGGCGCAAAAATAAAATCTTTCAAGTACAAAAAAAATATTGTTCAAGATTTAATTTTTTCTTCTTGAGTTCAAAAAAAAAAATTGACTTTTGGCAGTAACTTTCCGCCGTTCTGATCGGCATCCGCAGGACTTAGATTTATTCATGAACACCAGCACACGACTCGAGCAATGTTCTGCAATGTGCACGCCACAACAGCAGGTGGCACTGTTGATGCTGTTTAAAGCCATAGATCTACATCATAGATACGGCGAGGAGCCCAGGAAAGAGGACGGCATCACTCGCCCTGGACCACGCAAAATCACGGTCCAAAAATCACCTGTTGGCTGCTCATGCTGCCGTGATTTTGCGCAGCCTGCCAAAAGTCACGTGACGGCGGGAAGATCGTGCCAAAAGTCACATGACGTGGTAGAATCATGTCAAAACTGTTTCCCCGCAGAATTGTTTCTTCTACTTGCAGATTTTTTTTTTTAACTCGAGAAGAAAAAATTAAATCTTGAACAATATTTTTTTTGTACTTGAAAGATTTTATTTTTTCGCCTCAAGGATATTTTCATTGAAGTGAAAATACATTTTTCTGTATTTGTGAAGCACGATGTTTTTGTTGGAGAGACATTTTATTTCATTAATCAAACTAAATACATTAGTTGTGAATTATGTTTTGCTTTTGCAAATCACACTAAGTTTGTTTGTGAATCACTGGCTGCAAATAAAACACAGTTTTTGTGTTTGTGAGGTTTTGGCACTAATTTAACTCCATAGACAAGCTTTGTGTTTTTATTGAAGGAACAAAAGTGAAGACACAAGATGTGAAGTCACCACCAGAAGATGTTGACATCATCACTTGAAAAAAAAAAAAAAAAGTTGCACTATAAAAGACCAACTCTAAAAACAACTGAAAAATAGGACTTCACTCCAGAAGGAATCAACTCACAGGTCTCAGTGAAAAATGTTTCACTGCACCCAGTTTCAGCCATTATTGAACAGCAATCTAATGCTCATTTGAGTTGTTGAAAAAATACGATTGTCATAATATGAGATCTAATAAATCAGCTTAATCACCAGTGATTTGGTGATTATGGATGCAGAATAGCTGAAGCTTTTTTCTCACTCGCACTGCCCCATTAAAACAAGCAACTGCAGATTGACTGGCCGGCCCCCAATGGCAGATGGAAACAAGGATTTGTCAGAGATCCAGCCCAACAGAAACATGAGATGACCCTAAAAGTCTTTCTTTTCTGACACTAATGCTGGGCTTACACCAAACGATTTTCGCAGTCTCAGACTAAAAACTGAAAATCTTTAGTAAATCTCTGAGTTTTACCGGAGTCACGGCGCGCTCCCGTTTTCTCGACCGTTTAGTGTGAGATAGTAATCTGCGCTGTTTCACATCAGTCTTTTTCTAGTCTTGAGTTTGCAGTGACGTAACACAATCAACAACCAATAGATGAGCGCTGACAAAAGCAGAAACAGGAAACCCGGCAGTCATGAAAAATAACAACGGAGGAACAACGGAGAAAGTGGACCGTGGAAAAAGAGGAGCGAATGGTGGAGTTATGGGCAGAGCATCCCTGCCTGTTCGACATCAACTCTCAAACAAACCACGACAGAGTGGAAAAGGAAAAGGGTTACTACTAGGAGCATGATGGCGAAAAAATTGCATGGTGGGAAAAAATACACTAAAAGAATCTAGTTGTAGTCTTGTATTTAGTGATCCTGCAAGATTCACAGTCTTTGTAAAATCTCAGTCTGAGACTAAAAACTCATAACACTCGTCTTTAGATGTGAGCAGGTGTGAGCTGATAGTTTTCCAGGAGTCTTCTTCAAATCTTTTCAGAGTCTTCTGATGTACAGGTAGCATCAGGGATATACAAATTTCGACAGATACAACGTTTGTTGTAATTATAAATTTCATCAAAGCCTTCACGTTAGCAGTGACATACTATCTGAGACGTGGGAAGTAACTAGCTTATGGTGCTTCTGGTGCAGCAGCCCCTGACACCAGGGACAATGGGTACCATTATAAAGGATGTGTACTACATGGCAGACTCTAGTCTTTAGTGACACAGTGGTGCCATCCAAACTTCTCCAGTGGAGTGCTTATCTGTCTGTTTGCCCATCTGCACGTCCTCCCTGCTCTGTTTTTTAAAAATCTACAAACTGATCATAATCCAGGTTTGAACTTTCAGTGTGAGGATTGATAACATTAAAATGTTCTTCAATCCTTTTGAGCTGCTTTAAATAACTGGGGAAGCTCTTATCAGCCAACATTCATTCAGGGTGTGTTTGTGTCTGACCAGCTTACAGGAGATGACAGGGCAGGTCCTGTATGCCCGGAGCTCCTCACCTCAGCCATCAGCTTTGTTACACTGTGGCTCTCAGTCTAACATCAAACCCCTGTGCTGTTCAACAGCTAATACAACTTCACTGTCACAAAATGTAGAAGTGATAAACACTGATACTATTAACACATTTGTTTACCAGAAGCTGGTAACACACTGTGATTTACAACACACACTTGAGTTGTTTCATATGATTTCAGAATCTACGGAGTAGTGAGAGTGCCAAATTACAAAAATAAATCTACAAAACATCAGAAATGAAAAGTGGAAATATAAAGATGAACACATAAAAGAAAGAAAT
This sequence comes from Labroides dimidiatus, assembly GCA_030710495.1. Taxonomy (NCBI): domain Eukaryota; kingdom Metazoa; phylum Chordata; class Actinopteri; order Labriformes; family Labridae; genus Labroides; species Labroides dimidiatus. The sequence continues at coordinate 3,113,965 of CM061152.1, read as the reverse complement.
AATGTTGCTTTATAAAGCAATTCTAATGAAAAAATAAATCCATCAAAGAAAGGGTTAATAAAAGAAGAAATATAAAGACAAATATAAAAAGAAGAAGAAATGTGCTAATACATAAAAGAAAGAAATGTGGCTATAATATGAATCTCATGGAGACCCTGAGTAAGAATTCTTGTTTTCATTTTAAATTTGAGGTATCAGTGAAAGAGGGAACGACATTATTTTTCTCTGACCATTTTGTCTGAACAAAATACGAGCAGGTTTAAAAGTTTTTATATTTCTTGTGGCATACTCAAAGACATACTCTCTGACTGAGGACAGGTCAACATGGTTATAGGTCTTCAACTTGTCCAAGTCAGATGATGACAGCTGAACCTGAGCTGAGAGGACTTTTTGTGTTTTTCACGTCAAATTGTAAATGTTCCGTTTTTTTTTTTTCTTCTAGTCTTTTACACAATGAGTTTATAACAAAACATTTTTTTACCCTTAAAAAGTGTGAAGGGAAAGCTATATTTCACATTGTTATATACAGCAGGCTGGCCTAAAGAGGAGTTTCCTGATCATGTTCATCACTCATTTTGTGTCTAAATAAATGAAGTTCTGTATTTATCAAATTTTTAACTAAACTGAACTTTCAATTTCTTGACTTTTTTACAATATTTTTCTGTAACCCCATCCCTATGATGGGGTTGGTGGTCTCAATGTGTCAGAGTGTCTTTGATAGTTAATGACCTCTGTTACACTGAGTCTGAAGATGAGAGGGAGATACTTTCATGAAGGAATGACAACTGAAAGATGCTTTGACGCAATTCACACTACAGTAAAAAGTGTGACTACCGCCCCCGTTCTCCCCTACAGTAGGGTTCAATCACAAATTTTAAAATAAAGATAAACTGCATAATCTCCATTTCTGAGAAGCTTCTTTTAGCTGCACTTCTTTTTAATCACAATGGCAGTCAAGAAGCAGTGTGAAGCAGTGATGGGAAACTGTGTTATGCAGTCTGCAAACTAAAAAGTCAACACACGGTAAGCTGTCTGCTCGTCATCAAACATGACTTTGTGAGCCAGTGATAACACTGAATTTGACCTACGTATCCTTTTCTTCTCCAGAATATGCATCTACTCTGATGAGGTCCCTGGCAAAGTCAAACATCAGCTCCCCACAGGCTCTACAGGAGCCAAGTGCCAGTTTGTCCTCCACTGTACCGTCCCCTCCTTGCTCGCGGTCAGACTTGAACCCAGGGCTGTTCACCCACATGGAGGTTGACCTGAACCACTAGGCCATCTGTGCGTCACTCATTGACTTTAAACATTGTTTTAGTGTTTGAAGAACATGAGCGCTGGGCTGCATCAGGAACAGAATATAAAGAGCAGTGCTGCATTCACAGCTACGTCTCTTTGTCTCTCACACAACGCGGTGAAACGAAGCTCAGGTTTGGTGGTTTTACAGCTGAAAGATTTATGATCAGCTCTTACACTCACTACTTTTTATTTCAAACTTTAAATCTGCTGATGTGAACACAGCATTAGGCTACATATGGTGAGCTAACAGCGCTCACTCAGCAGGACACCTGCTCTGTTCTCCACTGGTTCTCCTCACACCACAGTTCAGCTGCTCTCCTCTGTTCGTTATTCCTCCTGACCCTGTCCTGATCCTGCTCTGCATCTGGACTAACAGGTTCATCATCATCAGCCTGAGGACCATCAGATGTATAGAAGACAGATTGTCTTCCTCTTCACTTACAGCAGTGAGAGTCTGATCCATGTTTGTTAAAGTTAAACAGAGGCACCCTCAGCAGGACTCCCCTCTGTGACCTCACCTTCAAATGACAGATTATAATGAGGAAGTAAAAACACACACAGACTAAAACGTCTCCACCAGACTCTGTGGGTTATTCACTCAGAAATTTCTTTCAAAATATTATTTATTTCACTTATTTTCTTATAAATTACTTTAACTGCTGTCTTCAACCTGCAATCTGCTCTTTGAGTGTTTTATTTATCTTAGAGTATGAAAAAATAAATGTTTTAATTATTTATCAATTTATTTAATTAGTTATTTCTTTTTATGACGAAAAACAATTTTACATATTTTCAAACATTTTACCTTTGTATGATTTATAGATGAAATGCTTTTTAATGATTATTAGCTTTATCTAATTCATAAAAATCTGTCATTTTAAGATCACTATTCAGCAACATTTACTGTGATATAATATATTACGTCCAACGAAGCCTATTGAGTTGCCACGGTTTAGGTATATATATATATATATATATATATATATATATATATATATATATATATATATATATATATATATATATATATATATCGTTATTTTGGTTTATGAACGACATGGCCATGCTCCTCCAAAACGGACATAATAATATAAATATTTATTTTAAACCACTAGAATCATTAAAGACATTTATTCCCTTCAGTTGTGATTGTTTCATAACAAAAGTTTCACACCGGCGGTTCAGACTGTAGCACAGGTGACGTCACTGAAACCCCCCAGAAGCTCTTGTTGCGTAGAGCTCCGTAGACAGCTCAAACACGACGTTACAAGCATAACATAACCCTGAGTTTATAAATGTTACAGACAAGTAAATAGAGAAACCTTTCAGTCGTTTCATCTACTTTAACTCTTATCCATCTACAGTAAGTTGGTCTGTAAGTTCAGCGTATCTTCAACGATTCACAAACCAGCCGACCAAGGAAGTAAAACGTACTCTCACCTGTGCCAACTTCCGTCCAAGAAAAACAAATATCTGTGTCTCCTGAGTGTCAGTGAAAGTCAGTCCTCTTTCCCACCGACAAATTATCAGTTTTAATTTTCAACGTCGCAGTACTCTTCTTCTCCGACGAGTATGAACTTCTTTTCTGCATCTTTCACTTTCAGAGGAACTTCGACTAACTTATAATTCTTCAAAATAAAAGCTTCTTTAACGGGCAAAGTAAAATCTGAGGCAGTTTCATCCAACATGTAGTTTGATGATTTCTTCGTTTAGGCCAATATGAAGAAGTCAAGAACAAATTGAACGAGTGCTCTTTGTTTTCATCTGTTTTGGAGAGGACTGGTGCCAACACTCAGATATTCAACAACATAAACAAAGTTTTACACCTTTATTTTGAAGACGGACTTTCTCGTTGTCGGGTGTGACCGCAAAATGACTGTGTCCAGGCAGGTGTGACAGGGTTCAAAAGCAGAAACTTTCAAAACTTCAGAAATTAATGCCTACAGCTTATTTAATTTTTTTCAAACAATATAAAACAAAACCAGTGAAGTCTGGGGTTTTAAGTTGTAGTCCCTGGCTTTGGGTTTTCTATTGCTCAGAAAAAAAAAGTGAATGGAAGCATGTCAAACTAATTTTCAAGTGAAAATGTGAATGGAAAGTGTTTTTTTTTTCCTTTCTTTTTTTTTTTGAGAAGTGAGTTGTGGCCTCTGTGTGATCTCAGAGCTTTGCAGTTATCAGGCTGAGTTCTGGGGGTTCGAGGCAAACAGGAGGAAGTACTCTCTAGCAAACTGGATGACGTCATCTGGTTTCCTTAGCAGCAAGAACTGCAGAAAGTCAGATAGGAGTGTTTGAATCTCTGGGTGCTGTCTGAGGTATGAGGCGTGGTTGGCCTTCAGCTCATCCTGCCAAAAGGAGACAAAAACACATGTTCATAAACCATTCCTTTTTACTCTTTAGTCGTATTATTTCAAACATCATTACCTTTCTGTCCAAAAAATTGGAGCACATCTGCATGTCCTCCTCCCAAACCAGTGGGATCTTTTCAAAGCCTTTAAACATAAACACAAACATAGGACAATAACTCACCCAGTTTTCTAACAGATTTCAGTTTTCAGTGAAAGTTGATGGTTACCTTTTGGTTGCTGTGAGGGCAGCTGCAGCAGCCTCATGGTGACAGGAGATCCAACCTGTACTCTGCTGGCCAAGTGTCTGATGAGAAATATATTCAGTTTTCAAGTAATGGCAACATTTTTTATACAATCTATAGATTAAAAAGAGCACTGAAGTGATAAATGCAATCTCTAGAGGAAGATTCAGGATTATTGAAATGTTGCCAAAATGAACACTATGCACCATGAAAAAAAAAATTAAAAACACAAACAGTAATTAATCACAAACAGAAATACACACTCCAGATTTAACATGTCCTGTCAACTGTCCCTTATTCAGATAACTACACATACAATACATAATGATAACAGTATCATTGATGAATCCTCAACCATTGTTCATAAAATCAACTGATGATAAAGAAATAGTTGATATTGTGCACAAAACCAAAAATAAATAATCAACAGACTGGAATGGTTTTGATATGTTTCTGATTAAAAAAAAAAAAAAGTAATTATTGCACTGTAACACCTCTAAGTTATATTTCTAATTGATCTCTGATAAATGCGTTTTCAAATTACATACCCATTTCTCTGTTATCACAATTTTCAAAGGGTTTAGAAATATGTGTAAAAAGGCTTAATGACTTTATTTCCAAACATACTTTGTGAACAACAATATGGATTCAGGAAAAACAGAACCACTCCACTTGCATTTACAGACTTCATAGAACAAATTACAAATGCTATTGAGAGACATGAATACAGGGTTGGAATATTCTAGATGTACAGAAAACATCTGGCAACTGTTATGTCCCGACAGAAGTGACCACAAATTACATAGCCTTCAATTTGTCGACATTAACAATCTAAACTCAAATCTGCTAAAAGTTATGTGTGGGGTGCCACAGAGTTCAATACTTGAACCACTGTTGTTCATATTGTATATTAATGATTTATGTTGTCCCCAAGTCACTTAAGTGTGTTTTATTTGCTGATGAACCAACTTTTTTTTTGTGGAAAACATCTCAAACAAATTCTGGATACAGTGGAGTATGAACTTTAGATGCTTAAAAAATTGTTTATGCAAACAAATTATCACTTGACCTTAGGGTTTTCAAAATGCATGATTTGTGGAAACCGGCTATCAGACCTTGACTATAACATTAGAATAAATGAAGTTGAAATTGAAACGGTGTGTGAAAATAAATTTTTGGGTGTAATAATTGACAATTAACTAAATTGGAAATCTCATATAAATCATGTCTCAACCAAAATATCTTGTTCCATCTCATTTCTGTATAAAGCTCAAGATTTCTTAAACCAGAAATCTCTGTACACTCCATTATTCACTCATCACTCAATACATGATGTACTGTGTAGAGGTCTGGGGAAACACAAATCAACTGCACATTCTTCTGTTACAAAATAGCCATGGAAATTATAAGTACAAAACCATAACAAGAATCAACAATTCCCCTAGTTTTGCAACGAAACATACCCAAATTTTCAGACTTAGTTGAATACAACAAATTACTAACAAAGTATAAAGCTAAAACTGGTCAATTACCACAAAGTATCCAGAAGACGTTTATAATGAAAAACAGTCAATAAAGACAAGGGGAACGTTTATTTTTTTAATGACCAAAGATACGACCGGATGTCAAATCTCATTGTCTGTTGGTTAGAGGGGTGAATTTGTGGAATGTTTCTTCTTAAGAAGTAAAAACATGACGTACACTGGTAAGGCTCAAAAGAAATTGAAATACATCATGGAAAACGTTAATTAACGATTATGTTAGTGTGCACTTATTTCTAATTATCGTTAACAATAACAATGCATCAGTGATTTTTTTGCTATGCGTTTATTGTGATTGTGATGTTTTTTTATTTTGTAAGATTCGAGGGATGAGTTTTAAATAAGCTTTAGCTTCAACCTACACCCTTTCAGTTACTTCTATTAACTTGTAAGTTGTTTCAATTGTTGCAAGTGAACCAAAATAAATGTCTTTCATACATTCTTTCATATGTATGTTCACCAGTAACTGCACATATGCCAAAAAACCTGACGGTGACTGGTTTCTATTTCTCAGGCTACCTACACATCAGGCATGTTTGGAAGATTTGACTGTAGTGCTTTCAGAAAGATTAGTTCAGCTATTTTGAAGTGGGGCTTGTCAACGACAGGTGTTTCCCAAAGAAGATGCTGGTCAGCTCTGGCCCTGTTGTTGAAAAACCAACTGGAGAACCAGAATGGAAGCTCAGCTTTTAAGCCCTACAAACAGAGCCAATAAACTACCCAATTGGGTTAATTTAAGGAAACTTCTCATCTAACAAACAAACAAACTAACAAACTAACTAGCTAACTAACTGACTGACTAATTTTTTTTAAGGAAATACACTAGTGACTGCTGAAATGTGCACATAAGGGCAGCTCTTAATGGCATTGCTTAACGCATCAATGAAAATCATGAGCTATTTCATTTAGTTGATGAATCTCTTCATGTCTGTATGTTGTCTGTGAGGTTTCCATTGTCCACATATCAATGTTGATCTAACAGTAATCTTACATCCCCAGGTCCAAGCAGTAGAGTGTTTGCAATGACGTCATGATTTGGGCAATTACCCCAATGTTAGATCTTCATCATCTACCGAAAGGTTTGAAAACATCGATGTTACTACTGTATTTTTCACGGGGGAGAGGGTCCACGGAATAAATGATGTTCTCCTGGGAGACACTCACTTTAACAAAAGCCCCCAGAAAGACAGAGTTTTACTTAAGTACCATTTATTTGCGTCACTTACCTCGCAGTCAAAGTAATATTCTATCATAATCTGTTTACTTTTACTAAAGTGTGATTTTAAGATGCTATGGACAGAGAATATGAACTACCTGACAAGAAATGTTGTGAGCAGACTCTGATATTGCACAGATTATTAGAACCACAATCTCCTCTGTTCTTGGGACAATTGTTTGCACTCCTCGATCTGATTTGGGATAAATTTTGGCAGTCGGAAGATGTTTTGAGATGTTTTTATCAGTCCAACTTGAGTAGTGCAGCCAAAATGCAGCAATTATTTTACTATTTTGTTCAACAATACTCCTGTATATGCGCAAGCTAAATTCTGTTCTGTTGCGAAAGTGCCTCCAACATGGCTGAACTCGAATTAATGATGTTACATGAAAACATTCTATTGATTAGATTTAAGGGCCGGACCTCAACATAACACCTCATGAAAGCATAACTCTAATCACTGCCTATCATCATGTAGAGCCATTTATTATACCTGGTTTCATTCACAGTGGTGGGAAGTGAGAGAGTCCAACAACAACAAAAATCTGAGGTGGTAAAGTTTTAGGATTTACCCATCAGCCAGGAAGTAGCTCTGCCAGGTCGTGGTGTCGATGTTGTCCACAGAGTGAATTGTCCTCTCCACTCCAAAAACCTCCACAGTCTGTCCCCCAACCTCCAGCTGCTTCACACCCAGCTCACTCTAACAACAGAGGAACACATCAACAGAGTTCAACCTTTCAATTAGCAGAACAAACAAGAGGTCTCATTGTTACCATGACTCACAAATGTGGTGTGAATGATGTGCAGTCCCTGGTCCAAAGAAACCAAGGACATGTTTTCTGGAACTTTCCTCCTCAGAGCAATCAGACGCAGCAATAAGAGGTTTGAACCCTCAGTTACCAACCCTCTGAGGACAGTCATGGGATAAGAAACACTTTCTTTTGTCACCTCCTGCTCACACACACACACACACACACACACACACACACACACACACACACACACACACACACACACACACACACACACACACACACAAAAGGTCACAACTCATCATAATATGTCAGTTTTGGTTTATTTTCAAAGAAGAACTTGTTACATAATTTAACAGATTTAAACATTTTTCCACATGATGAAAACTTTTGCCACTCACCTCACCTACAGTGGTAACTCTATTGATCACCATCTGCCCATCACACTGTACCATGTGACACCTCTTGTCCAGACTGTGACCCTCCAGCTGAAACAGGATTCCAACAAGTTATAAGTCGAGAAAAGAAAAATAAAGAGGAACATTACATGTCTATTTAAAGACAGAAAAGGGACAGACATTAAAAAACACATTCAAACAGTGCTGTTCTACTCTCATGTCATGCTGAAGCAGGAGGTTCAGATACTGTTTCAGTGGGTTAGAGCAGTGGCGTCGTGGGGGGGTGTAAACTGACTACCTGGGGCCAAAGGCCCCTCTACCCCCTCCCTATTGCACAGAATGGTTTAGTCCATCCCAAATGATCTGTCAGTATAGTTGCAAGTCACTTAATATAAGTGACTTTAGGCTTGTTTTTCTGTAAAGTCTTTACAAATCTTGTCATTCACAGCATTTCCGGAAGTGTAGTTCCTTATTTAAGCTTGTTCCACTGTGAGTGTTGCTGCTCAGTCACGGCACTCAGCTGTGCACGGCTGGCTGAAATCAAAGTCAAGGTGTCTTTATTCCGCTCCTTATCGCTTTTGGAAAGCGTCTTAAGAAAACATTTGTTGTGAACTGATGCGATATAAATAAAGATTGATTGACTGATTTGAGTCAGTTAACCAGAATAGTTTGAAGCAAATATTTTTGTTTAGAGCAAATAAACATTTTTATTTACTCCAAACTGACATCAGAGATGTGATGTTAATGTTAAAATGTGTTTTATGTGTCTGAGAAATAAATATTAGATCTTCCTGAGGAAATATTACACTCACTCATGTGATTACTTACTTATAGTTTTCTGGGTTGCAAAAACAATTTATAGTTTTTCATGTCTTTTAATGGCTCACTGGGTGATGCAGGTGCGGTTAAAATTATTTTGTAGGGTTGGCTTTGGTGATTGGGCCAAGAATTTCTAGCAACACCCCTGGTTAGAGGTTCATGACAATTGTTGTTTAACACTACATCTCCATAAATGAGCAACTGAAATGAATTAACAGTGAAATCTGAAGGGACTTCAGGTCATATACAGTAAGTAAAAACTGTTTTATAACCCATGAGCTGCATTCAACAACTTTTGGGTGGCATTTCTCAGCTGCTTGGTATGTTAATTTGTCCCATGTTCCATAGTTACATTATTCTGGCATACATTTTATTTCATCATCAAAATTTACAGTCATTCCCTCACAAATGGTAAAAAAAAAAAAAAAAAAAAAATATATATATATATATATATATATATATATATATATATATATATATATATATATATATATATATATATATATATAAAATAGAAGCACTCAGAAATCACTGAGCTTTCCAAAACTGCAAGTGTCTGCTTCAAGTAAACACAAGAATCTGTTCTATGGACTGGACCCACCTGAGAGACCTTCACTTTGAGTCCATTAATTCCGTGTTAAATCAATAGTGGAGTACAACATCACTTTCCACAGCTGAATAGTGCTTCTATTCTGCCATGATGATTTTGAAAGGTAAAATTTTGGAGTTGCCTGACTTATTTGAATAACTTAAATCCCACATAGTGTCTTTATGTGGGATTGTAACCATGCTTCGATTTCACACTGAATAGAGAACATTAGGCTACAGTGTTTTGCAGACAGGTTTTCACAACTGTTCCTTCCTGCTTTGGATATTATCTTACTTTAATATACGAATAGCTCAAGAGGTTTGGAGAAAAATGTACACCCTTAAAGCTACAATAAAAAAATAAATCAAAACACTGTGCGCTGCCAACAGAATTTTTTTTTTGTCAAATCAATAATTTTTTTTATATTTTTGCTTTGAACTTTTTTTCATCAAACTTCTCACTCGAAGGCCTGGCTCACACTACAGGATTTTAAAAATCTTAGAGGATTCTGAAATCAGGTTGTATCCCACACAAACAGAGAATCTACACAGATTATCCTCTCTTAAGTCTTCTCTCAAATTGAATGTAAACAAAAGTACCAAAAATGTAGTGAGAAAAATAAAACAGTTTCTCTAGTAACTTCTGAACATTTCTGGTCCCTTGTAGATGGCGCTCTCTGATTGGCTATTGTCATCCTCAGTGAAAATGAGTGGCACAATCATCCCAATAATTATCAAACAAGTTGGAAAATTATTGGGGTGACTTTGATGAGTCCGTAAGGGGAGTTAAGATTGATCCATTACCTGCCCATACTACAAGATAATCTGGGTCAAACATCAGGGCAGACCTTGGTGCTGGTCCAGGTTTCTCTGCTGATTGTTGGGAGGACTGAAGGCTCCTGTAGTGTGAGCCAGGCTGATGTAAAGACAGTACCTGAACTTGAATGGCTAACCCACTGGGATGTGACAGGCCACACTGGTGCCTTGGGGCTAAAAGGTAGTCTGGTTCTGCAGCAGGCTCCTGTTTCAATATGAAACACTGTAAGAAATTTGCAGACTCACCTTGACATACTCATGGTAATCTTCCTCCAGCACCTCCAGGTCTGCTGTTAAGTAAGCTAACATTTACAACAAGGGCAGAAAAGGTTCATGAGGACACTGAAACATCAGTAAATAGACAAATACTGCAGGAATGGCTCTTAGCTGTCTCTCACAGCTCCAGACTCTCCTCACCCTTCACCGTGGTTCCACAGGGGGAGCCATCGATGGTCCCCTGGCTCTGAGCGTGCAGCATCATACACGGCTGCTGGCTTCTGCTGGCGAACTCCACTGTAACGGTGAACTTCCCCAGATCCCTGCCTCCTTCTGACAGGGTCACCAGAGAGTCTGCAAACACACACCTCTGCAGCTCAGCAGGCTCTGGCAGACAAGGAAATGACGTAAAGCAGAGTGTTTATTTGTGGAAGCATTTTAATGGGTTGAAGGTGCTGGGTCATAGTTCTGGGTTGTTTGGGGTACTGTACAAACAATGCCTTGTTGTTTTGTGTTCACATTTAAGGCTCTGCCAGCTCTGCTTCTCTGATCCAACTACAAGAGTAAGGGAGAGACCCCTACACCCCCACTGACAGGTAAGACCAACATGACAACAATTGTAAAATACAGGAACAGCTGGCAACCAGCAAATCATAGATCCTCTCTCTTCTCAGTTGTCCTTAGAAGCTGTTGTATTTTCCACCATGCTGATTCTCATAGTGGTGCCGACTATTTGAGCACCTGAAAACTTGCTGCATACACACCAAACAAACAGGTTTCCCATTCGCCTCTGCATTCATGCTCAGTGTGTTCTATATATATATGTGTGTATTTGTTTTCTTTGTTGAACATTGATGTCTAACACTGCCTCTTGGCCAGGTCACCGTTGGAAAAGAGATTTAATCTCAATTGGTTTTACCTGGTTAAATAATGTTTAAATTAAAAATGAATAAATTTCCCTCATGCTTGACATCTGATGCCTGGTATGTTCAACTTTCAAAACATACAACTCTTTCTTACTGTTTGTGTTGCTGATGTTCCTTTGCATAGACCTCAACCCAATAGAAAATCTGCGGAGGGAGTTCAAAGTCTGTGTTGCCCAGCGACAGCCCCAAAGTATCACAGATCTGAAGATGATCTGCATGGAAGAATGGGACAAAATTCCAGCTACAGTGTGTGCAAACCTGGTCAAGAACCACAGGAAACCTTTGACTAGTGTAACTGCCAACAGAGGTTACATTACAAAGTATTGAGTTGAAGTTTTCTTCATGTCCAAATATTTATTTTCCTATCAAGTTTACAAATAAATAGTTTAAAAATCATCCGATATGATTTCCTGGATTTTTTTTCCCACATTCTGTCTCTCACAGTTGAAGTATACCTATGATGAAAATTACAGACCTTTCATCTTTTTGAGTCGGACAACTTGTACAATCAGTGGGTGTCCCAATACTTTTTGACTCACTTTATGATCACAGAGACAGACACACACACACACACACACACACACACACACACACACACACACACACACACACACACACACACACACACACAGAGGAAACAAAGTGTCACACTATGACATTTTCAAGATTAAACTTCCATTTTCATTCATTCAGCCATTCAAGCTTTCGACTTAATTTTTTTGAATCCATTGATTCCTCCTTTAATTTCCTTTAATCCAAGAGTTCCTGACAGGCTCGTTCAGCTGCATTCTGCATTCACAGCGCAATTTCTTCAGAAATTGCAATTCTAGTTATTCATATTATGTAGAACTTCCCCGATGCTAAAATGATACAAACACCGACTCTCTGCTCTCTAAGGCTACTCAAGATGTGCCAAAAGCAGGTGTCCCCTCGTCCCGGGCAGACTCGCTGTTTCGTTAGGGGTTGAACCTTCACGCCACACAGGCCTACAGAATCTATACTGAGACAGCCTACCTGTGTTGGACATGAATGAGACGGCTTCGTCAGGCACTTTCTGCTCCTCTTCGCGGTTTGTTGAAGAACCGTCAGGACCCTCTTTTTCCATCATTATTGATCTTCTTCACTTCGACACTCCCGAGAGTTGAACACAAGTCGCGGCGTGGTGGGAACAGCTCTCGCTGATGGACTTTTCTCTCGACAGTCAAGTTGTTTTTCTAATTTTTCCTACAATTGGCCTTTTGCTACACTTCTGTCCGAAGCTCCCCTTTCCCAACGGCGTTGTTATGGTAACGACGCTGCAGTACCGTAAGGACACGTGTAAGTGCGCAGCAGTAGCTGAACGCAGGATACTATCACCTGTGAACACATGATGACATTTCATTCCTTGACTTCTGCTGGAGTGATTGGTTCATTGGGAAAAAAATCCATGTCATTTTCACTATTGGGAATGTAATAAAATACAAATACTTACACTAATCACACAGTTACGGTATGGTCCAGTGTTTTTTCGTCCAGTGTACAGTACATTATACAGTCAGTCAGTACATGTAGCCCACTTAAGATGAATTTAATTATTATTGTTTGTGGAGGATGCCTCGTGGATTAGTTTAAGTATAGCTCAGGTATTGAATGAGGAAATACACTTTTCAAAATACAATTATCTTTTTGTGTTAAGCAAATTGTCAAGAGAACTTGTCAAAGTTTATTGTAACTCAACTTCATAAAAGATTCAATAATGGAAAAATACAGTTTATTCTCACATAAAATCAGTTTAGAAATGAAAGATAATGATTATTTTTAACAGAAAACATTTAGAATGGCAGAGAGGACTTAACATGAAATTAAAATCTTCACCAGATTACATAGCCTAAAATAAGAGAAATAGCAGAGTGTTTTTCATTAAAAAAAAGATTAGAATAGTGAAAAATGTAAGATATAAGCAGACCTTTAAAATTAATCACTTATCCAAAAGACATTGAGTATACTATGAGCTTTTTTTAAACACAGCTTCAGATGTGATGTGGTGACAGCACGAGCTTTTTCGTCAGGGTGAATCTGACTTCAGGCATCTGCTTTACAGGAATATTTCCAGGTTGAGAGATGGCCTCTTTCTGACTCACTTCACTGTTCACACGGTGAAGGATGGAGATGATGTCTTCACCCCTGAAACAACCAACAGGGAATAACCACATGTTACTATCCCAATGCTAATTCAGTTTAGAGTCCACACTAAACAAAGATCCTGTTGAAAGAGCTTTATGGTCATTCACAGTGATGATTTTTCCTTTAACATGAGATCATAGCCATGACTGTCTCTCAGTCCATCAGTCAGTGGTCATTCTCCTCTGACATCATGTTCAGGGTGGATTCAGCTCAAATGTGTCTGAGGTGTTGTACTGTTGTTTTACAGTGCCACTCTGGATATCACCATGAATATGAAAATAAGTGTGAAATTTGACTATGTTCATCTCAATCAACTCCTTTTCATTTCTTAAACATGAAGCAGTACACTCAAAAAAATCAAACATTGACTGAATTTATTATGTCAACCAGTTCCATAATAACATACTGGGTTAGTTGAAAACAATACTTTCAAGTTCAACCAAGCTGATGCAAAAATTTTCATCTGACTTAATACATTTACATGGAAGCAGTTGACTGAATCAATTTAATTCAAGTCAATGTTTCATTTTTTGAGTGTAAAATGGAAGCTGGCTGTTTTGGTTATTGAATGTATTAAAGAATGCTCATGGTGGTGGGGCGGTGGATGATAAGTACCCTTGTTGTCTTAAAAGTTATCTGTCACTTATTTTTTACGTATCTTAACTAGTGTTGTGCTCAAGACCACACTATCCGAGACCAATACTTGCCCGAGACCAGAACGCACCGAGACCAAGACAAGACCAAGACTTTTGGGAGACAAGACCGAGATAAGACCAAGACCGAGACAAGCGGAGACCAAGACAAGACCAAGACCATAGAAATTAATTTTAAAAAATATGACAAAGTTGAACAGTTGAAGAGCATTCTCATTCTAATTTCAGTTTTCTTTCAAATACATTTGACACACAAAAACAAGCTGCCTCCAACTCTTTCAACTAAATTCTTCCAAAAAAATCCTTGCACATATTTGAAAGCCATTGCAGAGTATGACATTAAGGAAAAGCTCAGAGTTGTGCTTGCCCAATCAGGCATGTCCTTACGAGTTACTTTTTGAAGTTACCACGGGCATACGGCCATTCGTAAATATCAGCCGGCACTGATAAGCCCAGAATTACTTTAAATATCTCATAATAAGATGTTAATTTGTCAGCTGAATGAGAGGTATGACTTGTACATATCATGCTCCGGGCTCTCCTTGCTCACGTCTCCCACCTTTCACTTTCGCTTGTGGGTGTGTGGGTGTGCGTGTGTCCCTCAGCCACAACACCGGGAAGGTTGCAGTCATTACAGGGGAAATAACACATGAATTAAATCTATTTGTTGTTTTATTAGAGTGCTTCTCCTTTTTTATCACATTAACGAAGTTGAGTATCACCAGATCAGTGCTGGTCTCGACCGGTCTTGACGGAAAATCCCGAGTCCGGCGAGCCCGAGACCGAGACAAGACCGAGTAAAGATGCCCTCGAGTCCGAGACAAGACCTAGACCTTCAAAATCTGGTCTCGAGACCGGTCTCGAGACCAAGACCGGTCTTGGGTAGCACAACACTAATCTTAACACACTTCCTTCAGGATTTTCAGTATTTCATTAACTTGAATGAATAACATGAAAAAAAGATTTGACTGATATCAAACATTTATATGACTCAGTCTGTAAAAAAAGTATAACATCTGAACATTACCTTTGACAGCCTTCCCTCAGCTGCTTACACACAGACTGGATGAACCATGCTCCACTGACTGTGTGTCTGTATGCTGGATGGTCTTCAACAGTGGCCAGTGCGACAAGAAAATCGGCTCCCTCTGGGATGTGGAGTGGCTGACAATCCTCATCAGCCTGCAGATCTTTTACTAACACCCCTCTGTGTTTCTGATTTCCCTGGCAGGCCTGGATCAGGAACACTTTGGGCTTTCCAGTGAGAGCTGACTGGTCTGTTGCCTTGAAGGTTCTTGTTATTTCTTTAATAGAAAGGCGCTGTCCATCCACTCCTGTGACTACACCATTACTTCCGTGACTCAAAATGCAGCAGATAAAGGCATCGCCATGCACAGCAGCTCCCTGAACATCCTTGAAACAGCCTCCAGACCACTCCTTGACGTCCAGCTGCTGAAGCTGAGAGGAGTCGCTCACAGAGGCAAAGCAGGCCAGAGTCTGAACCATCTGGTCCTTGGTTTGGTCTTTACACATCAGCACTCTGAAGCCCAGCCAGGTGAACACTTCTGCCAGACTTTCTGTAAGAAAGATCATTGACAGTAGTGTTGGTCTTCAACCAGGTCAGAAGAGAAAAAATGAATCAATCTTTTGTGTGACGTACCGGCGTCTCTGTTGGT
This sequence comes from Labroides dimidiatus, assembly GCA_030710495.1. Classification (NCBI taxonomy): domain Eukaryota; kingdom Metazoa; phylum Chordata; class Actinopteri; order Labriformes; family Labridae; genus Labroides; species Labroides dimidiatus. Next base: position 3,098,315 of record CM061152.1, on the reverse strand, counting down.
TCCACATCTATCTTTTTGGTCAAAGAATTTCTCGTTGTTGATTATAACACAGAGACCGACTGGCTGGCTCTTCAGTTGATACAGATCGTCCTGGAAGCAAAGACACAATTTTTGATGTATTTTCTTGAAATATGTTGTTTGTTTTTCTTTCCTACACTCAAAAAAATAAACACTGACTTTAGTTTAATTTATTATGTCATCCAGTTCCATGTAAATGTAATAGGTTTGGGGTCAATTAAACTGAACTTGAAATTATTGCTCACAATAAATGTAATTTAGGTAGATGTTTCATTTTTGAGTGTGTCACATGTGGAGGTATTACATTCATAGAACGCGCAAATTAAAGAAAGAACATTGATGCCTCTCTGATAACATGGTCACTGAAAACATTCAGAGCCATAATAAATCCATTTACAGGCTGAAAAGTATATCAAGGTCAACCTCAGCCATGCACACTCCAAAAAAATGAAACACTGACTTTAACTGAATTTATTATGTCAACTAGTTCCATGATAATGTATTAGGTTAGTTGAAAGCAAAAATTTCAAGTTCAGCCTAGTTGATCCTAAAATTACTGTTTATTATTGTTTGCACCTTTTCTTTTGCACTGGCAATTATTTTTTTACTTTTTATGTTTTTATGTAAAATACTAAAGCTGAAAATGTGAACTCAAAATTTATACCATAATATGTAATGTAATTTTCTTTTTGTTAAAATTAATATCATAAAATTGGTATCGACCAATAACCAGTCCTAATCCCAAGTTTACTGTAGATACAAATTTTTAAATAAAAAGATTTATTTTAAGGTAAAGTCCTCACCTGTTTTGGCCTCTTGCTCTCTGGTGACATATTTTCTGAGGACATTAGAATAACACAGATTTACACGTCATGTTTGATTCAGCCTGTAGACATCATCAGAGCTTTATCCAGTAACCTACCATTAACATCAGGAGAAGTCACCTGAACCGGCAAAGGTAAGGCACCGGAGAGGTTCAGCTGTATGTTCTGAAGCTCAGGGTAGGTCTGTTTAATGTCTTCATCAGTTTGCAGCAGGTTGAGGAAGGCTTGGCATCTCTCCTCTCCTTTACACATGATCTTATCCACAAGCTCAATGACATGTCCTTCCACATCTTCTCTGTTGATGCTCTTGAGGTTGATGTACTCACGTTCTGTAATTAGTGCCGTCTCACGAACCTTGTTTAGGATCAGTCTGTGGTCTGCACATAGAGTTGTCTGGATGGCGATTTTATTACGCCTCAGAATTTCTTTGGCTGACATGGTGAGTCTGACACAGAAACATAAACAACAACAGTAGATGTGAAAAGAAGTAACCACGAAAAGCATAGTAAGAGGAGAGAGCTGGTTGAGATATATTCAGTATAACTATCGGCTTAATTTTTTTGGCCAATATTTCTGTAAATATCAGTTTCAGTATTAAGTAATCAAACAAACATGTTTCCTGTTTAATTTTAAATCTAAATAATATTTACTGAAGCTTATACATGGTAATCAGGTAGATAACAATGAAAAACACACGTCCTGTCTAAGCATGCTTCATTTTGAATTCAGGAACCAATCAGGACTCAGCAGTTAGTTCATCTTCTTTACCATCTGGGAAACACTGAGCGTTACTGGTTCACTCTTACCCTCATCTTTCATGAGCGCAAGTGAAACTGTGAAGCAGAAGGGGCACAAAACATATGAGGAGACGTTCTGGACCGCCAACAGTAACCCCAAATGCTAACATTTTTGTTTTCTACACCGAATCGTTTTTGATCCGTGTTGTATGTTTTAAAACCAAAAGCTTCCAAACAGAAGACACCACCCCAATCCTGGGCTCACCCTCTTCCTGTGATCACTATTTTTGTATCCTCTGCCACATTGTTCCCTATTTCTTTGATGTACCTTAGCCCTCCCACAGCTGTTAAGCCTGGCTACAGCTCAGAATTTTTCCCAGAATGCCTTTGTGAACTCTAACCACAACCTTGAGTTGCAATGCAGTTGAAAGGGGACGTCCCTGGGAAGTTGAATGGGTAGCACAGCAATAAAAATGAAGAAATATATTAATACCACAATGAACTGTGATACTGCCACAATATTAAAAAATACTGATACAAATTTTTACTGATACCTTTTAGCACTTATAATAACTCAGTTATAAATTGTTGATGTAGAATTTAATCAATCATCATCAGCAGTATTTAAAGCAACCCAGTGTTGTTATTTTTTAGTCTTTCTTATTTGACTCCTCAACGTTCCCTGTAGAATTTACTCACATGAAATGTGAAAATGTAAAGCATCTTCTGTGATATTTATTTGTTCATAATCAAGCCTTGCTTTCAGTGGTGTGCACAGACTTTAAGAAGGGCAGAGGCGAAAAGAAAAAAAAAGGCAATACAGATATAGACTATGTATACTGAAGAAGCCGCTAAGGTTTGAGTTTTTGAGGACACTTTAACGTGTGTTTTGGTTTTCAAGTGAGCACTTAACTGTGTCTCATCTCATCTCACCGCTGACTGTTTTATTTAATAATTTATATTCATTGTAATTTGTTGCCTCAACTTTAGTGAGTCAAAATGAGGTAATTACATTACATTATTAACAAGCGAGTAACATTCAACGTCGTTTCCCATTGGTGAATCCGCTCATGCACACTGACCTACACAGCAACGATATTTTCAAACTATTTCCTTCAAGAATAAGCACATGATGAAAATCCACAACTTTATGACTGTTACAACACAATACTTCGTTTCAACTTACTGTCAAGGCGATTTCCCTCCAAATCTACACGCGGCTTTTATTCTCTCGCTCTTTCTGTTTCTACAGCGCGGCTTTCTGGTTTCGTTTCTTCACACAGGCCATGAGGGCGTTGTTCCGTGTGTTCATGCCTGCAACTACAGTTTCGTAATAAAAAAGCGCAACAAGGTCTGAAATCTTTACCCATATGAAGAGGCAAAACGTAAGCCCAACCCATAGTTCTGCAGGAAAGGGAGGCGAGGAGTTATAAGTACCCAACTTTTTGATCCTCTTAACAGCAGTCCCTGGTGGTCTAGTGGTTAGGATTCGGCGCTCTCACCGCCGCGGCCCGGGTTCGATTCCCGGTCAGGGAACTACGTTTTCTCGGAATAGGCATTATTTAGGTATGATCCAATAGTGACAAACACCTTGATGGTCGGGAAAGCTCTTCTCTTCATTTTAGACCAAGTGCCCATAATTGGGTATGTGTCATTATAATTTGCAGTCAAAAAGAAAAGTGCTTCAGGTGTTCTGCACTTGAATGTTTTGTCTGCACAGGGTGACATCCGCTGAATAGGGCCACTTTTTGGTTAATTGTTTAGGAAACTAAGAAAAAGCAATGTATGACACTGGGTTGTGTATCTTAAGCTATTAATGACTGTTTTCAATATTTCTGTGTTAAATTGATGTAACAAAATTTAATTGTTGTGATCTTACAGCTCTTGAAACATCAGCTGTCCCACGGATGCACCAATGGGAAACAACCAGTGTTCAGCTAAAAATGAGCCCCTGAAACAGCAAAGCTAAACACCGTCATTTCTGATAAAACAATCTGATTATGGCAACTCTCTCTTCCTGTCTTCTGTTTTTTTCTGGGCATCACATACCTTTATGTCACATGACATACATGTTACATTTAATCATCACTTCTAGGTTAGGCCTTCAACATGACTCTTTCACATTTTGCTGTCAAGTGTGTGTATGTGGGTGTGTGTCTGTGTTTGTGTGTGCATAGCTCACACTGCACCCTGCACCAAGACTTAAACACACACACACACACACACACACACACGTTCAACCTACATAGAATAGAATAAAATAGAACAGAATCTACTTATTAACCCAAGAGGGTGGGATAAATAGAAAGGAAATGTGAAGAGGACTAAAATATCAGCTATAACATATTCATGTATTATATTCATATTCATTCATATATTCATTATATATACATATTCATGTATTTTTTGGGCCCCAACTTGTAAGGCTCACTGTACACAGTGAGACCATTACATGAAAAACACTAAATGAGGTGTGTCTATCACACTGATACAATTGCCTCCCTATCCCAAAAATCACTGAAGTGAAACAAAAACCTTGTGTATGAAATCCACTGAGCTCCTCACAATATCCTTAACTTATTGTGAGTAGTGTATTCAGATGGCTAAATTAGATACGACACTAAGTATGTATCGAGCATTCCAGTCTTTTCTACCAATTTCTGTAAAATAATGGTTCAAAGCATGAGTTTGGGGCCAAGACGTCAGGTAAATGCTGCCATCTAGTGGTAAATGCTAAAGTCTCAACTGCCAAGCCAAAAGACCAATTTCAAGAGGAAAAACTGCACAACGTATGTTTTATAGGCCCCTGTTGATTTTAGATCAAACATAAAAATTAAGATGTGTTCCTATGGATTTTATAAGTGCAGGAGTAGTGTGTGGCTAACAGTACATTAAGGATTCATTGCAGTGGTTGGTTTGAAAATTAGAAAATAAAATAAATTGGACAAAATCTATCTAATATGCATGAAAACCAGCCAAAATACACCAAAATAAGTCATCCTGAGCTAAAAAAAAAAATAAATAAAAAAAAATAAATGGTTGATGTGTTTAGATCAATCATATTTCACAGATTTTCTTTTTTAAAATTAAAGTAGCCTTTCTAATTACCCCCCCCCCCCCCAAAAAAAAAAAAAAAAAAAAAAATTACTTGACTTTTCTTCGTCTATTCTTTTGCGAAACAATTCGAACAACCTGTGTGAATGTATGAAAGGTTCTATTAAAGGATGAGTTGCTCACCTGACAGCTGATCCACAGGTGAATGCAGACAAAAATGAAAAGATCCTCTGATGAGTACAGAGAAGTGAAGACAGGCTGAGGAACACTCAGTTTAACCTTTTCTTAAATTATTATTTTCCACTGTCCACAGTAATGACACGTGTCCCAACCTAACCTACTTCACCTGCTGTCCAATTTACCGAAACACGTCACAAAGTAATAATTTTGTGTCAGAAAACACACTTTAAAAATAATAAAACATGATAATTTCCCCCCATAAGAACAAAGTAGGAGGAATCATTGGGATACACTTCATGTGAAAGCCCAGCTTTCCAGAATCCAGAATGCTAACAGAAGTTTGGCGGGGACGTTGACGTACTGCCCCGACAGTCAATGCGGCGTTTCTGGGAGGCGGCCATGGGTGGCGGTACTGCACCTTTAGCTGGTCGTAAACCGACAACAACAGAAGAAGAAGAAGAAGAAGCAGTAGTTTGTTGTGGTACACGGAGGACCCTGCAGATGACTGCGGTGCGATTGGACTGAAACTCAGGTTAGTGAGTCTGTTTAAAAGTTGGTCAACCTTTCCAACATGAGCTGCGTTACGTTTATTTCCTCCCGTGTTTCCTCACGCAGCTAGCTGAACACTTAGCTTAAAGTAGTGAGACTCAGGACACAGTTTCAATTTGCTATTAACGTGTTATAATTATGCTTTTCTTTATTTTTTTAATGAACACGTTTCCATAAAAATTGAAGTCGATGATGAAACTTAGTGTTGGTCTCCGTGACAGGTAAGCGGAATGTGCATGCAGTGTGTGGTAATGTCATACCTGTCTGAACCTGTGAGATGTCATGTCAGGACATGATGAACAGGTTACAAATGGAGATATCTGGTGCGTTTGTTCAACATCTCCTCATGAGTGAATTGTTATCTTGATTTTCAGATACAATGATCTAAAACCTCAAAGTCACTGAACTACAGGCTCTCAGTGGACCAGACTGTGACTCTTAAATGATTCACTTAAAAATGAATCATCTTGAAAGGAGATGTTGTAAGAAAACTGTGGCTTCCACAGAACACATGCCTCTGTGGGGACAGTTTCTGCCAGGTAAACAAAAATAAAACAGGAAGACTTTTACAGAAGTGTATTGCTGCCATGTAGTTATAACACAATGAGTTTCAGTTATAACAATAAAAAAAAAAATCGAATCATTTCTGCATGCTTTAAAAATCAACTACCATTTATGTATGTATGTATGTATTTACGTACGTATGTATTTATTTATATTTATTTATTTATTTATTTAGTTAGTTAGTTAGTTAGTTAGTTAGTTAGTTAGTTAGTTAGTTAGGGACCGTGTACAGTCCTTAAACCACAGTTAGCCCTGAGCTAATTTACATCTGTAGTCTCTGGACAGAGGTAACAGCTCTATTAAATTGTCTGGTGCAAACAAACTCTTTGAGGATAAGAAAGAATTCAATTTCTCAGCTATGAGGAGAATTAGGAACTGTTGGACATCTTATTTGACCTGTTGTAACAGGTCAAATTACCCCCCCCCCCCAAAAAAAAAAAAAAAAAAAAAAAAAAAAAAAAAAACAGGTTTATTTTGGCCCAGGTTGCTTGGGGTGTTAAACAGGCTAGGCCAGACTATACCCCTCCTGGGCAAGGAGTTTTGTGTTAACATAGTGTTTGATTCAATGAAGAATAATCACTGTGAAAGCAAACTGGACATAAAACATGTTTTATTGAGTTAACCACATCTGTCTGTCCTCATCCAGTCTCAAAAATAGACAAATTTGTTGTAGGAACTCTTATTACACCTGGAAAGGCGTTTCCATCAGCTTCTGCAGGTTTTTTTTTTTTTAAATCTACGCTACAATTTGTAAGACATTAGAAAATTAGGGTCAAAAGAAATGTAAGAAAAAAGAAACATTGGTGGTGGAATCAAAGGGTGAGACTGATTTGTATCGATGCTGTGATAACGCCACCTTCACCCATTATTTACAGTCAAAAACAGATTTTATGAGGAATGATATGAAGTCAGTAATTTCAGAACAGGAAAAAAACAGCAGGAAAACTGAATGAAGTGTGTCAGAGTTTGTCTGCAGTGATATAGGACACAGTGAGTTTATGTAAAGGAAACTGTGTCTGCATGTGTAAGGTACAAAGAAACAAAGAGCTGTGTTTAATGATAAAGCTTTTGGGAGGATTTATTCCCATCAGAGGGCTGAATTCGATGATGATTAGTTTTTGTTTGACTGATTGTCGGTGTAGAATTGGATTAATTTAGTTGTTGTTTCTCTTTCTGGGACTAAGGATTATAGGACATGAAATCCATGGAGTGCGGTGGGGTAACAGACTTAAACCAAACAGGGACATTTACAGGATGAAAAAGACCGTCAGACGTTAAGGGTGAAGCGACTTTCATATTTCATTTGGGAATAGTTTTTTGTTAGTTTTGGGCCGATCAGTGTTTAAGTTAATGGGGTGTTTTGTTTGTAGTTAAATTTTGTTTGTTGCACTGAGCTGAATGCTTTTTGATTTTGGGGTGAATGCTGCAAAAGTTTTCAAACTATTAAAAACTATCAAACTAAATAAAATTTATCGCTGTCACACAGAAAGTGACGATTCTTTAAACCAATCAATGGACTGCAGTGTTTCTAGCTCCACCTTCTCGAGTCAGATCAATATGTCTGGCCCCCCAACAGAAGGGTACCAACAAGTGGCAGGGTATAGGTCAGTTATTTGGGGACCTGTTCTGGTTTTAGTCAATGGAAACGCTACAAAATGTGTGCTGCACTGAGACGAACTGAACTGCTTGTTCCCCTGGTGGAAACAGGTTTCCATCATTGTCTGGATGTCTGTCTGTCTTATGCAGAGCCACCGCTACGTACACGCGCATCACACGCTGTGCGTAGGGCACCACGTGCCGGAAGGGGCACCAAAATGTGGAAAAAAAAAAAAAAAAAATATATATATATATATATATATATATTTTTTTTTTTGTTTGTTTGTTTACATTAAATTTAAGATGAAACACAACTACGGGCACCATTAGACCATTATAGGCAATATTATATATACAGAATTGCTTAAAATAATAGAAATAATTATGGTAGACTTGACCGGGACCAGGGCCCTTCCCAGTTGCCGTATTCCTGTGGGGTGCGCATGTTTGATTGATCCCCCCCCCCCCCCTCGTGACAAGTTTTCTAAACAATGGCCCCAAAAAGGCAGCAGGAGTCGGGAGCAGAGAAAAGAAAAAAGAAGAAACTGCATGAAGACACGTGTGTCTAATTGTATAGTACTGTTTTTCTTATTTGTATTTATTTATTCTAGTTCAAAGCACCCTTCGGGCGCTCCGCCTTAGGGTGACTTCAGTGATTGGGCATGCCCCAGTGTGTCCCTGCATGACCTCATCACTTACCTCATTGGACTTGAACCAAGGACCCTCTGCTATCTCTGCATTTATAGATAGATTTATTTTGACAGTAACAACATTGATGAGGAAAACACATTTATTTTGTTTATTTTATTGAAGAAGATTGCACTTTAAAATACTTGTGTGTTTTTGTGTGCCTATTCTATAGTTGGTTCTACAGTGCAATATATAATGTCTTTGCAGAGTTTGTAGTTTGGTGACTTTTCTTGTTTTGTGTGCCTAGTTGTATAGTTCTGTTTTTCTTATTTGAATTTATTTTTCTTTTTATTTATTTTACTTGTGTGTGTGTGGTTTTGCCTGTTCCATAGTTAGTTCTAGTGTAATATTGTAGTTCTGCTGTTCTTGTTTGTAACATATAATATATGTCTTCGGTTTGCACTCCCAAATATTGTGTGTTTTTTCTTTCCTCACGGGGCGGCCGGGGGGGGCACCAAAAAGTAATTATGCTTAGGGCACCCAAATGGCCAGCAGCTGCCCTGGTCTTATGTGACTCAGTAGCTGTAGTAGTAGTAGTAGCTGCGTTTCCATTACACCTAGAATTGTACCTAAATATCACAATAAAAAAAATGTTCATGGAAACACAGAAATGTTGAAAAACCTCTCAAATTTTTATAGTTTTTACGCTTTCTTGAGGTGGTTTTTCAGAAGTTTGGATATTGAAGTTTATCAGTTTTCACAAAAACATCTCAACGGACGTAACAGACACACGTCCCTCACCTCCTCAGCCTCAGTCCTCTCCCAGAAGTTTGTATGTGTCCACTACCACACATTCAGACTCTGGTGTTCGTATTGTAACAGCTCTGCTCTTATTTATGTGATGTGTTTTAATGTATTTTTGTGCATTTTAATGTATATACAGATTAGGGCTGTCACTTTTTATTCGAGCTTCGAATATTCGTTTGAATATGAGGTGAAAAGTTCATATTGGAATTCTAATGATCCATTGGAATATCTGCGGTATCCTTCAGATGTCAGCCTATGTGAAAGAAGCTCCTCTGTCTGCAGACAACAACCCGCTGCTTCACGTTCAAACAAGCGCCGCTCCTCCGCTGGTCTGTCTGCGGACACTACTCCAACATAAAGCAGACTTCGGGCGCGCGCACGGCTCGCCTACGTCACCATGAAGCGTCTATCAAAAACGTTTTACATGCAGCGCGGTCTCATCAGAGTCAGTAGAGTGAGACAGAGAACAGGATTATAACTTTAGAGACTTTTTGGCTCATGTTAAGTTGTTTTGGTCCCACACAGCCCTCTAACACCCCGTTATTGTTTAAATAAATGTCAAGAGGAGCGGTCACGGTGATCATGTGCGCGTGCGCGTGCTCGTGCGTGAATTGTACCGTGCAGGTAATATTGGAAACAAAAAGAGAGTCACACTTGATCCATCAAGTTGATAGATTTGTGTTTCTGTCAAATAATGAAGAAATGAAGACGGGCTGTTCGGCTTGAGTATCAGTTATATGTTTTACCTTCTTATTCAAAGCTGTCGAAGCTTTCTCTTGTTGTTAAGGAGACTGTTAAGGAGAGCGCGCGCAGGGGCGGGAGGATATTCGAATATATTCGAAGAATGACGGGTCATTTAATATTCGTTCGAATATGATTTTTTGAAAAAGTGACAGCCCTAATACAGATATATGTTTATATGTGTAGACCTATGTGCTGCTTTGTGTTTTTACAGCACTTTGGCCAACTGCAGTTGTTTTAAACGTGCTCTTTAAATAAAGTTTGAGTTGAGTTGAGGTCTACCTCACCAGGGATCACTGAATATAATGGGAGACAGATTTAACCAGGACTTTGGGTCAGCGCTCTTACTGTGTAGGACTCAGACCACAACATCACTGATATGTGTGTAGAGGGTGATTTAGGTCCCTGTTTTTACAGCAGACAAAAAGCAGAATTTTTTTTTTTCTCACTCCCCAGCATTGAAGATGAGTTCCAGGATGATCGGTCCTACAGAAGAGGAGGAGGAGGACACTGATGAAGAAATAGAGGAAGAAAAAGAAGACGGTGTCAACCCAACAGAAGTGAAGATGAGTCAGATTGTGATGCCTTGTCACAGCAACCACTGCCAGGAGCTCAGTGTGGGTCAGCTGCTCAAATGGATAGACTCCACTGCTTGCCTCTCAGGTGATCTGTGTGTGTGTGTGTGTGTGTGTGTGTGTGTGTGTGTGTGTGTGTGTGTGTGTGTGCATTAAAATGTGTTGTATCACTTAATGAAGAGGATGAGTTACTTTTGTGTTTGTTTGACATGAGCAGCTGAGAGGCATGCTGGGAGTTCCTGTGTCACTGCTTCCATGGACGACATCCACTTTGAACACACCATCAGGTAACAGGGAGCGTGTGTGTGTGTGTGTGTGTGTGTGTGTGTGTGTGTGTGTGTGTGTGTGTTAGGGGTGGCAAAAAATCTATAATAGATTAATCATGATTGTGTTATGGACGAGTATTAATTGTTTATTAAATCTTTAAACTCGTTTACATTCTAAAACAACATGTAGGGATAAATATCCACAGAGAGAGAGAGAGAGAGAGTTCAAAAAGCTCTGAGAATGAGGAGGAATGCAGGTTTTTGTCATCTCTGTTATCCATGGTATGCTGTCCTCACAGCGCATCCTTCCTGAAGCTAAAAGAAAAGTCAAAGATCATCTATAGCGTGTAGAACAGTGAGAGAGCTCACTCTGACACTACTTTTGAAAACCAAACAAAAACCAATGAAATGCAATTTCCCTCAGGAATAATAAAGTATTTCTGATTCTGATTCTGAATGCAGAGTGGTCACTCCATCACTATTCCTGAAACCCAACCGTGAATCGTTTTAAAGACAGCACACATGGTGTGTCCTGCCATTCAGATATTTGGTTTTCAGTCCTGCCTCACTGGAACTTTACAGCACAGTCTGTAACAGCATGCGAGGTGATTCAAACATGATGTGGTTTATTTGACGAAAGACGTTAGCACACTGGATGGATTCCTTTACTTCACACTTTTGATGATTTATTTTGAGGCAAAATAAACATTTCAATGACAGGGGAAAAAACCATGAGATCATCACATTTGTGTTTAATATTTACATATGAGTTACGTTTAGTTCCCCCTAATTCATTTCTGTTCTATATGAGTATATGAGCTCATAAAGGTACAGTAAGTTTTGCCATTTAAGTTCACTTGTCATCAGGAAATCAGACAGATTAACCACCCCTAGTGTGTATGTGCGTGTGTGGTTTCAAACAAAGTTCAGTCATGTCTTTGTCATTGTCTCTGTGTTCAGAGTGGGCCAGGTGGTAAACATTAAGGCCAAGGTGAACAGAGCCTTTAACACCAGCATGGAGGTCAGATAAGTTCATACTCTGCTCTTCCTCTTCATCAATTCTGTTTCCTTTTTTTGTCATATTGTGTCGTTTCTGAGTGTAAACCTGCTGCCAATGAGCTCTGCCTGTTCATCATCTAAATGAAAAACAGGATCTGCAGTTCTCTTGATACTGTTTTTTCTTTCTCTCTCTGGTCTTCTTTTTTTGGACAAGTTACCAATCACACACAGAACAAAGTAAAGGTTGCACATTTAGAGATTTTAATCAGGAATCCATGACTGTAAAAAACTCCATGAAGTTTGATTTAACTGGATTTCCTCCTGATTTTATGCAGCAACAGATCCACCGTTGATGTAGTTGAATATCCGTGGACTGCTGCTCTGTGTTTGATGTAAATGATTTGTTGGTTATGTATAAATATGTTTATACGGTCCGTCCTATGTCCCTGTGAAGGTGGGCATACAGGTGAGCTGTGAAGACTTGTTCTCTGATCGACACTGGAAAGTCTGTCACGCCTACGCCACCTTTGTCACCCAGCGCACCACCACGGGGGAAAAGGTAAGAGATGTGTGTCTGTTTGAGGTGAGGAGGCAGGATTTTAGGAACACCTTTCATGTAGTTGATGTCAAAATGATCAACCCCCCCATTAAAAGTATAAGTGTATATATATTATATATATATATATATTTTTAAATGTCCCAAGTTAAACAGATCAATGAATTTTTTTTTAACACATCTTTTCCAAACATCCTGGTTTTATTTTGGATGCTGACATTTAACTTTGCATATTATGTGTGTCAAAACCAGCAGATCCACTAAGCACTGACCTTTTCATTGAGTCAAAGCACAAACCACTGCTGTGCTGATCATGTGCTTTTAACTGAGGGTTGTCCTCCACTTTACACAGGAATAAAAACCTCAGCTCAGGCTCAGAGCAGTCACTGGAGCTGAACCAATCATGACAAAAACTAAAGAAATCACATAAAACATTAAAAAAAGAACTGTTGATGCTTTCAAAGCAGGAGAAAGATATACAAAGTCGTCAGTGTTGCTCCCAAGTGTCAGGAAGTGGAGTGAGAAGAACCGTCGAGAGAATCAAAGAGAGACACACAGTCCAGAACAGGTCTGACCGAGAGAGGAAGACAGATTTGAAACTAGACTCTGGAAAGAAAACTAGAAGGAGGGAGATGTGAACCTCTAAAGAGCTTAGAACAACTACCAAACTACACAAGTCCATGACTTAAAGTCAGGAATTGTCCATCACTAGAGCCCTGATGTCCCAGAGAGAGACAGCTTCAAGCCAGCAGACTGGAGGATGTTAAGGACCATCTGGAGCTGGATTCTGCAGCCAAAGTGTTCTGTGGTCCACTGAGACTAAACTAGAGCTCTTTGGAGAGAGATAGAGACGTTTGGTATGTTTGGAGAAAGAAGGAAGAGAGAAGTATGACACAAAAGCCTTGCTTTCCCTCCACCAAGTGGTTCAGTTCTGTTCGTCTCAGTGCAGCACGCATTTTGTAGCCATTGACTAAAACCAGAACAGGTCCCCAAATAACTGACCCGTACTGTCCCGCTTTTTGGAACCCTTCTGTTGGGGTGGCAGATATACTGATCTGACCCCAGAAGGTGGATCTAGAAACACTGCAGTCCATTGGTTGAGACAACTTCCTATGTGACAGCTCGTTTAGTTTGATAGTTTTTAATAGTAGCATTCACCCCAAACTCAAAAAGCATTCAGCTCAGTGCAACAAACAAAATTTAACTACAAACAAAACACCCCATGAACTTAAACACTGATCGGCCCAAAACAAAAAATGATTCACAAATATAATAAGAAGGTAGATGCTTTCACCCTAAATTATTATTATTATATTAGCCAGCCAAAAAGCACAAAAGTTCAAGGTCTCACCCAGAGTTACGTCCACAAACATGAAAATCTGTATTGTATCCAGGCGAGTCCTGACCCTGTGACCCTGGTGGTTTTTTGTGAGCAAAATAAAATCATGTAAGAGTCCAGAATGAAACCAGGATGTTTGGAAATTCTTTTGAAAATGTATTCACCTGTTTAACAGCACTTGGGACATTTTTGAAATACACTTTCATCTGAGGCTTCAATCATTTTGAACTCGACTGTAGTTGTAGGAGCAACTTGCTGAAGTCCTGCCCACTCACCTGCACCAATGAGTCTCTATTTGTGTGAGTGTGTGTGAAGATGGTGATTAAATCTTCTCACGCTCAGTAAACACTTTTGCTCAAACGACCTCTCAGGTGATCTTGAAGCCCATTCTACCGCACACTCAGAGAGAGCAGGTTGAGTACAGCGTGGCGGCTGAGAGGCGGCGGGTACGGATGGTACACGATGACATCATCAAAGATCTGCTCTCTCATAGGTCAACCCAGCAGGGTAGGTTCGACAGAACTTAGTGAGTAGTTAGTGCTGAATGGTAAAGCGGATACTGTGGGTGACTTTGAGTTTGGAGAGGTGTTGTCTGGTTTAATCTGTCTAAGTACTCCTGAGCAACAAGGAGAGGCTTTTTACTTCAGACAGTAACTATGATTTCAGTTATTACTGTTCATAGGCTGCATAAGCAGCTCCCCTTTCATAAAGATGTACCACGTTTAATCATTTAAGAGGAAAGTCAATAAACAAGGCTTTTTTAAAGTATCGTTTGATTTTCAACCACAGGCCTTTAACTGCATGCCCTCCTGTTTGAGAGAGAGGACAGAGAGAATTTACCAGGTTTAGACTTTTATTATGAGCCAAAAGGGTTAAATGCAACAGATCAGGTGGGTCAGTCAGGAAGGTTTAAAAGAAGAAAAACAAACACATCCTGTAAAACCTGTACTTGGAATTCAAAAAATGTCTGTTTTTTTATAAATGTGTGTGTGTGTCTCAGCCGAGATTGCTCCAGAAGCCAATGCAGTTTCAGCAGAAAAGACGAAGGTGGAGAGCGTTGAACTGGTTCTACCACCACATGCTAATCATCAGGTGACCCATTGTTGTTTCTTTCTGTCTGTTTATGTATTTATCAGTTTGAACTCTGTATACCCTGAAACATCCAAAAATAAAAAAGTCAGAAATTTTATTTTTTGGAATTCATTCAAAGCAGAAAATGCCTAGTTTAAGCAATTAGTAAAAATTTAGATGTTATTTTTACCAGAATTCTTTGAAAATTAGCGATGATTTTTCAGGAAAAAAAAGTGTTTAAAAAGGAACAAAAGACAACTTCAGCCGACTACAGTGGAATGATAATCGTCAAGGGGGTGTGTTTGCAGGGAGACTGAGTTTTTTCCCCTTTGTCACTGAGCCGTTTACCATTGTGTCCACAAGTACCAAAACTGCAGGCATTTATCTGATTCACCACTCAGAGAGCACCGTGACAACCTTGTGATGAACAATTCATGGTGTGAAATTAAAGCCAAACCTGGCAGAGAAGAGGAATTTGTGGAAAGTCTGGGGATTTTAAGAACAGACAAATCAGTAATAACAGGCTATGTGATTACAGGTAAACTTACATTACATTCACCAATCGTTGGTCATGAACTACGACCAAGAAGGAACAAATGCAGCACTCAAAGTTTCAAAGGCAGTAGGGTTTAATAAGACAGGCAGAGTTTGGTACACAGGTAAGCAGTCAGATCAGGCAGATGTATCCAGCAGACGAGAGGCAAAAAACTCAGTCAATAAACAGGCAAGAATCCAAACACGGCTACGACTATGAAAAAACACTGGAAGGAAGACAGTGAAGTGTGACAAGATAGTGACAGACATGAGGTTAAATACAGGAGGTTACAAGGGGCAATGAGACACAGGTGAGGAGGAGGTGAGGAGGGGGCAGGGCAGACAGGAACAAACCTGACACAGAGACATGGGTTTATGATTTCAAAACAAAACAGGAAGACAAGAAACTTTACAGACATGACATTTTGTCTTTGTTTGGAGGATGGGGCAGTGAACAGAGCAGGAAACTGGAAGATAGAAAGGGAGAAATGACAAGCTGTACCACATGTTTCCGTCTTGTTTACAGGGTTTTCTGTGGACAGTTGTTTAATCGACGAGGTATGATGTCAGAACGTTGTGGAGTTTGATGTAGCTGTGAGCAAATGGGCTCCGTTCATAACTGAGGAATGATCTTTTTTGTGCGATCAATAATAAAAACTGATCCTTTATTTTAAGGATCCTGTCTGTTTTGCAGGGTCACTAGTGGAGATAATAAAACACTAACTGAGAGGAAATAATGTAACAAATTTAACAGTTTTGTTGACGGAGAATGTTGAGTGTTGAGGAGCAGAGCTGTGGTTTCATCGTCTCTCTTTGTTGAAATACCAGGTGAACACATTTGGAGGACAGATCATGGCATGGATGGTGAATGTAGCAACAATTGCTGCCAGGTACACACACACACACACACACACACACTCATACACACACACACTTTTAGAGTGCGCGTTATTTAAACCTAACACACACTCGTAGTAATAGATGTAGGAATGAACACCTGTCTGAAAGTGACTGAGCTTTAAACTGTAATATATGACACGTTATTAATGATTCACGAACAACTAATGAGAAGATATTTTTTTATTCTCAGTTAACTGTTTTTGTGTAGCAAATATAGTTAAAAAAAATGAAAATATTTTCAGTTTCTTGTGAACAGAATGGGAGACAGAGGCAGACAATCTCAACACTGTCATTCAGATTTGATTAAAGCTCTTCATCTGTTCATCCTTTGAACTCTTTCTTTTCTATTCATGTAATCTCCACCCCCCCCTCCCGTTCAGTCGTCTGTGTCAGGCCCACCCAACTCTGCGGGCCATTGACATGTTCACCTTCAGAGGACCGTCTCAGGTTGGAGACAGACTACTTCTCAGGGCTATTGTCAACAACGCCTTTAAAAACAGGTATCACACTTATCTAGATATGTCCAAAGTCCACCATCAGCTCTGTTGTCAGAAATGATTAACAATCAATCTGATCAGTAAATCAGTATCAAGTCTTTTGGCCACCTTGATGTCCTTTGAAGAAGAGATAAGAGTTGAATGAATAAACGTGTTGATTGTTTGCCAGTATCGAGGTGGGGGTGCGTGCCGAGGCCTACCATGAGGAGGGACCAAATCGACACATAAACTCTGCTTTCATGACCTTTGAGGTCCTCGATGATCAAGGGAAGCCACGAACGCTACCACGGATACGACCTGAACCCCTGGTGAGTCCTGGTAGAAGAAAACAGTGTAACACACAAAAAGGATGTAAAAACTTAAGTATGTCACCTTTAGTTTGTTGCCTTTTAACATCATGAAAGTTTTTTGTGTATACAAGACAAATTGATGATTTAAAGTTATTAAAGGAATTTTTATATCTCAATGGGCGTGGCCAGGGGAGGTCGCCAAAGGTGATGATTGTACATGCAATCAATGAAGGTTTTAATTTTTTAGGAACAATGGTGGATCTGGACCAAACTGCACACACATGTTCAAGTGTCACAGCCTGAATGCATCGTTGCGCTTTTTTTCACCTAAAAGTACAGCACCCCATATTGTCAACAGGAAGTCATGTTTTACTCTGTGATTAGAAACTACTCCATTTTTTAAAAATTTTTCTTTCTATTCTCTGTAATGTCTTTTAAGGCCTCCATAAAGCATCACTGATCATGTCATGTCCTGTAGTTAAACAGTGTGTCCATAGCGACACATCAAACTCTGATAACTTGCCATGAACCAATAAATCATTGTAGCCCCCCCCCCCCCCCTCCCTCTCTACACACACACACACACACACATTGTTCTGATCCTTAAATGTAAATGTTTATGTACACGTCTCTTATCAAAGCTCTGACAGATTTTTATCTGGTTGTAGAAAATGTGTCAGAGTGAATCTTAAGGTGTGGCTGATCAAAGACCAGATACAGAGAGATAAACTTTACCCGAGTTAACCCCAGGTCAGAGTGTTGAAGGAGAAATCTCCAAACTTTCATCTCTGAGGAAGGAACAACCTTTAGTTCTTTGAGGAGCTTTTGTAAAGATGTTCTTGCATTTATGAATCACCCTTTGGAGATTTTAGCTTCAGTGAATCATTTCATATGAAGATTAGAGTATCCAGCAGCTTACCCAGAGAACAACCCTCAAAGGCCTCCACATATTTGATAATCTAGGAGTCAGGTGTGTTAATGATAAACCAGGATGTACAACGAAGGAGGGAGAGCGCCTCACCCACATTTAAGAGGAACAGAGTTCAGAGCATCTATTTCAAGAGTACATTTGGTGGAAACCATCTGGATGGCTTGATGCCAACTCTGGTCTGCAGTCTGGAGGGATAGCATGAAACATTCATGTTCAGAGGACACATGGACAGGATTTTGGTTCAAGGAGAAAGAGCCGCCTCTTCTGAGGAAGACTTCCACTGCAAGAGGAATTTGCTGTGTCAGCTTAGACATGAGAGCTTTATAAAAACAATCTGCACCACATACTGAAGTTTTACATGTTAAAGATGTCACAGTCAAGGAGTGTTTAAAGAGACAGTCATACATGTGCTGCATGATGGGGGGAAAAGGACCCTGTGTTTTACAGCCTCCATGTTGCTTGTTCTCCTTATACACCACCTCACTTGGTGCAGTGATCCGCTCACATGGCTTCTCTTACCACTGCTATGCTGATGACACTCAGCTTTTCATGTCTTTTCCACCCAATGACACAACTGTCTCAGCTCGGATATCAGTGTGTCTGGCTGATATCTTCACTTGGATGAAGGAACGGCCCCTTCAACTAAATCTGTCTAAAACTGAGCTCATTGTCCTTCCAGCCTGTCCCTCTGTTCAACCACACATCAGTGTCCTGCTTGAATCAAATCAACTTGTGGCCTCGATTGCTCGGTCCTGTCGATATGCCCTCTATAACATCAGGAGGATCAGACCCTACCTGACACAACAGGCCACACAGCTCCTGGTACAGGCTCTTTTGATTTCATTGACTCCTGCAGCTCTCTTCCAGCAGGTCTCCCTGTGTCTACTTTCAAACCTCTGCAGATGATCCAGAATGCAGCAGCACATCTGGTCTTTAACCAGCCCAAAACAGCACACGTCACCCAGCTGTTAATCTCTCTTCACTGGCTCCCAGTGGCAGCTCCAATCAAATTCAAAGCTCTTCTTCTGGCTCATAAAACAGTGACAAAATCAGCTCCTTCCTACCTTGAGTCCCTCATCCAGGTCTACACTCCTTCCCACCCGCTACGCTCTGCCTGTGAGAGACGCCTGGTGCTCCCAGCCCAGCATGGCTCTAAATCACTAGCTAGATTCTTCTCCTCTGTTGTACCGAAATGGTGGAATGAATTACCCAACTCCATAAGATCCACAGAGTCCCCTTCTACTTTTAAGAGAGGTCTGAAGACTCACCTGTTCAGGGAACACTTTGGCACTTAATCTGACCCTTCTCCTCTTTGTCCTCAGGGGTCGGATCCGAAAGTCTCGGACTGAGCTCTTAACAAATGAAAGCACTGAATATTGATTTCTCCTGAATGTTGAATTCTAGTTATGGCTGATATTTAGATAGAACACAAAAAAAAGGGGGGGGGGGGGGGGGGGTCAGTGGGCACTTGATGACAGAGTACCTGTGACCCATCTAACTTTCGCACTTAATAAGTTTTCTCCTTCTTGTCAAAATTCTTGCTTGTGTTGTACGTCGCTTTGGAAAAAAGCGTCTGCTAAATGAAATTGTAGAATTGTAAAGTGAGGTGTTTTTTTAGAGGGTTTTGAAACAGACTGAAGTTAAAGTGTTTGATTCTTCATGACAGATGAAAGTAAGTCAGTCTGTTATGAAGGGTAGTGAATCCTTCACCATTTTCATTATTTTTTTTAGATGAAAACAAAAGAAACTCTTTCCTGCTGGTCAGAGTCAGGCTTCACCAGGAAATTCTTTCGAATGTTTTCAACATGTCTCAATGAATCCATGTATTCATTTCCTCTGCTGGATGTTTTTTTTTTGTCTGTAGTGCCTGATAACCTAAAAGAGAGTGACTGTTCAAAGCCTTCAGCCAGTGAGTCACATAAAAAATTCACGACTGACCAAACTGTCCTTTAATGATGCAGAAAAGTGAAAACTGTCTTCAAGGGATCAAAAGTCAAGTTATTTAGAATCAGAGAGAGCAGGAGGCTGCTCCCGGTTATACCCCTCACATATGCTGGATGTGAACTACTAACTCAAACACACTCAAAATCACCCAGAACCCCAATAAGACAATCCAAGCAAAAAAATGTCAGGCTAAAAAATTTCAAAACTTTGAGTTTGGAAAAGCAGACAGCAGCCCACAGAAGCTCCAGGCTTGTTTTTGAAGCTGCTGTTTAGTTTTTGTGCTCTTATTGGGTATTGAATTGAGATCATCAAACAAGTATGTATGAGTCAAAAGAAAAACTGAGTCATGTGAACCCTGGGAATAAAAAAAAGTGAAATCCTGTATCAAAGGTCCTTTTTCTGTATTCCTTTCAGCACCTCTTTTATCTGATCCTTTGAATTTTTCATGTAACAACTCCAGTCTTATGCCTTGACTCATTTTTTAATCTTTTTTTGCAGTATTTGTAAAAAGTTGTGTAAAAGTTGGTCACACAGTGCTGCAGTAGGCTGACGGCCCCTTTTCTCTTCTTGTCATTCACAGGAAGGAAAGAGACGCTTTCAAGAAGCTATTGCCCGGAAGAAGATCAGGTTGGACAGGTGAGCTGTCTGATGACGCTTTAAAAAAGAAACTCCGTAAACTCCAGGATTGAACTCTGTGTGGAGGAGAAACAGATTGTTACTGATCTGTCAGGAAAAGGCTCATAGATCAGTGATGTGTCTGTTGCTCTCTCCAGTTTGTCTTGAAGTGTATCCTGTAATAGACACTCACAGCATAAGTTACAGCTCTTCTTTTTGTTTCAGAAAGTACATCATATCACGAAAGCAGGGGGAAGTGCCTTTGTCTGTACCCTGGGATCCCAGAAACCAGGTGAGAAAAACCATTTGGAGACCCTAGAGGACCAGTAACAACAATCTCATGGTGTTGAGTTTCATTGTGGTCACTCGTTGAGAGGGACAGTGAAGGGTGCTGGACTAGACTGGACTGCAGTGGTTCTGCAAACCTGTCAGTGGTTCTACACGATGGTCCAGTTTAGTTCAACCTGGTCCATCACTTTGCTGTGTGACATTTACCAGCAAATCTTATCCCATCCACCGCTGATATAAAGAAGAATAGAGTAGAATAGAGTAGAATAGAGTAGAATAGAGTAGAATAGAATTGAATAGAATAGAACATAATAGAATAGAATAGAACACAATAGAATAGAATAGAACAGAATGGAATAGAACAAAAACAGAATGGAATAGAACAGAACAGAATAGAACAGAACAGAATAGAATAGAACATAATAGAATAGAACAGAATGGAATAGAATAGAACAAAATAGAATAGAACAGAATAGAATAGAACAGAATGGAATAGAACAGAACAGAATAGAATAGAACACAATAGAACAGAATAGAATAGAATAGAACACAATAAAATAGAATAGAACACAATAGAATAGAACAGAATGGAATAGAATAGAACAGAATACAACAGAACAATAGAATAGAACACAATAGAATGGAATAGAACAGAATGGAATAGAACAGAATGGAATAGAACAGAATAGAACACAATAGAATAGAATAGAACAGAATAGAATAGAACACAATAGAATAGAACATAATAGAATAGAACAGAACAGAATGCAATAGAATAGAACAGAATAGAATAGAACACAATAGAACACAATAGAAAACAATAGAATAGAAAAGAACAGAATGGAATAGAACAGAATGGAATAGAATAGAACACAATAGAATAGAATAGAACACAATAGAATAGAATAGAACACAATAGAATAGAACAGAATAGAATAGAACAGAATGGAATAGTATAGAACAGAATAGAATAGAACACAATAGAATAGAATGGAATAGAATAGAACAGAACAGAATAGAATATAACACAATGGAATAGAATAGAACAGAATAGAATAGAACACAATAGAATAGAATAGAACAGAATAGAATAGAACAGAATAGAATAGAACACAATAGAATAGAACAGAATAGAATAGAAAAGAATAGATTAGAACATAATGGAATAGAACAGAACAGAATGGAACAGAATTGAACAGAATGGAATGGAATAGAACAGAATAGAATAGAATAGAACAGAATAGAATAGAACAGAATAGAACAGAATAGAATAAAATAGAACAGAATAGAACCGAATAGAACAGAACAGAATAGAATAGATCATAATAGAATAGAACAGAACAAAATGGAATAGAATAGAACAGAATAGAATAGAACACAATAGAATAGAACAGAACAGAATAGAACAGAATAGAATAGAGTAGAATAGAACAGAATAGAATAGAACAGAACAGTATAGAAAAGAATAGAATAGAACTAGTGGTGGAACTTCATTAAAAAAATTAATCGAATTAATTATGCCATTTGTAATTAATTAATCGTAATTAATCGCATTTTAATCGCAACGATATTCAACATTAGAAACAACACTTTTCAAACAGATCTTGGTCGAAGACCAAATCATTGAATAGTCACATACAGAAGTTTAAACTACAAAATCCTGTTTATTTTGCTCAAAAGATGTTTTTTTTTTTTTTTTTTTTTTTAAAACGCGTCAATCTCCGCAGAGCAGATCGTACCAAACAGGAAAACAGACACGAAAAATGATCAGAGTTTCTGGTCTTTTCAAAATAAAGCACCATGTTCAGACTGTCGATCGTAAAATTATCCTCGTATATCAAAACTACGACACTGGCACAGGGCCAGCAGTCATCAGCGGGTCAGACCCAGAGGAAATCTGACGCCATGGACGAGGAAAAGTTTATATTGGAGGCAGAAAACCAGATAATTATATACGATACAACACATCCTTTATATAAGGACACCAACAGAGACTGAAAGGGAAGGACTGAATTAATGAAGCTCTGGGAGGGCAGGTGAGTTTAACATACTAAATATCATGAAAGTAGTTGTCATGGGTGTGATTCCTGCAGGAACATGTGGTTCTCCTGTGATCTTGTGTATCCAGCTGCTATGAGTACGCTGAGCTGCGCTCCCCTCCTGAGACGGATGCAGTGTGAATTGGCTCGCGCTGACGGACCGCGGCGACTGTTTTTTAAAAGAAAATTTTCCATCCACCGAGCTAAGCAAGGCGCTGTCATCAGTGTTATCCATCACTCAGTGCGTCGCTATAATCCGTCGGCCAGAAACTCGTGCACTGAGAACCGTTCTGTGTGATATAGACTATAAATAAAATACGATAAAATGCGTTATTTTTTTATCGCTGTTAATTTCCCCCTAGTTAATTATCGAATTAACGCGATAAAGTCCCACCACTAAATACAACAGAATAGAATAGAACACAATAGAATGGAATAGAACACAATAGAATAGAATAGAACACAATAGAATATAATAAAGCAGAATGGAATAGAATAGAACAGAACAGAATAGAATAGAACACGATAGAATAGAATAGAACACAATAGAATAGAATAGAACACAGTAGAATAGAATAGAACACAATAGAATAGAACAGAATGGAATAGAACAGAAAAGAATAGAAAAGAATGGAATAGAATAGAACAGAATAGAATAGAACACAATAGAATAGAATAGAACAGAATGGAATAGAACAGAACAGAATGGAATAGAATAGAACAGAACAGAATAGAACAGAACAGAACAGAACAGAATAGAATAGAATAGAACACAATAGAACACAATAGAATAGAATAAACAGAATAGTATAGAACCGAATAGAATAGAGTAGAATAGAACACTTAAAATGTTTAAATGAACATAATGCTTATTTATGTCATATGCTAATGAATTACCAGCTTCACGTTTTTTAACTGAAAGTTAAAATTTCCAATTCCCCTCAGAGGTGGCGTTAACTGATTATTCTCTGTCTTTTGACAGAATTTTTTGATCAATGATGGACAAATCTGAAGGTAATTTTGAGGGATTAGTAACCCCCTCAGTGATTCAGTCCACTTCAACTGTCACACATTCATTCATTAATCACATATCTCACCTGCAGCAGACCCCCTGTAGTTAGTGGCGAGCGTGCATAATTAATGAGGTATGGTGTTGTCCTGTTTATGATCTCTCATTCTCTGACCTGCTGGCTTGTCTCATCCTTTTAAACGTTGGCATCGATTGGCACGACTCACACGGGACTGAAGCCGCCTCTCTTTTTACATTAAGACCAAATAAATGCTCCAGGATTTCCTCCCGGTGAGGCAGATTCTGGCAGGATCAGGAAACCCGTCTTCTCAAATGGTTTTGCTGACTGCTCATTGCTTTACTGGGTGAAATGTTTCCAGACTTTATAACGCGCGCTGAAGCAGCGCTGCTCATTCCAGTATCTAGTGTAGCAGAACGGACTTCAGCCTCCAGAACAAAAAACAGCCGCCCAAAGTCAGCTGACTGAGGCAGAGACGCAAAACCTGATGCTGTGATCTCCTCTGCCGCTCTTTCATCTGATAAAGAGCGTTTTTTTTGCTTTACAAAGCTGCTGACAGCAGGGTCGGTATTATAATTTGTATTTTCTTTCTGCCCAATAAGCAATACATTTCCCTCCATAGTTAATGTTAAAGTTGTATTTGAGTTGCTTTTATGATGACATGCTAAAATATATAATTAATAATTAATGTCCAGTTGTTGATTTTTTAAATTGAGGGATCATTATTATGACAGAATTTTTACGTCCCCATCTGTCAAAATCACTGATAAGTAAAACATCTGGCTCAACATCTGATTCCCCGTATCTGGCACTGGATGTTAAAATGAGTAAAAACCGGGTATAAACCCAATACTTACATTTAAAAGTAAAATTAACACCATCTAATGTCACTATTGTGCAATTTCCCCCGTTCTTTTTCGGGACTGAGCAGCGGTGGGCAAAGGATCTTGGGATATGGAGGGCCGCGAAGGATAGTAGCGTTGCGTCCTCCAAAAAGAGGCAAAGAAGGCTGCATTTGTGGGCCGCATTTGGAGGATCCTCCAAATCTGCTGCGAATTGGGACGGCCTTCGCACAGTGTTGTGACGTAACTGGCCTTCAAATGCGTCCCACGAAGGATGCAGCCCCTGAATTGGGACACAGCAAGTGTTATCCATCACTCAGTGCGTCGCTATAATCCGTCTGCCAGAAACTCGTGCACTGAGAACCGTTCTGTCTGATATAGACTATAAAATAAAATACGATAAAATGCGTTATTTTTTTAACGCTGTTAATTTCCCCCTAGTTAATTATCGAATTAACGCGATAAAGTCCCACCACTAAATAGAACAGAATAGAATAAAACACAGTAGAAAAGAATAGAACAGAACAGAATAGAACAGAATAGAACAGAATAGAATCCTGCCTCCCTGAGCTCGGAGGACAAAGTGTCTGGATGGGAACAATCTGCTATGATGCTCTAATCTTTCTTGCTTGTCCTATTAGGGGCCGTTTACACCAAAATGCTTTAAGGATGAAACTCAAAAGTATTGTTGTGTTTCATCCTCTCATTTAAACGGAAACGACATTTCAGCCGACCTAAAATGCAACTTTTTTGAAACGCCTTCCAGATTATTTTGATACACTGCAGCCACCGTTGCTGCGTAAACGACAAGCTGGAGTTTTCAGTGGAAACGCTGACATCACGCTCCGCTTTGCATGAGGGAATTCTACTTTTGTTGTGGGAACTTTTCATTTACAAGCACGAACTGGACAACAACAACAATGGTTCAATGTTGGACTACCATGTTGTTCTTGTGCTGATGAATCTGCTGACTGCCTTTAACAAAACGTTCATCTGTTGCTCCACTTCTGCACTCAGATAAGACGTATTTAATATATCCACCAGACGATCAGCCTGCCTCTTCTTCAGCGGCAGACTACCAAAAGACTACAGTTATATCGCCACCTACAGGCCTAGCATGAATACTACAGTGTTTTCAGTCCCTCAGCATCTCTGTGTAAAAACAGATTTTTTTTGTGTGCTCTTGAGTGAAACGCTGTGAAGCGTTGTGTAAACAGGGCATTAGAAAAGTTTTTTTGGTTTGTCCAGTATTTTACAAGCCATGGATACATTTTTACTTCTTCAGTTCAGGTGAGCGTTTTTGGGAGATGAAAGGTTAAGACTCTCAATAATACGTTTGATCTACACTGGATGTGAAATTTGATTTGAGACTAACACCAAGGCCTCCGAGTTTTCAGAGAGTTAGCCCTGAGTAATATCCACCTGCCTCCTCAGGAGAATATGTGTCTTCATTGAATTAAAGGCCAGACTAAAGTCTACAAATAAGACCCTGGCAGACCCTCTAGGTCAGTGGTTTGGGCAGCTAGTTTTTAAGAGGGGCCACATGAGAAACCTGACTTGTGTCAGAGGGCCGGACCAACAATAACCTGAACCTAATTCTGCTCAATTATAACATTTTTTACTTTGGAAAACACTCTTACTTATATTTTGATGAGCTGCAACTGATATCCAGAAGAGTAAGAATATTCTGTAAACATGTGACCTTGTGGTGTAGGTCAGAAAGGAAAATACTTTTTTAAGAGTAACAACCATTAAAAAAAGAAAGAAAAAAAAATCATAGCATTAGTGTTGCATTTTGTTTTTAGCTTTAAGTGTCTTCACAGACACTAAAAACTTTATACCAACTTAAAAAAAAATAGATAAAAAAAAAACAACTTGAAAGTTTTTTTTACTCTATTTTACCTCTTTAGTGAGAAAAATCCAGTCTTACTTGGGCTTGAACAAGCGCACTGAAACCTCGGTGAGTTTGTGAGGTGGCTGTGCTAAAGGCAGCTGAGAGGTGAAGATCAGTCAGCAGGTTTACATTCAGCTATGAGCTTAGTGAGCGAAAGATCAGACTATTAAAATGCACAGAAACAGCTCAGTCAGACTAAGAATGGACTGAGTATAGCTGGAGGGACACACATAGATAGTGCGATTGTTATAGGACTGTGGTTGGATTCTGCAGGACTCAGCAGTAGGGCTGGGTTTCAATCATAAATTTTTGATTCCTGTACCGATACCTTCACTTCAACACCGGTTCCTGAACAGTATTTTTTTTTCAATACCAATTTTGTAATATCAATTCCAACCAAAAAGAAAATTACATTACACATTATGGCATAAATCTTGAGATTTAATCTTCAGCTTTAGTATTCTCCTGCTCGGAGCAGTTTTCTCACATAAAGAAATAAACAAATAATTGCCAGAGCAAAAGAACAGTTGCAAACAAGTGACAGGCAGTGGCGTTTTCTCCCAGAGGCCAAGGGAAGCCATGCTTCCTCTCTTTTTTCAGACTGTAGCTGTGTTTTAATAAAAAATACTCCTTTTAACAGTTTGGATAATTCTGTTTTCTGTCACTGTCATCTCTTCCTTATTTCTCTCCTCTACTTATTGAGCATTTTACAATGTGTACAACAGCGCCCTCCTAAATGTTATGTGGCGAATGAGTGGTGAAAATACGGTATTGCACACTGTTGTCCGCAGGGAGGCCGGGCCGAGTTGGCGTCCCTTTGTGAAAAAAATCAAGAATGATTAACCAATCAGATGAGGCTGTCGTCATGACACTGCTCATCTGGGATTAGTCAAGACTGTGTCAAGGGAAGCCACCCCAAAAGAGACAAACATGTAGGTTACAGACAGAATATATTAAACAGGATTTGAAAATCATTGTATTCTGTTTTTATTTACGTGTTACCCAACGTCCCAACTTCATTGGAGCTGTGGTTGTAGTTTGGTCGTTGTTCTCTTCAGTCACATCAGAAGCAACAGAAATGTCAGGTGTTGGCTCAGTGACGGTCACTGAATAGGCTGTGGCTTTTCAAGATGAAATGAAAACAAAAGTGGAGTTTTTATCTGGCGGCTGTCAGTAAACCAGAGGAGTGATATAACAGCCCAATAAGGAAATATATTTCTGTGGTTTGTTCTTTTTTTTAAAGGTTTATCTGAGCTACAACAACGTGTCCGCTTTGAAGACGTTGGCTGCAAGAAAAAAGTGGCGCCTCAGCTCAGAGAAAGACAAGGTATGAGTTCATTTTACCCTGAGAAAGAGTCTGTGTATGTTTTCTGTTCTGAATCTTTTTCTTTCTTTTGTTGTTTTTGGTCCCAGATTCGTCTCTACACCCTGGAGCAGAGTTCTACGTTGAGTTTTCGAGTTGAATCGGAGGTGGATGTTCCTGCGCTCACAGCCTTCTGTCTGCTGTCTGAGCTGAGCGACAGACCCAGCTGGGACACACATTATCAGTAATACTTTCAGACACTAAAAACAGCTTTCAGGTTTGACAAACTGCATCTGCACTGTTAGCAGGGAAGAGTACTGTAATGTTTCCACCAGGTGGTCCGGTATGAATCAGTACAGTTTGGTACGGGTCGGATCGGTTAAATTAAAACGTACTGCTGGCACACAGGAAGTGATGATTCTTTCAACCAATCGGTGGACTGCAGTGTTTCTAGCTCCACCTTCTGGGGTCAGATTGGTACATCTGCCACCCCAACAGAAGGGTACCAAAAAGTGGGACGGTAGAGGTTGGTAATTTGGGGACCTGTCCTGGTTTTAGTTTATGGAAATGCTATAAAATGCGTGCCGCACTGAGACGAACCGAACTGAACCGCTTGGTGGAAACGGGTCGTAAGGCTGGTTGAGGCTGTGTTAGCCACACAAACCTGAGAGACTCGGACAGAATTTAATAATTAGATCAAAATACTCTCACTGTTTTTCAAATAAACTCTTTTATCAGATGTTTTTATCAAAACTCCTCAACAGAGATATTTCCTCTTTGTCTTTCTTCCATCAGTAACTGTGAGCTGATCCACCGAGTTGATGATGAAGACTTCTTGTATCGTGTGGTGACTCCATCGGTGCATCACGGAGCGATAGGCTCCCCAACTCCTGCCTTTCAGGGGGAAGGGCTGCTTCAGGACTTCATCTTGTTGGCCTCCAAGAGGAAACCGATTGGCGGAGGGTGAGTTCAGTGACTGACTGAACTCTGTGTCCGATCAGATTACAGGATTAATCATTAATTCTTTTTTCCCTCCAGAGATCCCTACGTCATCGCCTTGCGTTCAGTCTCCCTGCCCACTCACCCTCCAGCAGAAGGATTCCACAGAGGAGAGGTCTTGTGTGCCGGGTTCACCATACTGGAGACCAAAAGCAACACATCAGTCGTACGACCCTTTACAAATTTTGAATATTACATTACATCTCTGTTTGCATTTGGAAATCTCAACCACTGTAACAACTGCTTTCTCATTTTCCAGATCAGTTACTACAACCAGGCCTCTCCAGAGGTCCTCCCCTACATCTCCACAGATATCGCTGGCCTCTCCTCATCCTTTTACCACACCTTCTGCTCCTGCAGCCAGTACCTGACAAGACACAGACAACAGTCCACCACATTCATGCAAACGGGCCAAAAGCAGGCCTCGAGTGTGGATAGCCCCACCTGTGAAAATGAAGCTGACAGTCTGTCAGCGGCCCTTTGCAGCACTCAGCTGTAGTCTGGCATTCCCAGGCCAGTTTAGGTCCTGAAGACTGAACTCAAAGTGCTCTTCATACAACATGGTACCATCAACTGTATCATGTCAGTTAAAGATCAAACTGAGGTCAAATCTACTCAGGCTTTTTATATATACGAGGGTGCTAAGAAACAAAAACCTTAATAACAAAGTCATCATTTTAAAAAGTGCAATAACATGACTTCATAAAAAATCACTGTGCTGTAGAGCAGGGGTCTCAAACTCAAAGCATTCAGTCTTTTCACAAAGGGGGAAACTTTAGGTGTTCCAAAACAACAACAAAAAAAAGTTCAACTGTTGAACAACTGTACCTCTCAACATGAAGTTATGGATGGGCCACATTTGCTCTGAGGGAGGTGATTCAGGTGAAACCTTCAGTGTGACTTGAGGATGGACGTCACCAAGTCTCACACCATGGACTGTAAAGAAAAATGGACGCCATCTTGCTTGGCTGAGGTTGCTTCAAAAACTGACCCCCCCTTCCCCGGTGACTTGCTGCAGTAAAGGTCAAAAACTCCATCTCTCTATTCATTCCAGATGGGCTGTGGTCAAAAAGAAGAGCCAAGAAGAGATCAGACTGTTGAAAGAAAAAAAAAAAAATTCTGGCAGCTCCACTCTGGTTTCTCAGGTCCCTCAAAGTCTCAGACTCTGACTGCACAATAGTGACGCCTCTGACGGGGGTATATTGGCTTTAAAACCCTACAAAGGTGAAAGGCAGGGCCATGCTGTCCATTCTATATATGGTCTATGATCTGGACCTGGTCTTTGATTTGCTTCCTGTCTTGCTCTGTTGTGTTGACAGCTCTTTAGCTGTGCAGCTCGTTGTGTCCGCTCATTTGATTACTGCTCCATGTTTAGCTGAATTTTGCTGCTCGAGGTTTTACTCCTTAACAACGACAA
This sequence comes from Labroides dimidiatus, assembly GCA_030710495.1. NCBI lineage: Eukaryota > Metazoa > Chordata > Actinopteri > Labriformes > Labridae > Labroides > Labroides dimidiatus. Next base: position 3,068,288 of record CM061152.1, on the reverse strand, counting down.
CTTTCTTTGCACATGAGACAGGTGTGATTCTCCTTAAACTCCACAGTAATAATAGTTACATCTCTTCCCCTGACACACTCTGTGTCCACCATCAGCTTTTCTTCATCTTGATAAAACAACCATGGACTATAATTAATGGACGTAGCCTTCGTGACATCACTCTTCTGTTTCTGAAACAGAGTTTTGAAGCAAAACGGCCGGCGTGGCCATATTGGAAATGAGGCGGGCTTTGAGGAAATCAGATGAGCTGAGCTGTGCCCCTGATTGGACGAACTGGTGATCTTAATATTGTCTAAATTGCCGAGTTAGAAAAAAGGTTGCTGCTTGGAAACAATATTTTGAGGGCTGGGAAATCAGATATTTCTTGCAGGGTCTGGATTTGACTGCAGATTGATATCAAGTGGCAGACTGTGAGTTGGAGACCCCTGCTGTAGACCATGACAAGTCAAACTACAGCTGGTGATGGAAGAAGAAAAGTTAAAATAGCCTTTTAGCTTTAAGAAAACTGAAATAAAGACGATTAAATAATGAAGAGGGATTAAGAATAGTTTTTGTTAAATATGTTTGTAGGTAAGTAAACCTAAAGGTTTGTTGCTGAGCAGAAGATAAATAGACTGTAAAATTAATAAATATATAAATGAAGGTAAATATGAAATAAAAAATTCAACTTGCAGAATAATAAATCCTTAGATTAGGATTAGGATTAGGTTTACCTATGGCAGGTGAGGACACTGAGAGCAGTAACTCCAGAATACTTTAACCAGAGGTGGCCAGTAAGGTACTGAAGGGAACCAGCTCTCTGTTCTACACCACAGGCTGCTTTTATTTTTACTTCTCATTTGAATTTTTAAATAAAAGTTTGAACATTAAATTACACTTTATTTTGAGTAAACTTATATTGATTAAAGAACAATGAAACTATAATGTCTTAGAGTCTCTGATTGTAAGAACAGCAGTGGTTTCATTTCATTGAGATGTGTTGATTTTACGGTTATAACACTGATTGATTGTGTTCCTTTAATGATGTTTGAACTGTTTTATTTTGCTGCTTGTTATTGAGAATATGATTAAATGCATTTTTTTTCTATTTGTCTGTTTATTGTAGAGGGTTTTTTTTTTATCAAAATATCCTGTTAAAGCTTTGAATACAAACTCAGAAAATGACAAAGGAAACTGTCACACTCAGACCTAGAGTGAGGGTAGTATGTCCGAAAATTGTCTGGAAAGGGTATAGGTTTTAACTTCACAATGAAGAAAAAGGTAGGAAGACAGAGTCCATTTGGTGCAAAAAAAAAAAAAAAAATGAAGTGTTTTTTTTGTCCTCTAAAGATGGTCCAGGAACTGAGTCACCAAAACAAAGATGTGGCTGGAAAAAAAAAACAGTCACAAAACACTGACCAGAACCACAGCTCCCTCTCCTCAGCACCACAGTCCTTCTCTGTCCCTCTGTCCCTCTTTAAAGGCTTAGCCCCTCCCACTGGGCCATACCAATTTAATTGGAAACAATCAAACAAACAATTCAACGACACAGGCCATTCTCTTCATCAAAGTCCACTTACATTCACTAACCACACATCAAGGGATTCACTGAGCATTCACACTACACTAGGAAGCCAGGGATAACTACACAACTCCATTCGGCTCCCCCATCAGTTGGTATGGTTTAGTAAAATGAACTGAGCAGACTCTCCACTAATTAGTCAGGCACTATAAAAGACAGCCTGAAACTATTTTTGGGTCCTTTGACACTGCCCAGCACCAGGAAGCACTGTGGTAAGATAAGAGAACATAATGAGATTCAAACAAACCCAAAATACACTTTCTTTCAATAATAAAGAGTCAATTCAAAACCATGATGTGTTTGCATGTGTTTCTGTTGACCTTTGCACAGGAAACTTACTAAGATGTTGAATGTAGTTCAGTGTGCGCACCCACCAAACTATCAGTAGCATGCTACCTGCTAACATGTGACATGTGAAATGAGTGATGATGTGGTTGAAACCAGTGGCAGAGACCTAACTTGTGCTGGCTGAGTGGATTTCACTCATTTTCATTCCTGTGTAAGTCTGCAGACTGCACAGAGAGAAGCTAACAAACAGAGCCTCACAACTCATTATAGTAAGTTAACAACATGGCCCGAACATGTCTGTACCGTTCTGCAGGCAGGTGTAACATCACATATCAAAGTCAGTTTATTTTTCTGGGTAAAAGGTGTGTTTTTAGGGTGAACGTCTTTCTGTGACTTGATAAACCATCGTACTCTGCAGAAAACCACACGTGCTGCAAATGAATACAGACATCTTTTATTATTATTATCACTGAGAATACAGGATGTTTGTCAACATGTCAAACTTTTTTAGTCTAAACATAAACACATTGTTATACCTGTCAGACAAAGAGCAGGGTATCAGTCATTTAGTGGCCTTTCAGGACATCACAGCTCAGACACATCAACAAGGATTATTGTTGTCCATTATTTAGTCGACATCCCCTCAGAGCTCTTCAGTTAACACAGCCACCTTCTGATTGGATATTCCAAATGTTTCATACTGTTGATGTGACACAGCTCCTAAAAAACTGAAGACACCCCAAGTTTTTTTTTTTAAAACTTCAAACAGCCTGTCTACATGCACAGGTAAGGTAAAGACATGTATCTTTAAAGTGGATCAGGCATCATGTAAAGGTGTGTGTTCGCTCGTCCTTTATTTGGAGTCAGAAGTCCTCTCAAGTCTGAAACAGCTCCAGCGCTGTTTTCTGCGTCACCGTCCACTATCAGGTCGTATCTGTCCATCAGCTCCAGCAGAGACCTCAGCGCCTCCTCTCCTGTTGGCGCGGCACTCAGACGTAAAGCCACTCTCTGAGATAAGCCTGTCGTCATCTCTGGGATCACAGGCGGCCAGTTCGGTCCCTGAAGGACCAGTGTGATGTACGGGAACAGCCTCTCTACTTTGGATGTAAACTCCTGAAAGAGGAGAGGAATAACATGTGAAGCAGAAAAACTCCTCAAATACAAGTCGCTGAATAATTCCCTGACATGAAAACAACCAAGATGAAAATGTTTCCTGTTAAACTTTAAAACTGTCTCAATCTTCCTGATATGAGCCACATTGAATTGATAAGTTCAGGAAAAATGTCTTATTGACATTGGGAGGTAGAGCCTTCAGTTATCATTGGACTCTCTCTCTCTTTCTTAATCTCTCTCTGCATCTGCTTTTGCCCCTTTTGTCCGCTCCTGTACTCGTCTCTGGCTCTTGTCTTGTAGGTGGCCCGGGATCCTTGGTGGAGACTGCCTGCTGCTGTGGAGTCATGAAGACTCATTAACTGCACCCATAGACATGACACATTATTTGGCCATTTCATTAGGAACATTCATTCCTTCTATCATATAGCTTCTAATGTAGATATTAGCCTGATCTCCTTATCTATGATCAATACATCTACAGTATCTATTTTTAATCAGCACATAGGCATGAGGTCCCTCTGAAAATGGGATGTCACATCTCAAGAGGCCTTTAACACACCTTTACTTAACGGAGACAAATATGGTAGGGATGCACTTGTGGTCTGGGCATCCATGAGTTCATCACTACCATAAATTCTTATTTTCAGCATAAATATCATTGATTATGCCATTGATTATTACTATTCAGACATGAGGTCCCTTCTGAAAACGAGATGTAGCATCTCAAGAGGCTAACCTCTAATAAATCAGACGACAGGTCTATGGTTCATGGATCTGTCACTAACTTTAGTTCTTACTTTAGTCCACTTGTCTCCTCTTACCTCCCTTCCTTCGCCCACACACCCAACACAGCATGGTGTGGATTTGCTGTTCATCATGAGACTGGGGTCCACACTCAAGATTTCCTGCTGTTTTTTCTTGCGGCCATGATGGAGGGATTCATGATTGGCTATATGGATTCATGTTGGGTGTTGGATGTATATATTTGTATATATATGTATATGTGTATCTTTATATGTATATATGTACCTATACATATATGTATATCCTCTAAATGAAGAGCTTTGTGCTCTATTGTAAAGTGTCTTGAGATAACATTTGTTATGAATTGGCGCTATACAAAAAAAGATTGATTGATTGATTGATTGATTGATTGAAAGATATTAGAAGACAAAATTAAGGTCTGAATTGTTTGTAATGAGTCAGAAAAAAAACAACTCTGCCAGTGGGGTAAGAAAAAATTGCTTGCGAAATTTCTCTAAATTGGAATCTTAATTCAAGAAAGTTTCCTTTTACCTCATTGGCAGGTTTTTTTTTTTACTTGCTACAAGCAATTGAGATTAAGTTTTATTTATTTTTACGAAATAACTGCGGAATTAAAAAATGTGGTTGGTCAAACGTCTCTGTATTTTTTAGGGGTGCTGAAGGGTCGAACAACGCCAGTGATTAGAAGTCACTGTAACTCACCCTAACCCTGTTTAGAAAGTGATTTCAAAGGCTCAGAAGTTCACATCCCGTCCTTACAATCAGAGACTTTCAGAAACACTAAATGAACATGGATGTGCAGCAGTTATTTGATTATTATAACATGCTGAGAGTTGCTGCTGCTTTAGTGTTGATTTGACCTCCAGAGACCCTGCATACTGATATGAGGACACAACCTTCCTGCCTCTCAGACCCATCACACTGCAGTTTTTGATGACTATCTTTACTATAAGCGTGTTCTTTTCTGCTGAACCTTAAGAAGCTGTTCATGTTGGAAAAGTTAACAACAGTCACTTGTTGTGTGTCTGTTCAACCCTCTGATGCATGAATCATTAAAGCATCAGTCAAGAGTTTTTTTCTTCCGTGTTTTTATTATTCTTATTCTTATCATTTGATTTTTTTTTCATAAAGTCAGAGATATGTCCTCTCCTGAGCCTGAGCGTTCAACATCAAACATGATTAACTTTATGTAAAAATAAATTAAACTCTTAATATTTTTTTTTGGTAATTCCATGAATAACTATTTCTTTTAATGCTTTGTAAAACATTTGAACACATTTTAACTTTGCATATTTTTAATATTTAGCACTGATAGTTGCATTTATTTTATTTAAAACAACAACCGAAACCAAAAAACAAAAACTGGCACTTCTTCTGGCACTAGATGGCAGCACCTGCAGGCACTCAAACTTGGAGCACTTTGTCATACCAACTAAGGTTTTTTCCCTCCAGTCTTAATTCTTGCTTGTGTTGTACGTCGCTTTGGACAGAAGCGTCTGCTAAATGAAATTGTAGAATTGTACATTTTATAGTTGATTAGCTTTTTTTTAACCCTCTGATGCATGCCTGTAACCTTCTGGAAAAAAAAACAAATATTGGGAAAAAAAAGCAACTTTTCTTTTAAGGAAAATATATTGACACAGGCTCATGTGCAGATCCACCACAGAGACTTGAAATGACTTTCAATCAGCTGAACACTATGAGCTCATGGCTGTGAGCCAGAGGGTCAATGTACAGACGGTTTGGGACAATGTACCAGACATGAAACTCTTGAAGTAAGACCTGGATTTATGCCTAACCCTTTATTTCTGAATGTATCATATTTGATACATGAGTTCAAAGACCTCTATCTCATCAAGAAAATAAACATTTTCATCAAAAATCTTTTAGAAATATATAAAATTGTATTCTTCCCCAATTCTACCAACAATTGTATTGTATTCTGAGGATTATTATCCCACTACAGGCAACTTGTTTTTTGGCCCTTCTTAAAACAGCCGCTCTCAGGAAAGCATCTACAAACTTTTTTTTTTTTCAGGAAATTGTTGCTAATATTCAGGAAGTTGTGGGAAGAATAACATTTGTATTGTTTTCTGCAGTGAATAAATGAATATTTACAAAAAACTTTATGAAAAAAGTTGCCAAAACCGCCAGATGTGTCATAAATGATACAAAAATTTTTTTTAAAAAAATCATAGACACAATGATTTTGCAATATTTTTTGGGGTGGATTTTGTTAATGAGATTAATAAACATCTACATTCTAAAAAAATTGAATTTTCTGACTCACTTTTAATGGGTCAGGCTAGTTAGAGCCGATTATGTAACAACAACCATAAATGTGATTAAAAAAAAAGGTAATTAAACCACAAAATTGAATAACCTACTGAGAATGTAAAATTATGCTGAGTCCGAAACGTAATAACAAAATGTAACAACTTGCTACATTTTAGGTTAGTTAAACAACATTTTGGGTTGTTGTAACAAATCAGGCTCTCACGGGGCCACTGAAGGGTTAAATCTCATCTGAGCAGAGACATCATGTGGTGTGATTTAAATGTATCAAGGCCACTTGTATGAACCTGGTATGAATCTTGTATGAAAGGATTGTGAGCAGATGAAGAGCTACGTACCATCGTGTCATCAGTGCTCTCTAAGTCCTCCACACTAATCCAAATAGGCCTGTAGAGCTCCTCCCTGCTGTATGCTGAGGAGAGTAATTCCAGAGAAGCTTCCAGAAGCTGCTGAGTCTGAATCTTTAGGTAAAGACCCCAGGGAGTGTCAGCTCTCTGCCCAAGCAGCTGCAGAACATCCTGAAAACACATCCACACAATAAAGACCTCATTATCCCCGAATATATGGTTTTAAGTCAGAGACACTCAGAGACACTCAGAGGACCTGTTCAGTCTTTTCTCCACTCTACGTGTCGTGTTATTGAAGGTTTTCTGTGTCAGCAGAGTATGGGACTCATGATATCTGTTTAACTGCACAGATAAAAGCCTCTAACAACCCGTTTTTCATCCAAATACCTGCAGTGTGAGTGCCTCGGAGCCCTTCCCTGAACATGCCACCAGAGGGACTCCAGGTTGGTCCCCGTAAGAAGTCACTCCTACTACCAACATACCACCAACACCGTCTGGACTCACACAGATGTTAGAGACAACAGTGAAGATGAACAGACATATCAGTGTAATCTAAGTCACAACAAATTATACGACATCTGTTCAACATTCACATCTTAAATGAACAGCATGAAGCTCTGAGGATTAGATTAAGATTCTGTACAGGAAACCCATCATTGGATTCAGTGAAAATGACCGAGGACCAGCAGCTCTGACTGACATATTTATTAACAGTGACAGTAACAGAAATGCTCCATTTGTTCACTATTTCTTTAAAAGATTTCTGTAAAATCAGCCTCTAATATATATATATATATATATATATATATATATATATATATATATATATATATATATATATATATATATATATATATATATATCATGAGCCAACTGCATGTGTCAAAACTAATGGTATAGTATCTCAGCTTTTTCAATCTACACGGCAGGGATGCCCCGTCTATCCGACTTTTTTCATTTTAGCCTTGGAGCCGCTTGCTGGTGCTATTCGTGCAAATTCTGACATAACTGGAATTAATCTGAGTGGACATGATTTTAAATCCAGCCTTTATGCTGATGATATTTTGTCAACACTATCTGACCCAACCTACTCAGTTCCCCACTTATCTAAACTTGTAGAAACATTTGGACAGCTGTCTGGATATAAAATTAATTGTAACAAGAGAAGTTGCATTTCCTTGCAGAAAATGTGTTGAAATGCTGACGCTGAAGGCTTGACATCGTGAAAAAAAGCTGAAAATGTGGAAAAATGTGAAATAAAATTGCTGAAAGGTGTAAGAAAAAGCATACCACGGAAATGTGAAAAATGTGAAGAAGAAAGAGTGAAGCAGTAGTAGTGAAGAAGACCAGGAAGTGAGGTAGAAGGATTGAAAAAGAAAGAGTGAGTAAAAAAGTAAAGAGGAAGATGGAGTGTAAAAGACGTGAGAAAGAAACAGTGGGGAAAAGAGTGAAGAAGCAGTGAGGAAGAAAGTGAAGCCAGAGTGATGAGGAAAGGAGTGAGGGGGAAGGGGTGATGAAGAAAAAGAAGTAAAAGAAGTAAAGAAGGAGTGAGAACAATTAAGAAATGAGAAAGTTGTATGAAAAGAAGGAGCAAAGAAGAACTGAAGAAGTCTTTAGACTGTTTAAACAATAAAATATTGAAAAAAAATGTAAATAACAGCAAAATCTATGAGTTATGTGTAAATAGCATAAAGTCATGTGAAGTAAAGAAGTACACACACACTCACTCACCCAAACACACATACATACACACACACACGCACACACTCACACACACACACACACACACACACACACACACACACACACACACACACACACACAAACGCACACACACACAAACGCACACGCACACAAACGCACACACACACACACACACACACACACACACACACACACACACAAACGCACACACACACACACACACACACACACACACACACACACACACAAACGCACACACACACACACACAGAGACATCAGCATTACGTGCACTTAAATGTGAGGGGGTTTTGTGTGAACTGATGTACCTTTAACATCATCAATACACACACACACGCATACACGTTTGAACCCTTTACATGCCCTTTCAAGGATAAGAAAACCTTTGTGTGTAAGCTTTCATTAAAAATACATGGTTTAAATTGAGTTATTTGATTCAAAACGAAGCCTGACTCTGTGTTTCTGTGTGTGTGAGTGTGTGCTTGTTTTGATAATATAGCCAGGCTCTCCCCGAATGCCCCAGAATGTCCTTATGAGTCATCATTCATGAGCAGCTGCATGGTTTCCATGGTGATGGGACTTCAAAGGACAGCTGCTGAGTGTAACGGTCACTTCTTTGTGACAGCTGCTCTCAGGCTGGATTTTGGGGTGAGAAATGGTCCGAACAAACGCTCGCTGTGGCCAAACCGTTATGGCTATCAGAGAAATGAGCGCACCGTGAGAATCCAGAGGATCGGAGGAATCTGTCAATGTCAAATTTATATAAGTAGGGCCAGGAAAAAGTATTTAAAAATTTGTTTTAAAAAGTGGTTACAAAGGAGGAATTTCTGATCAGCGAATGATAGGGCCTCTATGGCTGGAAAATCAGGTTTTCTCCAGGATTTGGCCACTTACTGGCCAAAGGATACAACTTTTGCTACCAAAAGCATTTTTATTAGAAGCAGGAGGAGTCAGGGAACATTTTGATGCCATTTTAATGACTCTGGAGTGAAATTTGTGGGCACTACAAGCGATTTGTTTGTGAAATTTCTTATGTGTCATCAGCTGCTGCTCCACTCTGACTGATGATGTCACGCACTCTAAGAGCTGAGTTTCTAGTGAAAAATCTCAAAAGTTTGTGTTGCTTAAGGAGTGAAATCTCAAAAACAGTGAAAAATAGTTAAAAAGTTGAAAGACGAGTGAAAAGTGAAAAGATAAGTGAAGATTTTAAAGCAAGAATGGAGTCTGTAAGTGGAAGTATGATGAAGTTTGAGGAGCTCAAAGTTGAAGGAGTTTTAGGAGCAAAAGTCAAAGTTCCCCAGTCATTTCAAATGGGAAATTTTTTTGACAAAAAGTGAAATGATTCAAAAAGTTTAAGAGTTAGAGATGAGAAAAGTCATAGCACACATGTCCTAAAGTAGCTGAATAGTTTAAAAGTTGAACGGGGAAAATCTGTGAAAAATTATGGAAGGAGATAGGGGCCAAAAAACGTACGGAAGAAGAAGAAGAAGAAGAAGAAGAAGAAGAAGAAGAAGTAGAAGAAGAAGAAGAAAAAGAAGAAGAAGAAGAAGAAGAAGAAGAAAAAGAAGAAGAAGAAGAAGAAGTGAATATAAAGTCGAAGATCTATAAGTTGAAATGCTGACTCAGCATTTCAACTTAATAAAAGTGAGGCTATCCCTCTTAATCAACACAATTTTGAAAATCATCTTGGCTCTACACCCTTTGTCTGGAAGCCTCAGGGCATGAAATATTTAGGAATTATTATTAAATCTCCAATTAACAAAATATTTGAACTGCCCCAGAATTCTCAAAGAGATTAGAGAGGATGTAAAACGATGGACCTTTTACCCCTGTCATTGTGGGGCAGAGGTGATAAAAATGACTTTGTTACCCAGACTCTCCTTCTTTATGGCAGCCACTATTAAAGTTTCCCCAACAGTCGTTTAAAGAAATTAACAACTTATTTTTTAACTTTCTGTGGTGTGAAAAGAAACCCAGAATTAGTCCTAAAAAACTGATAATGCCTAGAAATAAATGTTGACTAGGCCTTCCAGATCTAGACTAGAAAATAAGTCAACATCATTAAGCTCGTTTTGGTATTATCCTAAATAGAATTCTAAAATTAATCATCCACTCATAGAATTTTCTTGTGATATTGTTAAGAAAGTACATAAACAGCTGTCAATAATTGGTGTGGCTCTGCCAAGTTGTCCATTGTGTGACTGTAGACTGTAAGATGTAAGATGGAAGTCTAAAGTCAGGCCCATGTGTGTTGTGTTCAGACAGACCAGAAAAGTGCTCTATAAATCTTTTTACTATCTAAGGCAGTGGTCCCCAAACTATGGCCCTTGGGCCGGATACGGCCCGGCCCCCTGAACAATACCAGAGACGCATTATGATTTTTTTTCAGTCTGGCCACGTGATCGAGACTAATACACCCATAGAGTATGGCATTCTTTTCCACCCTTCTGCAGTCTGTGTTCTGGTGTTATCAATACTTCCTGACTTTTTTTCTCTGTGAAAATCCCAGAAAGGGTTATTAATATTTGGTTATGTGTGGCTTTCTGGAAAACAATAAATGTTTACGTTTAGGCAACCTTGCGATTGTCACACTTTTTCTGTCACAAACTGACCCCGGCCCCCTATCAGAGAAGGGAAAAGTTATGTGGCCCTCACAGGAAAAAGTTTGGGGACCTTTGATCTAAGGATAAACAAAACAGAGTCATGTCTCCATCATGACCTGAGGCAGTGTATAGTTATAAACATTATGTCTTGAGTTCAATCATTTTTGGTTATTTTAGTGTCATGATATAATATAATTAGTGGGTGGGGTAGGTCATCTAAAGAGCTGCTGATCTGATGATCATTTCACTGTGTAAAGATTTATTTATTATTCATTAACATTTTATTGTGTGAAGATTAGCGCTGTATGCCTCTGAATCAATGGAAAAAAAAATAAACACTAGAAGTTAGTGTCTGAATGTAGCAACATACCCAAAAGCTGAGTTAATAAGGAGGAGTGATCACAGACTGCAAACCACTGGACTTCCAGGCTGTTGGGTTGTGGGACTGTTGATGAAAAGTCCTGGTATGACTGGTGAGTTGGATTAAGAAAGTCCATCAGGTCTCCTCCAGGATAGAATCGCCTCAGACGGTCCTGCTGTCCTGTGGACAGAGTGTACATGGCAGAGAGAGATATTATTCTAAGTGTAATGAAACACCTGACTAATTGAAGGTATCAAAGGCAGTTTGGTGGATTTAGTGATAAATTATTTTGTTTTTACAAAGTCATAATCACAGGAACTGTTCAGGAAAGATTTAAACATTGTTTCTCTGAGGTTCTCGCTGGAAAGGCAAGGTTTTCTATAACACTTTCAGGATTTAAAGGCGCGCTCTTTTTATATAATTTAAACTGTTTAATTGAGCCGGTGTGACCAGTAAACAGTGGATTTTAAAGAGTATAGTATAGAAACAGCAAATATATAACATAAAAAGGAATGAGAGTGAAGGTGCTCTGATGTCCTACAGACAATCTCCCTTCATGGACCAGAATTCAAGTTAATAAAGTCCTGACTCTACAAGATAGTCTGGTACAAACCAACCAACCAACTGACCAACCGACCAACCAACGAATCAACCAACCAACCAACCAACCAGCCAAACCAAACCAAACCAAACCAATTTAAATCAAATTAAATCAAATCAAATCAAATCAAATCAACCAACCAACCAACTTGATCAAAAAAGGAGATGTTTACGCAACACAAAGAATTGGTTTAAGAGTGTGCACACTTAAGTTATCACATCATTATTAATTTTTTTTTTTTTTTAATATTTACCCCCCCCCCCCCCCCCCCCTAAAAAATAGTTTTTGTGTTGTGTTGAACAGGTTAGCTGTCACACTTAAGGCCAGAAAACCCCTGAAATGATTTATCTTGTGATGTGCTTCAAATGTTGTACTTCTGCACTCACACTTACTACTTTGAGCACACAAGTGTGTTCACAGTGACAGTTTGGGATAACAATGCACTTTGATTTCCCGCCATCTTGACTACGTAGAGTAAGGGGCGGGAATGGATCAAACGATGGCTGATGGATGTAATCAGTGACTAGCAGAGGAACATCTGTGAAAGGTTGTGAAATGTGATTGTAGTTTCTGGTAGGTTGATTAGAGACAACACGACCCTGGAAGATTTCATGCACTGTTCCAGTGGGCGCAAAGTGTAACGCAGTGCCTTCATGTAAGTGTACTTACAGAGGTACACACTTTGGGACACAGCATTGGTCTCTCTTTTTCTCTCTTTTTACATCACAGAAACCTTGCTTTATAACAGGGCTGTGTAGACTTTTTATGTCCACTGTAAGTGATACTGGTGTTTACATCCCACCTCTACAAACCTGATCATCAAACATTCTCAGTACCGCCATAACCAGACTGCAGACGGAGCAGCTCAGATTTTTATTTAACATTCTGTTTCTTCTCTATTAATACTTTTATTTTATGGTGTGAAATTCTTCCTGTGATAAATCAAGTATTTCTGGACCTGCGTCTGATTTCCATAGTTGGATAACACATTTGAAACCATCTGACTGACCCCCCCCGTGCTGTAACTGTGCTCATTGTTGGTTTGGTGTTGAACTGTTCTTTGCTTACTTGCAGCCTGTTTGAATTCAGACAGCGTTGGTTCATAAATGTCGTAGTAGACTCTGGCAGGGTGGGTGTTGTCCCGCACAAACAGCAGGTCACTGATGTTTGGGTGAATTGATCCCTGCCACAATGTCAGGCTGAACCTACAAACCAAATGAGAACAACTGAACAGTCTTGGTATCATTTAGCCGCCGTAAAAACAAAGAAAAATCCCACTTCACTCAGAATAATTCAGGCCCAAAATTTGTGTGTGGATTGATTCCAATCCAGATTCCAGATGTGTTGGTTACCGTGGTGACTGACTGAGGAGCCAGCTGATGTGTTGCCAGCCACTCTTGACCAACAGGGCATGGACTGGAAACGTGACCTAAGAAGAATTATTCACACAATGACCTGAGTTATTGTTTGTTTTGTGATATTCCCTCTGTCTTCTTACTGCTTACTTGTTGGGGGACATCTTTGATCATATCGTACATGTCCTCCATCATGGGCCTGGTGTAAGTGTTAATGAAAAGTGGGGGAGCATAGGCCACCTGAAAAACAGAAGCAAAGTCATCTTTCTGACTGGAGCGAGTGACCCTCTGATCAGCTGACTGACATCACAAGCTGTTTATGACTCCTTCAGGATAATATGCAATGATTTAAATCATGTTGTAATGCATCTTACCATCCACCCAGGGGACAGCGTCACATCTGGAAACTTTTGCTGTATTAACTCCAGAAATCTTGAAAAGTATGGAGGAAGCAAGTAAATGTACTTATTGCACAATACAAGGCAAAGTTGATGTTTGGCTTCATAAAATGTAATGACTCATGAGTCCCGGGATGTGTTTTTGGAAATAGTTTGTTCTTTTATTTTTGCTTTACCTGCTTCCATTCACTTGAGGCATGAATTCTGGCACATTGGGACCACGGAGGATGTCAGCGTTAAGCCATACGGGCCTGTTTATTCCTCTGCTACGGTTCTTTGTGCTGAGCAGGTCCAATGAATGACCCACAGATGCCAGGGACTTAAAATCTAATTTCATGCCTGCAGTGAGTAACAGACAGTTAAATCTACATTCAGATCTACTGTTCAGATAAGAATACAAAGAGAAATCTTGACTCTTCTTCCAAAGCAGACCTTTTCTGGAGGCCAGGACAGCATCCAACCATTGATCCAGAGTGTTATCACTGTAAACATCAGGAGGATGTGCCATGATAGGGATTGGCTTTTCATTGGGTGTCCCATAACCCTCCAGGGTGACGTCTGCCTCCAGAATCATGGAGTCACCTGAGGGGAGAGACAAAGAGGAATGGTGTTTAAAAGTTTTGGTGTACTGAGTTGAGCTGACAGTTGTTTATTTCCAGTGTTGTTGATCTCTAAATCCACTGGCATCACATTAGTCAGTGTAGATCCAGAGAACCAACAACACCACCAAATAAACGATTAGTACAAGGAAGTCTGTGTGTGTGTGTGTGTGTGTGTGTGTGTGTGTGTGTGTGTGTGTGTGTGTGTGTGAGAGAGAGGGAATTTACTTGCAAGAGCTTGGTTCATTTCCTCCTTGCTGTTGGCCCTGTGAAACCAGGTTGCCAGGAGCCCGTCGTGTTTGCTGATATCACCTGACTGAACCAGAAAGTCCAGCATGTCTCCACCAGTGCTGAACGAGAGGAGAGGATCTGAGAGGAAAAACAAAACCTGACACACCTGTGTATTTGGGTTTTTAATGAGTGTAGAGTTCATACAGAGGTTACCAGTGCAGGTGGCAGTCTGTGAAGTAATGATCAAATGTTTTCCAGTCTTTGTTTCGGGAGTTTTAAACAGTTGGACCACCTGCTGCTGAGGGTACAGAGTCAGTCCTTGAGGCAGCATTCCATGAGCCTTTGTATAGTTTCAGATTTCTTGAGTCTTGGGTCAGTCACAGTCCTCAGGTATTCTGTCCCCATGTAATCTCAATTTAATGTTATAGTCATGGCCAAAAGTATCTCTATCTTTGCTGTTCTGTCAGAAAATACAACACTGTAGCCCGTCTGCTTCAAGGTTTGACATGTGTGTCCAGAGATGAGCTGTTTTCCAAACCACCATCTACACCAGCAGTGCCTACTGATTTGGTACAAATTAAGTGTGTAGTATATGACCTCACAGGCTGTTTTCCAAACTGCCTACTGCCTACTACTTTTGAATGAAGTAAATAGTATGACTGTTCTGTTGGGTCTGGTTTTCAGTTTAGGAAAATGGAAGTAGAGCTGATGGTATTTTTTAATGTTTGTCTTAATTATAAATGTACAAAACAAAATATGGGTACATCTTGACATTTCAGTTAGTATGCAAAGAGAATACCACATACCACACAGAATATCACATTGGATGATTTTTAAACAATTTATTTGCATATTCAATTTATTTGCATATTCTTTCAAAAAAAAAATATTTGGACACAAACAAACAGGACTCTCTCACACTTGTACATTTTTCCTTTAGAAGCTCTTCTATCCTCCACTATTTGTCTGCATTAGTGGCACCTGTTTGAACTTATCTGTATAACAGACACCTGTCCACACCTTCAAACAGTCAGACTCCAACCTCCATGAAAAAAAAAAGAAGTTAATCAGTGGTTTATATGGGATTTAATGAATTTGTAGAAGTAAACACCTCTTTTAAAATTAAACATGGATTTAAAACATGTATAAGGAGGCCCAAAGGTCAGATATGTTTCCTAACATCATCTTGTTTTGCTTGCTCAAGTTTCAGTTGTGTTGAATTGGTTTTGCTGATCTCTGGCTCAGATCAATAATAAAGTGACCCTCTCTCTCTCTCTCTCTCTCTCTCTCTCTCTCTCTCTCTCTCTCTCTCTCCCTCTTCCCTTAGTCATGGCTGATAAGGGGATTGTAATGCTATCTGACAGAAATCTGTGATGAACTTTATGTTATCTGCTTGTGCAATCAGATGAACTCCAGGTCCCTGTTACAAGGTCAACTCAGTTAGCTGGATAATTTCAGGATTAACCTAACATCAGTCAGGCAGGTACTGTTCCTAAAATGGTAAATGGTCCAGCAGTGTATAGCGCTTTTCTAGTCGTTTTGACCACTCAAAGCGCTTTACACTGCTGGTGTCATTCACCCATCCACACCACATTCACACACTGATGGTATAAAGATCTATTGTAGACCATCAGTTTTTAACTAACACATTCATACCAACCATACCATACTGACCAACAGAATTGGGGGTTCAGTGTCTTGCTCAAGGACACTTCGGCATGTGACTACAGGAGCTGGGAATCGAACTCTCAACCTTACGATTGAGAGACGACAACTCTACCACTGATCCACAGTCGCATGCATTTCACATTTTGTAGGGAAAGACTGGTTGGAGATCCCCAAGATAATTTAATTTCTAATGTTTTTTTCTACGATTTCAGTTGCCAAGGCATTATTTGCAACAGCTGGTCGAGCCATACATTGCCAATACTTTACCGTCCCTAAAACTTTGTGCACAAGATTGCAGTTTTTTGCAATCGACACATTTTTGTTAAGTGTTGTGGATGCAGAGAAAGCCGGCGTTTTCTGTTCACTACGTTAAGTGTACATTACAATTAAGACTTTCATAAACATCCTAATTTTATTCCCTGGCCATGTTAGATTAAACTTTATAAAGGAAGGTTTTTAATGAATACCATAACCAAGTTAAACTGATTATGACCATTCAAGAAAACAAAACCTGTTCCTGTTATAAAACAGTCCATTTTTATGCAGTTTCCCAGCATTATCAGCGGCTTTGTTGGTGTTCTCTGCATCCCCACCATATATAAAAATGTGCAGATTGCAACAAACCACAAAGTTTGTGTGACGGTTAGTAAGTGCACAGCTGGATCAGGTAGTATTGGCCATGAATGACCCGATCAGCTGTTGCAAAGAAATAATGCCTTGGCGACTGAAACAGTAATGCTCATACAAATAATAATAAAAAAAAATCATCAAAAATTAAATGATATGGGGTCATTCTTTCCCACAAAATGCAGCACAGATTATCATTGTTCCTAAATGAACTGGATCCCTCAGCAAAGGAGCTGCTTTTTTCTGTTGTAGTTGTTGTTGGTTTTTTTTGTGGGGGAGGCGGTCTTTAGATCTGACTTCCTGAAATAAATCAGCACTGGAGTAAATTAGTTCATTCATGGCAGAAAGTAATTAATCTAGGTCATTAGGCTACATGGTTACAGTAAACACTCACATTTAAATGAATAGCCCAGGCTATAGCCTTTATACAAAAATGCATAACTGTACATATTCCTTGCTTTGGCATTTAACTTGTTCACAATTCCTGCCAACCTGCTCGTCTCCTCTGCAGTGAGCTGTTGGATTTCAGTTATGTTTCTGTATTTTTCAAACTCCTCCTGAATTGTTTGCTGCTCTGTTTGTGTAAAAAATGTCGCTCTTTCCTCATTATTCATCATGAACAGTGACCATGATTATGACAGACGATCATGATTTCAGTGATCCACGCTGCTGCTCCCTTTTCAAGTAGAACAGGCACGCCCAATTATCCTGATCACTTGTTTTTGGATCCAATTAAGGAGACTGATTCAGCATGATTCAGCCTTGGAGGAACAGACTTAGCCAGCCCTCGATCATCCTGTTAGTTCAGTCTGGCTAAAAGGATGTTAGCTTGGATTATTTGAACCATGTACGAGGAACAGGGTCCAGATGCACTGATAAGACCCATCTCTGGGTGTTATTTAAGGTCAGGGGAAATGATCAACACCCCCTCCAGCATGGTTATCCTTCCACTGATTTCACATCCTTTTCAAACAGGATGGAGTACATATATATGAGAACATACCTGACTTCTTGGTGAGAACCAAAGCAGTGGCAGTGATGGCGATCAGTAGGAAAACAAGTCCAAGAGCCACTGATATCATTATCAGGTGTTTCTTTGTCAGACATCCAAGATAAAGGTCTCGCCGTGGCTTTTGTCTTGTGCCCAAACTTTGACTATTAGATTGTTTCTTTCCACTGGAGGAACACAGCAACATGAAAGAGCAGATGGCATTCATAAATGCAATTTAGCAAAGCCTTTTTTGCTTGTTTGCTCAGCTAAATACACCAGAAAACCATAAAAATAATGTCTCTAATACTGACCGGTTTTGCACATCCTCTGTAACTGAGTCAGTCCTTTCTTGTCTTTGGAAGTCCTCTCTTTCAGCCATCCTTCTGCCTGGTCTTTCAGATATCCAGGTATCGATTTAGAAATGTTTCTGTGAAGAGCAGCAGAATAACACGCAGAGACCAGGAGACTGACGGGGAGATAAAAGCACTCATTTATGCGAACCTTATCTGAAGAGCAAAGATCACAGTCATCTTGCTGATAAGACACACATGTTCTCCTGTGTTTTTAGCCTCACAGCCTTGGCTGATACAGTACTTTCCCTGGATTTTGGCATCCATGAATGTGTGATGCATCTTTAGTCTGAGATTCATTTGAGCAAAAAACAAATCAAAACGCATTTTTAGTGTTTTTATTTATTTATTTATTTATATTTAAGGTGAAAACACTGGAGGATATGACGCAGAAGGGGCCCATAAGATGATCTGAGAGGGGGGAGGGGGTCACTCCCCTGGGCCCGCATGAGCTAAATAAAAGCCCAAGACTCAGTAGATTGTACTCTGTTAACTGTGTGGGCTGTGTTTTGTTCTTCACCTGTTTCCAGAGACTGTTTCCTTCCCCCTACGGTGCTGAGGGTGATTGCTCTCAACTGCAGCTGCTCTGCAATCAAGGGAGCCTCAAGAGTGCTGCTGACTCCAGCCTCAGCACCAGAGTGTGTGTGTGTGTGTGTGTGTGTGTGTGTCTTTTATATATATACATATATATATATATATATATATATATATATATATGTGTGTCTTTTATATATATACATATATATATATATGTGTGTCTTTTATATATATATATATATATATATAGACTTCATTTACTAAGATATATCAATAGAAAATACAGTATTTTAATCAGTTTCACCACAGTAGCCCAAGTGAACATGCTGACCTGCTTTACTTTATGCTCATACACTGAAATGAAAGTTCACACACAGAGCTGTTCTTGTTCTTGAAGGGGCATGTGAAGCATGCATACATGTATGTGTGTGTGTGTGTGTGTGTGTGTGTGTGTGTGTGTTGATGATAGTGTTAAAGGGACCTCAGTTCACACAAACCTCCTTAATTCTAAGCGCACATAGTGCGCATATCTCTGTGTGATGTGTGTGTGTGTGTGTGTGTGTGTGTGTGTGTGTGTTTGTGTTTGTGTTAAACAAAGTATTACCAGTGAAGGCTACTCACAGAGGGATTCTTGTCTTTAAAAAGGTGCGCAGAGCGTGCCCATGTGTGTGTGTTGATGATAGTGTTTAAGGGACCTCAGTTCACACCACATCTAAGCGCGTGAAGCGTGCTTCTCCCTCCCCCTCTCTCTGTAAGAAATCAGCAAAATGGACCTCAGTTCACACAAAAAGGCCACCTATTAAGTTTGGGTTATGGGCCTGTGTCCCCTCATGAAACACAGCTGTGGGTTGTAGTTTCAAAGTGTGAGCGAGATGTGCCCATGTCTGTGTGAGTCTTTGTTAGTGAGGTGAGTAAAATAAATTTGTCCTTAATTAAAACAGAAACCATGACATAATATTCTGGAGTGTAAAAATTACATGTGACATCTGTGTGAATGAGTTAAACATGACCTCAGTCAAACTAGAAACCACATGTGTGGATGTGTAACCACACATCAATTTCACCAATCACACCTACAGCCCATGAGTAGCTATTATATTATATTCCCACAGCAATTAGGGAGAGGAAACACTACAAGGTATATCAAGAAGTATATTTAGCATACCAGTCGGCATGGCGCCTGAGCCCCCCTCATCATTTCTGTGGAAATTGTCTAGTGTTGACTTTACAATTTCATCATGTGAGATGCCCTCTCTAATGATCTAATCTTGTCACTGTTCAACTGTGGCAGCGGGGCCACCAGGGAACCCCCGATGATATCTGTAAGAGAGTTCAATGAGCTCTCTATTGTCAACAGGGTGTCATATATTTTACTCTCTGAGTAAAAACTCCTCCATTTTTTAAAAATATATCTTCTATTCTGCTCTGGAATGTCTTCCAGACCTTAATAAAGCATCACTGATCAGGCCATGTCCTGTAGTTAAACAGTGGGTCCACGGCAACGCATCAAACTCTGATATCTCGCCATGAACCACAAAGTCATTGTAGCCCCTTCAGTTTACCTCCAATCTCATTAAAATTTCACACACATGTTCAAGGTTCACCTCTCAACACATCTATATGTTCAATTCTCTGCTACTGCAATAGCCCTACCCTTATAGAAATTAAATTCATAGTAGTATCTTTCACATATATTGTCCGATGTGTTTCAGATATAACAGAGAATCACCGTCCCTTTCTGTACTCATATATACATGCGTATGTGCAGATCCTACTGCAGCATGCCCCAACTGGCACACATGGGCCAGGGCCCCCATATTGCTGCTTGCTGCTTGAATTATTTTTCTTTTTGATAGTTTTAATTGTAGGGTAATTAGTATATTGGGTTAGGTTATGTGGTCTGGTTTCTTTAGTTGTTGTTTGCTTCGTCTGAGGATTAGTCAAATGGATGTAAATGATTAATGGTGATTCTTTTATCAGGGTAAGTTATTCTATTTTTCTGAACTAAACAAATTCCTTTATTTATTCAGGTATTGGCAGGTGATTTTTGGAGGTGGTGTTTTTAAACTATGCATGTTGACAGATACAAAATTATTCCCAAGATCCTGGTGCATCTGCAATCTGGTCCCGTTTTTGGACCAGGGGATGTGAATTTAAGGGGTTGTGTCAATTTAAAGGAGTCCACTTTTGTTAGTTGGGTAAGTTCAGGTTCAGCGTGTGTGGTGCAAGATGGTCTGTTGTGTGGGTGAGGCATAAAAAATACATCTGTTTCCACTGAGTACAAAATATATTTCTTCTCAAGAACAACAAAAAATCTTTACAAGACAAAAAAAACTTTGTGTGACTTTTTATTTACAAGACCATCAAAATATTTTCTTCTGGTGCAAGATTTTTTCTTCCTATGACCATGAAAAAATACCACACAAGTTTTGGCACAAATTTTCTGCCTGTGGTGTAGCTGAAGATTTTCACATAGATTTGGTGGGTAATTCAGTTTTTATTTTGAGTATTTAATGAAAAGTTGGTTTCAACCAAATATGGTTTCTGTTTTATTTTCATATGTATGAACAGGGATTATGAGCTGCCTGGACCATCTACAGTCTACAATTCTACAATTCTACAATTTCATTTAGCAGACGCTTTTTTCCAAAGCGACGTACAACACAAGCAAGAATTTTGACAAGAAGGAGAAACCTTATTAGGTGCGAATAAATGCTTCAAGTTACATTTGTCACAGGTACTCTGTCATCAAGTGCCCACTGAACCCCCCCCCCCCCCCCCCCCCCTTTTTTTTTTTTTTTTGTTTGTGTTCTATCTAAATATCAGCCTTAACTACAATTCAGCATTCATGAGAAATCAATATTCAGTGCTTTCATTTGTTAAGAGCTCAGTCCGAGACTTTCGGATCTGACCCCTGAGGACAATGAGGAGATGGGTCAGATTAAGTGCCAAAGTGTTCCCTCCTACACAGAACACAGAGTCACTGAGGAGCCAGGGGACAACATAAACCCAGGATAGAGAGGTTCAGTGAAGGTTGTGCTGAAGGTGTGGAGGTGGATCAGCGTGTCAGAGGAGACTCTGTAGAAGGACAGAGTGCCAGCAGGACCGTTCACATACACTGCTACTCTATCAGAGTCAGAGGACCAGGAGAGAGGGAGGACTGTTTCTCTCTTATTGTGACGGACAGAGTAACCTTTCTCAGAGCAGATCAGACTCCAGGACTGATCATTATATCCAAACCGACAGTCATAACTGTCTCCTTTTCTTTTGACTCCTCTGTAACTCACTGATATACGAACCCTTCTGCTCCACTCAACCTCCCAGTAAGAGCGACCAGTCAGACCATCTCTACACAGCAGCTGTTCCCAGGAATCAAATCTGTCCTGATGATCAGGATATGACTGATCCTCTTCCACACGTGTCACCTCTCTGTTGTTTTCAGACAATCTGAGCGCTCTGTGTGCTGTGTTTGGGTCCAGAGTGAGTTCACAGAAATCTGATGGAGAGAAAAAGACAAAACACAGCAGCAGTTTATCACCAGACACACCTGAAGGCTTTATTCTTTGTTAGCTGACAGTCTGCTGTTTGCTCATCAGGAGTCAAACTGATTCCACACTTACACTTCTTCAGACCAGGTTTTAACCTCTGCTGTCCACCATGGTCCACCCTGGAGGAGGAAACACAGTCAGAATGATTTTCTGTCCAACATGAGTCTGAACTGCTGCTCAACACAAAGCAGGGATCCTCAGTTTGTCACTGTGACAGAGAAACAGGCTGAAACTCATCTGAGACAACTGTCTCCATCAATCTCTCACTTTTTCTGACGGTTTTTCAGGGACGTCCCTGCTTATTTCAGCAAGACAATGCCAAGATACATTCTGCATGTGTTCAACAGCGTGGCTTCGTAGTAAAAGAGTGCAGGTACTATACTGGCCTGCCTGCAGTCCAGACCTGTCTCCCATTGAAAATGTATGGAGCATTATGAAGCACAAAATACAACAACAGAGACCCCGGACTGTTGATCAACTGAAGTTGTTCATCAATCAAGAATGGTAAAGAATTCCACCTCCAAAGCTTCAACAATTAGTGTCCTCAGTTCACAAACACTTATTGAGTGTTGTTGAAAGGAAAGGTGATGGAACACAGTGGAAACATGAGCCTGACCCAGCTTTTTAGGAATGTGTTGCAGACATCAAATTCAAAATTAATATTTGCAAAAAAACAAAGTTTTTCAGTTTCAATAATAAATATTGTGTTTTTGTAGTGAATTCAACATTTTACACAACTTGCCAACTTCTTTGGAATTGGTGTTGTAATATGGATGAACATGAGATGAAAGTTTTTATAAGATCTGATGTGACTGTGTGATGATCTGATGTAACTTGGAGAAGAGGGTGTAGAAGCATCACATCTGGCACACCAGGTGGATTCACTGCTGTTTGTAATGTACAGGAAGAAGACCAAAGTCGGCGCATCTCCTGAAACAGCCCCACAGCTTGTTTAGGGCTCTTCACAGAGTCTGTAAAAAGTGTTTGTTTGAGCTGTGTACATGGCTGAATGACTTTGGATCCATACAGTCCAGATTCTGCTTCCCATTTCCTCTTTGCTGACATGTATTGCGTGAGTGCCTGATTCATGTCAATCATTTCTCTTAGAGAAATATGCAAAGCAAGATTTCTTTCCTGAAATGAGATTTTATTCTTTTGCTCATTCAGTCTCTGAGCTCTTGTTGTCTAGTTCTACCTCAGTGTATCCAGTCTGCAGAGTGGATTCTCAAGTCCAGTGGACAGCAGCTTAACTCCTGAGTCTCCTGGATGATTGTAGCTCAGGTCCAGTTCTCTGAGGTGGGAGGGGTTGGAGCTCAAAGCTGAGGCCAGAGACGCACAGCCTCTCTCTGTGATCAGACATGCTGACAGACTGAAAAGTTAGAAGAAAAAATGGTACATCATTTTTTACTGATGATAATGTCTTCTAGACTTATAACTTTAAACAGAATGAGCAGAACACCTGACTTGAGAGTTTCCACTTCACAGTTTCCTGACCTCTCCTTACTGATGATTTCAGAAACTTCAGAGTTATGCTGAGTTTGGTGTCTTGAAGTCACTTACACTCATTGAATTATTCTCCCTGACAGAGTCAGATTTTAATTCCAGCTTCATACTGACCTGAGGGTTTCCAGTTTACAGTGAGGACTCTTCAGCCCAGCAGACAGCAACTCCACTCCTGAATCCTGGAGGTTGTTGTTACCCAAGTCCAGCTCTCTGAGCCTGGAGGACTGTGAGCTGAGGACTGAGGACAGAGCTTCACAGCTTTTCTCTGACAGGTTACATCCAGAAAACCTGTAAATGACATGCAAATATTAATTCAGTCTAATGTTCAATTTATAAGCCAATCATATTTTGTGATCTTCTTCACTTTTTCTTGTTTTTCTTGTTTGAAATGGTTTTTTTTCAGTCAGACAGATTCATTAAAGACTGAATAAATGTGTGACATCCTCACTGATAATTTGAGACACTTCAGAGCCTCATGAAGTTTTAGCTTTTCAACATCAATGACACTACAATTCCAGTTTTATACTGACCTTAGAGTTTCTAGTTTACAGTGAGGACTCTTCAGTCCAGCACACAGCTGCTTCACTCCTGAATCCTGGAGGTTGTTGTTACCCAAGTCCAGCTCTCTGAGACTGGAGGACTGTGAGCTGAGGACTGAGGACAGAGCTTCACAGCTTTTCTGTGACAGGTTACATCCAGAAAACCTTTATAGACACAAATACTTGATCAGTCTTAATGCATAGTTAAAATCAGCACAAGCCATCTGTTTTTGTGATACTCTCCACATCATTCCTTTTTTTTCTTATCCGTTTTTTTCGTGATCCAAAACTCTTTAATAAAAACTGAATGATTGTATTGTAGAAGATTTTTTCACAGCAAAGGACGAGTGAAGCTTGCTGAGGTGCAAAATGCCCATTATAGACTGCAGTTGTCTCCCAGGGTGAAAAACAAAGCCATAAATCTGCTGATCTTTGCCCTAGCGAGATGCCATTGAGGCTGACCAGACCTTGCTGGTGCTCTTGGTAACTGGACCAGCTGGACTCTGAAGGAGCATGTCTTATAACACATAGATGCATTAACCAACATTGGAACAAAAGTCAATGAAGAAAAACTGTTGCAACCAGGTTCAAAACCAAAGTATATAAGCAAACTCATGATGACACCTTTGATTAATGCTCAATTTGATTCACAGCAGAATCTTCAGTATGACCACAGCAATCAGTCTCTATTTTTAACCCCTGCATTGATCAGGAAGGATCTTCCCTCCTTATAGGGAGCTAACCTAAAGGAGACTTGTCTTTTGACAGAAACGACCAATCCGGAGACAGGAGCGAGGAGAAAATAACCGTCCTCTGGGTTATAAAAATGCTACTTGTTGGTCATGTTTTCAGTTGCTTGGGTATTCTGCAGAAGCTCACAACTCATTTACTTTGTTCAGATACGTTTGCTTTGAATAAAGTATCTCTGATTCAGCTGAACGGTCTCTTCTGATGATTGGACTCCTCGTGTGTTTTACTCTAATTGAGTGACATAGTTTTAACAGATCAGTTCAGTAGTTCAGTAAGTTTAGCCTGTCAGATTCAGGGCCTCACCTGGCCTGCCGTCAAGACACGAGAAACTCCACGGAAAGGCTAAGATTCAACAGTATAACTTTTCAAGCCAATTCTTACTGATAATTTCATAAGCTTAAGTCATATAGAGCTTTGGGATTTCAACATCACTTACACTCATTAGATTATTCTCCCTGACAGAACCAGATTTTAATTCCATCTTCATACTGACCTGAGGGTTTCCAGTTTACAGTGAGGACTCTTTAGTCCAGTAGACAGCAGTTCTACTCCTGAATCATGGAGGTGGTTGTGACTCAGGTCCAGCTCTCTGAGCCTGGAGGACTGTGAGCTGAGGACTGAGGACAGAGCTTCACAGCTTCTCTCTGACAGGTTACATCCACTCAGCCTGAAGGAGATCATGTAAAGAGAACAAACAAATGTTTTCAGAGTCATGAACAGAATAATTCATGTTTCAAATGTCTCTCATTCACTCACACAGCTTTGTTTGCAGCTCTGATCACTGGCAGCAGCCTCAGAAGAGCCTCCTCTGAAGCAGAGTATTCCTTCAGGTCAAACAGGTCCAGATCTTTGTCTGATGACAGTAAGATGAAGACCAGAGCTGACCACTGAGCAGGAGACAGTTGATCTGTGGACAGACGTCCTGATCTCAGGGACTGCTGGATCTGCTCCTCTAGAGAACGATCATTGAGTTCATTCAGACAGTGGAACAGGTTGATGCTTTTCTCTGCAGACACATCCTCAATCAGCTTCTTCTTGATGAACTGGACAGTTTTCTGATTGTCTCTAGGGATCTTCTCTGTCAGCAGACCTCTCAGGAGACTCTGATTGGTCTGCAGAGAGAGACCCAGGAGGAAGCGCAGGAACAGGTCCAGGTGTCCGTTTGGACTCTCTAAGGCCTTGTCCACAGCACTCTGATGGAGATGTTCCAGTTTAGGTTTGACTCTAAAGGTTTTATAGATTAAAGATGCTATTTGTTGTTCTTCCATCAGGTTGAGTCCAGACTTGGTGAAGGTCAGATGGACATGAAGAGCAGCCAGAAACTCCTGAACGCTTAGATGAATGAAGCAGAACACCTTGTCCTGGTACAGTCCTCTGTCCTCTCTGAAGATCTGTGTGAACACTCCTGAGTACCAAGAGGCTTCTCTGACATTGATGCCACACTCTGTCAGGTCTGATTCATAGAAGATCAAGTTTCCTTTCTGTAGCTGCTCAAAAGCCAGTTTTCCCAGAGACTCGATCATCTTCCTGCTCTCTGGACTCCATACTGGATCAGTCTCAGCTCCTTCTTCATACTTGATACGCTTCAGTTTGGACTGAACCAGCAGGAAGTGGATGTACATCTGAGTCAGGGTCCTGGGCAGCTGTCCCCCCTCTCTGGTCTTCAGTACATCCTCCAGAACTGTAGCAGTGATCCAGCAGAAGACCGGGATGTGGCACATGATGTGGAGGCTTCTGGAGGTCTTGATGTGGGAGATCATTGTGCCGGCCTGCTTCTTCTCTCTGAACCTCTTCCTGAAGTACTCCTCCTTCTGAGGGTCACTGAACCCTCTGACCTCTGTCACCATGTCAACACACTCAGGAGGGATCTGATTGGCTGCTGCAGGTCGCGTGGTTATCCAGAGGTGAGCAGAGGGAAGCAGGTTCCCCCTGATGAGGTTTGTCAGCAGCACATCCACAGAGGTGGACTCTGTGACATCAGTCAGGATCTGATTGTTGTGGAAGTCCAGAGGAAGTCGACACTCATCCAGACCGTCAAAGATGAAGACGAGCTGGAACTCTTCAAACCTGCAGAGTCCTGCTTCTTTGGTTTGAGGAAAGAAGTGATGAACAAGTCCCACCAAGCTGAACTTTCTCTCTTTCAGCACATTCAGCTCTCTGAAGGTGAATGGAAATGTGAACTGGATGTCCTGGTTGGTTTTGTCTTCGGCCCAGTCCAGAGTGAACTTCTGTGTTAAGACTGTTTTCCCGATGCCAGCCACTCCCTTTGTCAGCACTCTTCTAATTGGTTCCTGTCTTCCAGGTGGGCCTTTAAAGAGGTCTTCTTGTCTGATGCTTGTTTCTGCTCTGTCTGGTGTCCTGGATGCTGCTTCAATCTGTCTGACCTCATGTTCCTCATTGACCTCTCCAGTCCCTCCCTCCGTGATGTAGAGCTCTGTGTAGATCTGCTTCAGAAGGGTTGGGTTTCCTGCTCTAGCGATCCCCTCAAACACACACTGGAACCTTTTCTTCAGCTCTGACTTCACTTTACGTCTGCACTCTGGAACAACAGTTCCTGAATGAAGAAAAAAAGAAATGTAATGAATGAGCTGAAGCTACAATCAGTCTGATGAGTTTCAGCTTTCAGACATCAGGATGGATTTGATTTGGCTCCTCTCTGAAATCTCTTCAGCTCATCACTTGTGAACAGTTTGTCACAGCTCATAGATGTGATACAAACGCGTTCATCATATGAAGAGCAGTTTGACATGTAAACCTCTCCCATGTTGTCTCCATTTCCTCTTTCTATCATGTTAAATGTGTTCAGATCCTCTTACTGCTCTGCAGACACTCAGCCAGCTCCTCCTGCTTCATTCTCCTCAGGAAGTGCAGAGTGATCTTCAGGAACGCCTCTCTGCTCCTCCTCTGCTCTTCATCCTCATCCTCACTCTGACTCTCAAAGCATTCTGGGTAATCTGGACTCAGAGCTCTCTGTATCTTCTTCAGCTCGGTCTTTACAAAGCTGATAATGTTCTCCTGGAGCAGCTGGAACAAAATAAAATGTCAGGTTGAACTTGTAGAAGGTAACATCAGATCACGTGTGACAGAAAGAAATCCTGCTGGTCTGCAGAGTCCAGCATGGAGACTGGATCACAAAACTGCTTCACCTCTTAGAAACTTGGTTTATAGCAGACAGGAGCATCCACAGACTATTATTTGTGGTCCCTCAGGGGTCCTAAGGGACCACTTCTGCTGCACCCTAATAGGACTAGCTCCTCAGTTTTAATTACACTTAGTCATCACTACATTGTACCAATTTCTACACTATACAACATACACATAGAGCCTTAGGGGGTGGGCCAAGTAGTATATGATGGGCAGAGCTTTTCAGGCTAACCACCTGGAGGGTGTCACCCCCAGAGCTGCACGGCTGTCTGCTCCTCAATTTTAACCATTTTAACTGCTTTAGGTACACAACCATCCACCCACTACTGAGCGGGGGAGGTAGGGTGGTGGGCCCTTATCACAACCCCATTTCCTGGGCACCCCCTGGGGTGCGGGTTGGTTGGGATCCGCTGGCTTGGGTTCTGGCCACGTGATGCGGCGGGGGCCCTGTGGCGCCCTGGGTGGTGTCCATGGCCCTCTGTCTTGAAGAGTGGGGAGGTAGGATGTCTGAGCGCGTTGTACTGTAGTGTTGTTGTATTGTAGTGTTGTTGTGCCATTGTGTTGTAGTGTCATTGTGTTGTTTTGTTGTTGTGTTTTTGTGTTGATATGAAGGTGTGACTGGGCAGTGTGGATCGATTGGCAGGTATGTTTGTTTCTGTGCTTGTTGTTGGTTTGTGGGTGCCTGGGGCTTGGAGTCCTCTGACCCACCTCAAGGGCAGTAGGGCTACACCTGCACAGTCACTCCTAGGCATGATCACTTAACACAAAACACAACTTAACCTGAATAATCTGCACTCTCACCCTTGCATAGTATGTGTATGCGTTTGCGCATATATATATATATATATATATATATATATATATATATATATATATATATATATATATATATATATATATATATATATATGTGTGTGTGTGTGTGTGCGTGCTTATATGTGTATGTGTGTATATGTATATATATGTGTATATGTAGGTGTATGTGAATGTATGTATATATACGTATGTATATTCATAATTATTATTGCTGTGCTCATTGTTGCTTATGTTCTCTCCAGCTGATTTCTCCGCAGGTGCTCCTACTGATTGTTGTGTCAAAGACCTCAGGTTACTGTTTCTTTTCAGTTCTCCTGTCAGTATTCATATTTGCTTGGTTGTTGTGGTTGTCCTCTACTGTTGTTTTGTTGTTTTGTTTTCCTTTTTTATTTCCTTCACTCTATGCATTCTTCCCTTCTGTCTTCTGCTATCACCCTGGTCTGGGCCAGCAGTAATTTTTTAACTACTTGGCAATATAAAGTAAAAAGAAAGTACAAAGCACCAATAATAGATATCATTTAAAACTCAAGGGGAGCCTTTTTCAAAAACGGCTCCTTTTGGCAAAATAAATCTGTTTTGCACAAATAGTTAAAAAAAATAAATGAATAAAATAAATCACCCAGTGGTCCACATTCAGGGAGTTCCAGGTTGCCTGTGGGACTCTGGCCTGTGCTTGCAGGTGGCAGGCTGGACATGGCCTTGTGTCAGGAAGAAGATGAAGGCTTAGGGTTGCCTCTGCCTTTGCCTATCCTACCTTGGGCTGCTCTGCTGGTTGCTCTGGCGCGCCCGTGGTGGGCATCCAGCACAGCCCTCAGGTCATCAGGCCCCCAGCTTGGACCGAGAGTCAGTGCAGGGCCCTGACCACTCTTGTCCCCAAATTGGCCAGGCCACCTGGACTTGCTCTTGGGGGTCAAAGCACCGGAGACCTCCTTAGAACAACGGCGGGCCTTCTCTGCCTACTGTAGAAGGCTAGTGGCACCAGGCCCAAAAATGGCTGTTAGTACAACTGGCTAATAATTTATCTGCCGTATGAAGACATACTCTTCCAGCATTCAGAGTCAGCTCTTTCATCAGCAATAACAGTGTAGATGGGACAAGCTGCATCTCTGCAAACAGATGGTCACCTGCACCCCTGCTCAACTGACTGGCCAACTTCCACTGGCACAGGGCCAAGGTAGACTCAGTGTTATCAAGCTGAGCCTGAACTAACATATTCCTATGCAGTTTGGCCAGTGAGGCATCCAGCATTTTACTGTCACCTGTCAAAGTTGCTGGTCCTAGTCTGGAACTCACCGGAAATATGAGGGCCTACAACGACTGGTCCAGCTGTCCAGTTGAAGAGCCACAACCGACCCTCTCGTTTCCCTGCATGACTGACATCCGTCTAGTGTTAGCGGTAAAGGAGAGTTTAGCTGAAGACTTCCCAAATACCTCATGCAAGGGGCACTGCAAAAGGCACCTCAATGTCAGGGAGATCTTCATCAAACCACAAGGAAGGAGGAGCTTAACCTGATGCTGGTACAGGTCTGAGCACCTGTGAAGTTCTCTCACCCAAGCTTCTTAATTGCTGGCGCTCACTCTATCTGGTTTCCTTCTCCTCTACCAACACCTCACTATCATCAGAAGACCCTAAAATGTTGACTTCCTCCTCAATATCCTCTGGTCATCATCTTAAAAGCTTCTGGATCTAATTCTGTCCTCCTGCAGGAAGGACTTAAAAACAGGCTTGGGACCAGAATCAATTAAAGGGCCACTAGAACCCCTAATCTTATGGTGCTTATGCTGCTGTGGCACCACGAATAGTACAGCCTCTCCCTGCTCCCACTGAAGCTTTGCCCTAGACACAAACAGCCGAGCCCGCAAGGATTGAAGTGGCAGAATTGAGAAAAACGATGGGTTTTCAACTGCTGCTGCAGCATGTCCTTCCCCCAAACAATGCACACATACATCAAACCCATCCTCAATGGGCAACTGAATGTTACACACCACACACAAATGGCTCATTGACGCCATGTCCCCAAATCCCAGGATAATTCCTCTCTCATGCGAAATCCCAACCAGGAAGTGTTTCACACCCCGAGCTGTCTCTCCCCTTTTACCGGTAAATATTTTGTGGGTGTTTGTGTGACTGGTATACCTATGGAGGGACAAATCCTAATCCCAGCGGACGCTAGGAAGTCCTGTGTCTGCCACGTGAGCCAAATCCCTGCACAGACACTAGCCACTGGGTTTGTCAAGCCAACTCAGGGATCTTTCTCCCCCTTGCCCTGACTGGACTGGGATATGGATCCTACTGTCACCGACACAGAGATAATATGCCCCCTTAGAAGATATGTTAACACGCACTCAGAAACTCACAAAACTCCTTATCAGAAACAGATTGGTGACGTCACAAAGACCAAATTCATTTATTATACAGTTTCAGTCAGTCAACTCACGTTTTAAAGAGTTTATTGCAGTAGCAAATATATTTTCATGTTTGGTGCCAGGCTCCGATCTCATCACTCCTTGCAGAAAGGTTTACATGGCAATATTTAGGAATGATGAGTAAAACATACAGAAAATAACCCCCTAAAACATAACTGTTTAAGAGCCTGGAGCTGCTGATGTAGAATCTACTATGTGTGGACCTTTGAATCAGCCGCCGTGTGGCCATTCCCTATGAGCACCTTGGCTGTAAGGAAATATACTGCCTAGTGTACTACTATGTGTGGGCCTTGGCACCAGCCGCCGTGTGGCCATTCCCCATAAGCACCTTGGCTGTAGGGGAATATACTGCCTATTTTACTACTATGTGTGGGCCTTGGCACCAGCCACCGTGTGGCCATTCCCTATGAGCACCTTGGCTGTAGGGAAATATACTGCCTAGTGTACTACTATGTGTGGGCCTTGGCACCAGCCGCCGTGTGGCCATTCCCCATGAGCACCTTGGCTGTAGGGAAATATACTGCCTATTGTACTACTATGTGTGGGCCTTGGCACCAGCCGCCGTGTGGCCATTCCCTATGAGCACCTTGGCTGTAAGGAAATATACTGCCTAGTGTACTACTATGTGTGGGCCTTGGCACCAGCTGCCGTGTGGCCATTCCCTATGAGCACCTTGGCTGTAAGGAAATATACTGCCTAGTGTACTACTATGTGTGGGCCTTGGCACTAGCTGCCGTGTGGCCATTCCCCATAAGCACCTTGGCTGAAGGGGAATATACTGCCTATTTTACTACTATGTGTGGGCCTTGGCACCAGCCACCGTGTGGCCATTCCCTATGAGCACCTTGGCTGTAAGGAAATATACTGCCTAGTGTACTACTATGTGTGGGCCTTGGCACCAGCCGCCGTGTGGCCATTCCCCATAAGCACCTTGGCTGTAGGGGAATATACTGCCTATTGTACTATTATGTGTGGGCCTTGGCACCAGCCGCTGTGTGGCCAATCCCCATAAGCACCTTGGCTGTAGGGGAATATACTGCCTAGCGTACTACTATGTGTGGGCCTTGGCACAGGCTGCTGTGAGGCCAGGGGAATATACTACCTAGAAAATGCAGACCTATAGGCACACAGAATTTGATAAGCACTATACCCAGCAGCCCACCTGATATGCAGAATTAAGCAGCGAAGAAGAAGCAATTATATAATACACATTAGATGCAGGAACTCATGAGCTTTGCACATGGCAAAGCTCTTTCTCTCTCTTTGTCTCTCTCTCTCTCCTCAAACTACAACGCCCCTACTATCAACAAATTAGGTGTTTTACTCTGACATTAAGAATTGCATTTCTAATATGGACTCATACATACATGTGCATGTGCAGAACTTGCTGTGCATGTGGCAGCTGTGACATGCCCTGACAGGTACACAGGAGAGAGGGCCTACTTATCGCCACTTGTGGCTTTAATTTGTTATTATTTAATTTGCTCTTATTTATTTCCCTGAGAGCTAGTACAGGTCACAGGACTCTTTAAACTACACCATTGATAAGATAACTAACAAAATATCTATTGAGGCGATTACACAGAGCTTTGGAAAGCCAGCACATTCACTGAAGTTTAAGGATACTTCATATTTATTTCCCCGATTTGCTGGACAGAGCCTCCTTAGACCCACAGAGCGAGGGTGGCTGTTTGCATGCCAACAGCACCCATACATGACTTTACAATTAAAAAAGAACAAACTTATTCATTTAATTTATGCAACTAGGAGACTTAAATCCTGAAGGAAGAGGAACCTGGCCCTTTGAAGGATGGTCTACAGAGCTAAAATGTATTTGGTTGATATTTTAGAGTGGATGGTTCTTGGGCAGAGAGAAGTCATGTGGTCAAGAAACCGCAGATGGAGCAGGTTAGGGTTTAATACCTAGTAAAATATCTGGTAATGAGGGCAAAGTCAACCTCAGACCAATCCAGCTACTGACTGAATTTCTGGATATACATGGCAGCTTTAGCTGAAAAGATTTGAGTAACTTATAAAAGAGCAAGAGCCACCATAGGAGAGTGTAAGGTCTGATAAAATGGCCAAGTAGTTATCAAGCTCCTCACTGCATTGAGGATGGATTTGGCCAAGGGTTTTCACGTACAAGTTTTCACTTCTGCCTACTCCTTTTCAAGTACAACTTTTAAAAAAAAAATATATTTATGTATTAATTAATAAACCATTTCATTCATTTATTTTGTCCCATGTGTAAGACTGAATGCCTCAGGTGCTTCTTTGTGTCCACCACCATCAGACTCTTTAATAACTCAGGAAGCTCCAGAGTCCAGACTGTCCCAACACTTAACAGCCTCTCACCCTCTGGATACTACACTACACCTTAACCCACCCATGCTACCATAAATACCTGTAACTTCTGCCTTTTGTATTTATCTTTGTATTTTAGTCATACTATTAAAATTTGTTAATTTGATCATTTGTATTGTTTATTCCTTTTTACTTGATGTAAGCTGCAACATATGAATTCCCCCCCGGGGAACAATAAAGTCTTTTCTTATCTTAATTATACAATTATGTCTATACATGATTCCCATACCCTCCTAAAAGACAATAAACAATAATTAATAAAAACAAGTAAAGTAGACCGACTGATAACAATAATAATAATAATAATAATATTGATAATAATAATAATAATAATAATAATAATAATAATAATAATAATAATAATAATAATCAAGAGAGAGAAATGCATAGAAGCGTGACCTGCCTCCTATTTAAACAACATAACTCAATCATTTATGTCAGCATTTAAGGAAGGGAGGCAACTACCTGATAGAATTGCTTTCTGAGAGAATCAGGAATGGCAGCAGCAGAGAGGAACAAGTGGCTGGCGGACCTTCAGTCTTCCTCCTCTCCTGATTATCATCTACGGCAGATGGTTTTGCTCTCCTTCCAAGACCTTCCCCTCCAGACTGACCCACCTAACCTTGCATCACATTCCAAAGGACCTTTTCTCATTGTCAAAGTCATCAATCCTTCCTCTGTAAAACTTAAACTCCTAGACTCTCTCAGGATCCACTCCACCTTCCACCTCTCTCTCCTCAAGCCAATCTCCAGCGACCTCAACTCTCTGGCTGTTCTCCCTCCACCCCTTGTATCATCAATGATCACCTGGCCTTCACTGTCTCCAGGATTCTGGATGTCAGGCCCCAGGGAAGGGGTTTTCAGTACCTTGTGGACTGGGAGGGCTATGGTCCTGAGGAGCGATCCTAGATCTCACTTAAGCTCATTCTGGACAATTCTTTAATAGTAGACTTTTATTCTACCCACCTGGACGAACCTGGTAGGATGCCAGGAGGCCCCCATTTAGGGGGAGGTATTGTGATGATTTGTGTTTACTGTGTCTGTTTTTCTCTTAGACTCCCATATGAATTAGGCAGCTCTCTCCTACACTCTCCTGGTCATGCAGCTACTGTGCACCTGTTGCTCATCACCCTTATCAGTGCCTGCACTTCAGTTTGGCGAAGACTGAAGATAAGCACCAGAGTATTCCTGCTACCACAGTGGTATACATGTATATGGTATACATGGTATATATGTTCATAAAGCTGCTTTCTTAGACTCCTTTTACTCATTGCTGTTTGTAGCTTATGCTACATCAGACTGTGATATGTGGGTTTCAGCAAGCTGCTGCTGAGCAGAGACCCTGATGGCAAACCTGCATGTTAGTCATACCATGCAGTTATTATGATAAACAAAAGGTAGTCAAGAGTGGGGACTCAGAAGCACAAGAAGGTAACACAGAACAGACCAATGTGTTTTGGAACAGAGGGACATCTTTTGCCATCTTGCAATGGCACCAGAGGCTCACCTACTGTCCTACAAGGATTACTTGTAGGGATTATTTTGAGGCACTACACGCAGGTCACACTGTGTGGATGCAGAAGCAGGTGGTATTATGTACGCAGGTACACCACAAGTCAATGTGCGAGAGCACTTTCCACACAGAAGACTGCAACATTATAGTGCAGTGCAGGCTTTGCTGCACTGCACTGCACTGCAGCCGTCAATGAAGCTGCTTTCAGCATAGAGTAATCCTCATCTAATTTGAAGATGCATCTTGCGGTAAGTAGACTAATTAGTGTTAATGAAGAAAAGATACGGGACGGGCAACTATTAATCCAGCTGTGCCGACTGACCCCTGATTCACACATACTCCGTGAGCGCCGCGGTCTGTCAGTGTGAGCCAATTCACACTGCATCCGTCTCAGGAGCGGAGCGCAGTTACGTTCTGTTTATTGAAGTTAGGATATGTTATTCAGTTTCCCAAACTCAACACAGGCTACTGTGGGCCAAAGCCAACGCCAAAATAACAATCCTACAGTCTCTCTATGAGACTATCTGGCTTAGCTACAACTAAACACACACACACACACACACACACACACACACACACACACACACACACACACACACACGGCGCAGTCCCATCTTTCCCTCAAGCTCTCCACCAATCAAACAGTCGATAACCTGTGTTCAGTGTGTAGTCAGTGAGACAGCAGAGATCGCTGATGTGATGCAGACAGAGTTTGCTGTGAGTTCACACAGTGCATGATTGACCCTGCATGCAATTTACAATGTTTAATTTATGCACATTAAAGTATGCTTTGCTTTGTTATACATCTGCTTGCTAAAGCAGTTATATTGCACTTTATCTCCCAAGTTTCTGAGCTGTGCAAATTAATAAAGGTAAAGGACATTAAAAAGAAGCCATTTTTCTTTCAAAAATATCAGTTGCCGGAAAAAAATTGATCATATTTGTTTTATGTGTACTTTTTTTCTCTGAAGACAGTAGTTAGATCAAACTCTAAAGCCTGTGTCAACTAAATTCATTGTTCTAGATGCAGTCACTGAGATGATTTTGAAGTAAGATAAAAGTATTCCAAAAGTATTTAGATTACGTTACTTTACTTGTGTAATCCAAAAGAATACATTACAGATTACATTTTAGGACATGTAATCAGTAATCTGTAGGGGAATACATTTTAAAAGTAACCAGACCAAGACCAGCACCCAGCATGACCTCTGAGTGTGCGCAGCTCAGAAATGTGTAGCTTCATTCAATCAGTCAAACACTGAGCGTGAAGAGAATTCAGCAGAGATGATGTTTGCAGGGTCATCGGGAAGCTGTTCAGAAAGCTCCAAACAGAATGAGTGTGTGCTCTGAGGCTCAGGAGGAGCTGTATGTTTGTACATTTACACACCATCAATATGGAGTCCAGCTGTGTGTGATGCTGCTGGGCAGACTGACCAATGGGAGCCTCTGATCTCTGCTGCTGAACTCTGAGGAACAAACAGAAGATCATGTAGTGTTTATGATATAATGACACAGTGTTCATGTGACAAAGTCTATCTAGAGGATGCTCCTACAAACACAGGACACGCATGAAGACACAAAGACTGAAACATGTTCAGCTTCACAGAGAAAACACCAACCAGAGTTAGGATCAAATGTTTCACACACAACAACAGGAAGTTCACTTTGAGAGGCTCACCTTTCATCAACACTCATCTCTGCAGGTTTAAAATCAATAGGTCTCCACAAAGACCCATCACTCTTTAAGGACACACAGCTTGGAGCGAGTCCAGGTCCAGGAGAGTCTGGTCTCTGATGTTTGACAGCTTTGAAGTTAAAAGGTTCAACCAAAGACCGATCACTCTTTAAGGACACACAGCTGGGTCCAGGTCCAGCAGAGTCTGGTCCATGCTGCTGCTCCGAGCTTGAACACACACACAGAAAGAGAGAGAGAGAGAGAGAGAGAGAGAGAGAGAGAGAGAGAGCTGTGAGCGTGAATGGTGATTTGGTGATGGTGCAGTGATGTGAGTGCTGAGCTCTGACATGGAGAAGAATCATGGACAGTTAGAGTCCTGGTCTCACCTCTGAGCTTTGGTCTGGCTCTCATGGTCCCCACACAGAGTGCTTTTAGAGGGAGGGGCTCCCTCCTCTCTGTCCTCACACTGATTCATAGCAGCGCCCCCACCTTCACACAAACAAAACACCATGTTCATTCATTACAACAAGCTTCACAGCACAGGACACACATTAGTTCTCCTTCCTCTCAGGAACATGACTCAGATATTCAGGACTGACACAAAGCTTCTTGGAGCCACCAACAGGATCTGAGGGGCCCAAACACAGCCCCCACACTCTCCATAAACACACTATGGTGACCACAATCATATATTGGACACATCAAAGTTAAAGTAGTGTTACAGTTCAACCAAAGACTCTCTGTTTGCATCCTCAGATTTCTTTATTTCAATCTGAAACTATTTTCAATCTTTAGTTTCTACTTTAAATTTTCACATTCTGACAAATATCAAACAGAGACACAGGACAGCTCTAATGTTTGGTCCTCTACGGGGCCTCCTGACAGCTGAGGGGTCCTGATTAAACATTAGAAACCACTTCCACCCTTGTCTGGCTCTGGTCCATCTGAAGCCTCTAGGACAGTTGAGACCTGGACTGTGTTAAAGGGTCTTCAGAGAAACCCAGTCAGTGTCAGTGTTTGAAGAATCTGACCTCTGACCTCTTCATCCACGCTCTTTACTTCAGAGTATCAACAGTTAATAACTTAAAGCACCTGATCCGAGTTGATCCAGGCTGTCAGACCGGTTCAGAGACTCCCTGCATTTTTCACTGATGGTGTGACTCAGATTAGGATCAAACTGCTGCTGCCTCCACTCCACAAACACAAACTCTAGAGCAGGTCAATCTTTGTCAAATCACTGCTCTTTACCTCAGACAAACATGTACAGGTTTCTCTGGTAGGATTCTCACCTGTTGAAGAGAGTTCAGCTCAGTTTACAGACACTTTCCACCTTCAGGTGTGGAGAGAAGAAGCTGCTGCTTTGTCCCTCGTCAGTCCTGGTGTCTGTGTGCGTCTGATCTGAGGACGCCGCCTTCACATCCTCATAACTTCAGAGTGACGTCAGAGCCAGTCTCACCTGTGGCAGAAACCCAGACAGTGTCAGATTACAGACTGATCACATGATGTAGTTCAACTATCTGACCACTAGGTGGTGCTGACTAACCTTCAGATGAAACAAAGAGCAGCTCTGTCAGATGTGAAGAAGCAGCAGTGTGGATCACACTGATCCTGGACTGTCTGTTGGACTCTGCTGACAGCGGCTCTGATGGAGACAGAAGCTGCTCACGGTGTGGCCACTGTTTAAAACACACACTGACATGTCAAATAAAGCTGATTTTGTTAGTGTCAGATCTTTGTCATGTTGAATAAATGAAAAAAAAAAAAAACGTGGTGGATTTCTGGTCATCAGGTCTTTGTGTCTCATCATCACAACAAGAAGCAGTCAGGAGTGTTTTCTCATCATATCACTACAAGTGTGTGGGTTTGTGTGTGTGTGTGTGTGTGTGTGTGTGTGTGTGTGTGTGTGTGCATGCACTAGAAGCCTCCCCCAACAGAGACAGAGAGTGGATGACTGATAAGAGGAAAAGGACAATCTGGATTGTTCTCAGGTCAAAGTCTCAAAGCCAGCATCTGTGATGGTATGGGGGTGTGTTAGTGCCCATGGCATGGCTAACTTGACCATCTGTGAAGGCTCCATTAATGCTGAAAGGTACATACAGGTTTTGGAGCAACATATGCTGCCATCCAAGCCACGTCTTTTTCAGGGACGTCCCTGCTTATTTCAGCAAGACAATGACAAGACACATTCTGCACCTGTTACAACAGCGTGGCTTCATAGTAAAAGAGTGCAGGTACTAGACTGGCCTGCCTGCAGTCCAGACCTGTCTCCCATTGAAAATGTATGGAGCATTATGAAGCACAAAATACAACAACAGAGACCCTGGACTGTTGATGAACTGAAGTTGTTCATCAATCAAGAATGGTGAAGAATTCCACCTCCAAAGCTTCAACAATTAGTGTCCTCAGTTCACAAACACTTATTGAGTGTTGTTAAAAGGAAAGGTGATGGAACACAGTGGAAACATGAGCCTGTGCCAACTTTTTTGCGATGTCTTGCTGCCATTAAATTCTGAGTTGATGATTTTTTGGCAAAAGAAAAAAAAGTTTCTCAGTTCAAACAATAAATATCTTGTCTTTGCTGTGTATTCAATTAAATATAAGTTGAAAAGGATTTGCAAATCATTGTATTCTGTTTTTATTTACGATTTACAAAACGTGCCAACTTCATTGGTTTTGAGTTTTGTAAAGTTCATTTCCTGTCGACTGCGGAAAGCAATACACAACCCTTCTTTCTTAAGGAAACTGTATTTATTAGCTATGTGTCATCCAACTGAAAATTATATTTAACTTTGTACAGATCAGTGAAATGTGAAGGCTGCACCAAATTGTTTTCTGATGAAAATCAAACTCAGTAATTTCATATTTATAATACTGATAAGATAATAATACAAACTCAGACACATTTTTTTCTTGTAACTGATTAAACCAACTATTCTCTGAGGAAAATGAGCTCAGCCTTGAAACTCTGGAACTTCTGATCACCTGAGTTAGATGAGAGCGAGAAGACGGAGCTGAAAACAGTCAGTATCCAGAGGATAATCCTGAAACAGGTCATAAAGCTGGAGTTAAAAAAAGATTGATGTGAGTTTAAAGCTCAAAATACTGAAGACAGCCGTCATCAAATCAATATAACAGAGGATCACTGCTGAGTTTATAAAACTGTTCAGGTCAAATTCATCATCTAACAGAAAAATAATTCATTGAGTGAAATAAAAAAAACGATTGAAAATAAATATTCATGATCATTTATTTCTGTCCTTCATTTTCTTGTTGATTCTCTTTTTCTTTATGAACAGAACTTAAGTCTGAGAGAAAAAAAAAGCTGTGAGGTTTCATTCATGATTCATAGTTCAGTCCATTTGATGAAAATCTGAATCTCTTGAACAGGATGACATCGTGAACATTAAAAGGATCACATCTCCCCCTAAAAACTCTCTCTGTCCTGAGCGCTCCGCGCACCAACATCAGGCTGATTGGTTGCTTTGTAGTACGGGCCTCTGGTTTTCTTCATGTGAAAGTGTTTGTTAAACAGGTTTAAAAACACAGACAAAGCTCTGTTACTGTTTTTATTTGATTGGAGTTATTACAGCGCACATGAGCAGACACACAAACAGCTGTTAGAGCTGACTGACAGATGATCCAGAGGTGAGCAGCTGATGCCGTCATCACCAAAACATGTCGCTTCATGTGACGCTCCAGAGGAGAGGACGTCTCAATGCTCTTAAAACAAATCTCCCCGTCTCCTCTCTTTATTTCCATCATCTCTCCTTCCTCTCTGGTAGAAGGGACTAAGATGCAAGTGAACGACGCAAGTGGAGGAAGGAAGGATGGAACTTTGGAGCTCTGAGATGCACCCTCTGACTCTATTTTTAGCAGGATTAGCATTGTTAGCATAGCCTCCACACTCTCTCTGTATGGTCTAAATAAAATATATATATATATATATATATATATATATATATATATATATATATATATATATATATATATATATATATATATATCTTTTTGTCACCCGTTTCCACTCAGATTTTCCCAGAGTCCCTTGTAAGTCTCTACTGCACAGACTCTGGCTGCACAATGGCGGCTCCTGTGATGGTGATTTTTTGGCTTCTAAACCGTACAGTGGTAAAAGGCGGGGGCACGCTGTCCATTCTATATACAGTCTATGGTACCACCACACTGGCTATTTTTCAAACTTACTGCTACATCCTGCTACAGATGTAGTTGATGGTTTTGAATGAAGTTTTTTGAACTCATCCTACAATAAACTTACAGTTTCAACAAACAATGATTCAGGTCCGTATAAAACATGAACTATTTTGAAATTACAGAAGTAGTCATGCTATCAGCTTTACTTTCTCTTTTAAAAACAAGAAAAAAATTGATCTCACATATCAGACTAAAAACCACATTCAAAGGCAGTGAACAATAAACACTACATCCTACATTAGTACAAAGTATGTAGTTGGTGGTTTAGAAAATTGACTGTAGTCTCAGCAAACTTAGTACGGATAGTGTAACCTTCACACTGTCTCTGACTGGACTGTTAGCATGATTAGCATAGCCTCACCACTGAGAGTCAGTGTGTTCCCTGTACTTTTATTGTAGTCAGAGTAGCTGTCTGCAGTGAACCTGGTATCTTACTGTTCGCTTGCTGCTCTTTATACACTTAAATCAAAGTGAGAGTCTTTGTCACTTACCAAAGTTTGGAGACGGAGAACAGATCTGTGTCAGAGCAGAAGAAAGTGAAAGTGAAAGTATTGTAATGAGACTGGAGTTTGTCTCACTGTGGACACTTGAGGGGGCTAGAGGCCCACTGTGTTTTCTGAACTAATGAGCTTATGGGACTCACCTGTGTGAAGAGGGGAGGACCACAGCGTGGCGGTAAAAAGGGCATGGGACAGACAGACAGGGGGAGAGAGACTGGACGGCTGTCGTCTGTGGCCGTGGCCGGGGACAAAGACATGATCAAGAACGGTGTGCTGCTCGTGACTTTTAGTGTTGGCAGTGAAGACAGTTAAGTAGGGGAGCGGTTCCTGTGTTAGGAGGGGAGGCGTGTTGTCTCCTGTAGGTAGTGAGCGGGGGGGTTAGAAAGTCCCTGTGCTGGATCCACGGAGCTGTCTGCACGCCTCGCCGTACCTGTGTGCTGCTTATTTACACTCGACCTAATCCTGCCGCACGCGGACGGTTGTGCTGTCGGGCTCCCTGCTGCTGCTGCGGGAGAGTCCATGTTCAGACCCCACGGGGGGGTCTCGTCGCCAGCAGGGCGAGATAAGTGACTTCATTTGAATAATAAATTGTTAATTCTTAACCTTGTTGTGCTAACCGCTCCACGATGTGTGAGCATGTGTCCGGTCTCACGGTATTATTTAATATGAGCTGTTACTCTGTCTGGGTTTCATCGAGGGGTGGCGCTGTGTTTTAGGGTAGCTCCCTGCGCCCCCCGATATTTGTAGTGGTTTCGACCTGCGTAGTTTATAGCGGTCCTCAGTGAATGAGCTGCATGAGGTTCACTTAATTTTATTATCGTGCTGTGCTTTTCTTGCGGTGTATTAGTGTGCAGTGCATCTTATTGGAGTGTCTTCACTTGTGGTGTCCTCGGGGGCGCGGGCTGCCCCCTTTTCACAGGTGTTGGGACACTCGGTGAAGTCCAGTGCAGAGTTCTGTGGCCATAATTTTAATTAATTGTGATCTCAATAAAGTTTATATTTTTGTACCTTTCAACCGACTCATTGTGGATTTCTCTTGCCTCTGACAGCGGACCAGACCGGATAAACAAAGGTGGTGGCAGCTAGACCTTCATTATAAATTTAAACTAAGTTT
This sequence comes from Labroides dimidiatus, assembly GCA_030710495.1. NCBI lineage: Eukaryota > Metazoa > Chordata > Actinopteri > Labriformes > Labridae > Labroides > Labroides dimidiatus. The sequence goes on along the minus strand of CM061152.1, from coordinate 3,025,770 downwards.
TTTACAGTATTAAGTCCTGCCAACAGTGTAATATTCACACAGAATATTAGTGTGGTTGCCTAGCAACATTGTTTGATAACGTGTGATCAAGATGTTTCCCTATTGGTTCTTGAATGAGATTGATCGTGATTGGTCTATGCTGTACGCAGATGCAATCCATGTTGATTTGGTGAGAAGTTCGCCTTCCTATACACACGTGCCTGTATATCACAGCCGTAAATAAATACCTCGAGTTGGTAATACGTCGTGGTCAGCATCCTTCATCGAAAGCACAAAAATAAGACATGGTGTCAGAGTAAAACCGACTTTGAACAGTTATGGACGTCGCTGGAGTGCCGTCGCCCCGTATGGACTGGGATGCTAGTAACCTGCCCGAAGCATGGCGCAAATTCAAACTTCACGTGGATTTGATGTTTTCTGGTCCCTTCAAGAAGAAAGGAGAGGACGAGAAGTGCAGCTACCTACTCCTCTGGGTTGGAGACAAAGGCAGAGACATTTATAACACGTGGACGCTCACAGAGGACGAAAGAAAGGTACTGAACTCATACTATGAACGCTTTGAGGCATACGTTATGCCGAAAACGAACGTTATCTTTGCTCGATATAAATTCCATGAGAAAATCCAGAGTGCTGACGAGCCCTTTGAAAGGTTTGTGACGGATTTGAGGCTACTTGTGAAAGACTGCTGTTATGCTAACAGTGAGGAGATGATAAGAGATCGCATCGTCTTTGGCATTCATTCAGCGCGAGTGAGAGAGAAACTACTCAGTGCAGGATCTGATCTGACTTTGGAGAAAGCAATAGATATTGCTAGATCTCATGAATTAGCACAAGCACAGCTAAAAGCTATATCTGGTGGTACCTATGGGCCACGTGAGCAGGCAGTCCACGCCATCACCCGACAACCTTCAAAGAGCGCCGCTTGGAAACCGCGCCACGACACGACGAAGAGAAACCACAGTTATGTTTCCCAAAAGAATGGAGACACTGAGCGCCCCAAGACATGTGGCTACTGTGGAAACAGGACCCATGGGGTAAAGGAGAGCTGTCCTGCAAAAGGAAAACAATGCAAAATATGCAGTAAATGGAACCACTTTGCAAAAGTATGTCGTTCCAGACAAGGAAAAGGAGTACATACAGTAAGTGAAAATGAATCGACAGAAATGACAGATAATGTGGATCTATTCATCGATGCTGTAACACAAGGGAATGGCATTAAAGACACAGAACAGGCTTATGCAGACATAAAAGTAGGCCCAAACCAAACTACAGCAAGTTTTAAGTTGGACACTGGAGCGTCAGCTAATGTCATCCCCACACGTCTGTTTAAAGCACTAGGATTACAGTATGTGCTACAACCCTCAACACACCCGCTCTATGGTTATGGTGGAGAAAGACTAGTTGTCAGAGGCAAGTGTAACATAAAATGTCAGTACAAAGATATTCAGTTAATGCTGAAATTTCACATCGTTGACACACCAGCGCCCCCAGTGCTTGGACTGAAGGCATGTCTTGACTTTAAGCTCATCAAACTCATACTGTCTGTAAGCAGTACCCCTGAAACACACGTAATGGATGAGTTTGCAGATGTTTTCACAGGAATAGGACTTTTTCCTGGCGAATGCACAGTCCACATCGACCCAAAAGCCATACCAGTAGTGCACCCACCAAGGCGTGTTCCTCTTGCCCTGCGCGATCGACTAAAAGAGGAGCTACAAAACATGGAAAAGCAACAGATCATTGTGAAAGTCACTGAACCAACAGAATGGGTCAACTCAATGGTAGCAGCAGAAAAACCACGCACAGGAAAGCTAAGAGTGTGTTTGGACCCCAAAGACTTAAACAAAGTCATTAAACGACCTCATTATCCTTTGCCCACGCTTGATGACATCACATCCAGGCTAGCAGGAGCTTGCTACTTCAGTGTTATGGATGCCAGGTCAGGATATTGGACTATTAAACTCACAGAAGAGTCGTCTAAGCTGACCACATTCAACACTGTGTTTGGACGATACCGATTTCTCCGCTTACCTTTTGGACTGAAATCAGCTCAAGATGAGTTTCAGCGGAAAGTCGACGAGACTTATGAAGGTCTACAAGGAGTCATGGCTATAGTCGATGACGTTCTCATATATGGCAAGAACAAGGAGGAACATGACAAGAACCTCTATGCCATGCTACAACGTTCCAGAGAGCGTGGAGTCAAGCTCAATCCAGACAAGAGCACAATATGTGCCACAGAGGTCAGTTATTTTGGCCACCGCATCACAAAAGATGGAATCAAACCTGACCCAGCAAAGATTGCAGCAGTGAGAGACATGGAGCCGCCCAAAAACAAAGGTGAGCTAGAAACTATCCTTGGCATGGTCAACTATTTGTCAAAGTTTGCCCCTATGCTCTCAGATATCAATGCACCCCTACGTCAACTGTTAAAAGAGTCAAGTGAGTTTCTTTGGGACACACAGCATGAGGAAGCATTTCAAAAAATGAAAGATCTTCTTACACGAGAACCAGGCCCTGTACTTGCCTTTTTTGACCCCAGCAAAGAACTCAGACTACAAGTTGATGCATCAAAATATGGACTAGGTGCAGTATTACTACAAGAAGGCAAACCCATCGGCTATGCATCCAAGTCATTGACGGAAAGTGAGATCAACTACGCTCAAATTGAAAAGGAGCTGTATGCCGTTTTGTTTGGATGTAAACGCTTCCATCAGTATGTGTATGGACGACACATCATTGTTGAAAGTGACCACAAGCCACTTGAGTCCATCATGTGCAAACCGCTTGCAGCAGCGCCTCCAAGATTACAGAGGATGATACTTCAACTCCAGAGATATGAGTTTACCATCGTACACAAGCCAGGCAAGGACATTCCTGTCGCAGACACACTGTCCAGGAAGTCACTATCTGACCATGATGACACCCTCAGAGAAGGCATGGATATGCAGGTGCACACAGTCTTCAGCAGTTTACCCGTCAGCGATGCCAAGCTGAAAGAAATCAGAACAGAGACTGAAAAAGACACACAGTTCCAGCTGCTGATAAAGACAATCACTGAAGGATGGCCCAATGAGAGGAAGAAGTGCCCTCCAAGCATTACAGACTATTGGAACCATCGAGACGAGCTGTCCGTGATGCACGACATCATCTTCAAAGGTGAGAAAATTATCATTCCTGCCTCACTGCGTCCAGAAATGTTGTCTCGGATACATGCAGCTCACATGGGCATGGAAAAGTGTAAACAGAGAGCCCGCGACATTCTGTTTTGGCCTGGGATGAATAAACAGATAGAGGAAATGGTGAGTACGTGCACCATCTGTCTTGAACACAGACCCTCCAACACTAAAGAACCCATGATCAGCCACCAAATCCCAGACAGACCATGGCAAACAGTCGCTACTGATCTTTTCACCTGGAACAATGAAAATTACATAGTCATAGTCGACTATTACAGCAGATATTTTGAACTTGACAAATTAGACAGCACATCAGCCACTGCTATCATCGACCAACTGAAAGCAGCCTTCGCCAGACATGGCATACCAGAGACTGTCATATCAGACAATGGACCCCAATACAAGTGCAAAGAGTTTGAAGCTTTTACCAGCACATGGGAGTTCACCCACATCACCACAAGCCCATACTATCCCCAAAGCAATGGTCTCGCAGAAAAATCTGTGCAAATCGCCAAATCCCTCCTGAAAAAAGCCAAAGCGGACCTTAAGGATGTTCACTTGAGTCTCCTAGAGTACCGCAACACACCGGTGGACAACTTCAAATCACCAGCTCAGCTACTTATGAGTCGTCGCTTACGCTCCATATTACCAAACACCCACCAACAGCTGCAGCCCAAAGTTGTCAGCCACAGAGATGCACATGCAAAGAGAATACAACAGCAGCAACATCAGAAACGATACTACAACAGGTCAGCCAAACTGATGTCACAGCTGCATGAAGGACAAAACATCCGTTTCCAGGAACGTGGATACTGGAAACCTGCAGTTGTTGTTCAGCCCGCTGACACTGATCGGTCATATCTCATACGCACACCTGAAGGTCAAGAGTATCGGAGAAACAGAAGACACCTTCTCGACACAAAGGAAACACACAACACTCACACTGAAGAAAAACAGGATGACATGCCACACAACACCTCATCTTGCACCTCTCACACCAACAGTACACCTACTCTTCAAACTGTCCCTTACCAAACCCGTTATGGACGAGAAGTCAGACCCAGGAAAATTTTGGACTTATGAAGAAATGTAAAAGGGTGTAGGCGGATCGCTGCCCTTACAAAAAAAAAAAAAAAAAAAAAAAAGCAATGTCACGATTAATGTTGTACTGGAATGTTGTTTCATGCTGCATTGCTATATAATTGATGTAAAGGCTGGAAATGAAAAAAAAAAAAAAAAAAATGTTGTTACAATATGTATTGCTAACAAGTTTAACTCCTAAAGATGGTTTGCGTTATGAAGTTAATATTAGTATTGATTTGTTATGAATATTCAGAGATCCTAGTTATGTATTACTACTAATTTTCTTTGTTAAAAGAAAGGGGATGTAATATTCACACAGAATATTAGTGTGGTTGCCTAGCAACATTGTTTGATAACGTGTGATCAAGATGTTTCCCTATTGGTTCTTGAATGAGATTGATCGTGATTGGTCTATGCTGTACGCAGATGCAATCCATGTTGATTTGGTGAGAAGTTCGCCTTCCTATACACACGTGCCTGTATATCACAGCCGTAAATAAATACCTCGAGTTGGTAATACGTCGTGGTCAGCATCCTTCATCGAAAGCACAAAAATAAGACAAACAGGAAACACCATAGACTGTCAGCCCAGCAACAGATTCACACCCCAATCTTTCAACCTTAGCTGTTTAACAACAGGAAGGAGGAATTAAACATGACGACAAACTAAAACACAACTTTTATTTTTTCACTTTTACCTGAAATGATAGTTATTTTAGTTTTTTGCAACAGTTTAATGATAATCATTATAATTTTAATGTGTTATTAGTTTATGTGATAACTTAGATTTGTGTGTATGAATTTTCCATGAATAAGTGTTTTACTTCATGTTTTTTTTTTGTAAAAAAAAAAAAAAAAAAAAAGTATATGTTTAAGTTCCTGTATTAATGTTAGTTAACCACTAGATGAAGCTGTTTCCTCATATTTCCTGATGATCCATTTCAGTAAACTGCTCTTTGTGATTCTTTCTTTGTTTATATTCAGTTTAAGGAAACGCACACACACACACACACACACACACACACACACACACACACACACACACACACACAGAAGAACACTGACATCAGAGAGGTGGCGGGGTCTGCTACATACGCACCAAGTGGGAAATGGAGCCAATGGAGGCAGTGACACTCTGCATCTGGCTACTCAGGAGCTCTGAGTAACAGGAACGAAAGAGAAAAATAATAAAGATTAATGAACAGAATTCTCAGAGCATGTATTGTTCACAAGATCAGCATTGTTAGCACAGCCTCCTCTCTGTCTCTGTGTGCGTCTCAATGCGTTAAACTGCAGTCTCCTCTCTCCCCTGCAGCACCTGAGGCCTGTACTACGAAGCTCGATTAACTCATCCAGGATCTCTCTCCGTTTTCTGGGTTGACTTAACGAGACATCCGCAGTCCTGATAAACGGTACTACGAAGCTGGATATAAACTCTCTGAGTCAATCCAGAGTCTTCCAGCCTTGATCAGCGCGCGCTCACATTAAAGGGGTGGAGTTTGCAGCGTCTGACCAATCACAAACATAAAGAGACAGGAGAAAACCTGCAGAGCAGCCTACTTTACCGTGGAGGAGCAGACAGTTATTCTTTAGAAATACAAAGAATTTAAACACTTCATCAAGGCTCCAAAAGCGACACTGATACTGCAGCAAAATCCAGGAAGGAATGATGGCAGAAAACTGCCGATTCTGTTAATGCGTAATTCGTGAGATTATCCAAAATTAATTTATAGGACAATATAAGCGGACAGCACTCTGATCACTCAGTTTGACTATATAACAGCACAGACGTTTGGAGCAGAGCTCTTCATCAGTGTCTGAACTTTGGTTTATATTTTCCATTGAGTTTTGAGGCTCAGCAACCCGTCTGATCGTGTTTTGTGTTTGAATATTAATAAATAATATTAATATTAATTCCTCAACTCCCACGTAGTTGCGCGCTCGATAAATCCCTGTTTCTACAGTTCTGCCATGTGTGACCATTATTATTAACATCATTATTTCAGATGCAAACAGTGGAACTAAACAGACTTGGGGAACAAGTACAAAAACCTCCTTCAAAGCGGTCAGTGAGGCTTTATTTCTTCACTCTGTCTCTGATGTTTGGATGAAATCAACTGAATTTATTTATTTATTTATGGATCCATCAGCTGACAAATGAAGTTCAGTCCATTTGATGAAAATCTGAATCTCTTGTACAGAATGACCCCGTGAACATTAAAAGGATCGCATCTCTCCCTGAAAACTCTCTCTCTCTCCTGAGCGCTCTGCGCACCTACATGGACAGGATCTTGTAAAAATGGGAAGGGTCTTTTACAAGAAAGCTGATTGGTCAGGAGGTGTCGTTTTTCTACCTGTTGATCTCTTATCAAGATCTTAACCTGCTCCGGAGCAGGTTAGACTTTCAGCATAAGTTGCCACGGCGATTCATCTCGGTAAGAAGTGAACCAGCTTCGTAGTACAGAAAATCCAGGGTTAACCCAGAAGTTATCTCGCTAAGAGAAAATCCAGCTTTGTAGTACAGGCCTCAGAAGTACTCTCTGAGCCACCATATTGAAGAACGTCTTAAAGTGTTAATTGTGCCCAGAGGAGCGAGAAGACTGATGGAAGGATTGATGAGTGAGGAGACACAAGAGTGGAAGTCTTTTTGCCGACAGACACGCCCCCATATGGGATATCACTCACTGATTGGACGCTGCAGCAGCTCAGCCTTGAAACTCTGAAACTTCTGATCACTTGAGTTTGATGAGAGCGAAAAGACGGAGCTGAAAACAATCAGTATCCAGAGGATAATCCTGAAACAGCTCATAAAGCTGGAGTTAAAAAAGATTGATGTGAGTTTAAAGCTCAAAATACTGAAGACAGCCGTCATCAAATCAATATAACAGAGAATCACTGTTGAGTTTATAAAACTGTTCAGGTCAAATTTATCATCTAACAGAAAAATAATTCATAGAGTGCAATAAAAAAGACTGAAAATAAATATTGGTGATCAGATATTTCTGTCCTTCATTTTCTTGTTGATTCTCTTTTTCTTTATGAACAGAATTTAAGTCTGAGAGAAAAAAAAAACACCTGTGAGGTTTCATTCATGATTCATAGTTCAGTCCATTTGATGAAAATCGGAATCTCTTGTATAGAATGACATCGTGAACATTAAAAGGATCGCATCTCTCCCTAAAAACTCTCTCTCTCTCCTGAGCGCTCCGTGCACCAACATCAACAGGATCTTCCAAAAATGGGCAGAGTCTTTAACAAGAAAGCTGATTGGTCGGGAGGTGTTGTTTTTCTACTCCTTGATCTCTTATCCAGATCTTAACCTGCTCTTGAGCAGGTTAGCCATTCAGCATACGTTACCATGGTGATTCACCCCCGGTAAGAAGTGAACCAGCTTCATAGGACAGAAAATCCAGGGTTAACCCAGAAGTTACCTCAATAAGAGAAAATCCAGCTTCGTAGTACAGGCCTCAGGTCCAAATTGACTTCTGACCAGATCACATTTTCAATGAAGACCATATTTACCGCCTACTGAGGTGAGCAGAAGCAGGCGTGCATGTCTTTGACTTTTTTCACATTGTATTTATAGTCTGTTGTTTCAATCACAGTGAGTCTTTCATGATGAGCAGGGATCAGCAGGTTTCTCTGTTTCCTCTCAAGTGTTGATGGTTTAAGAGGTCAAAGGTTTCAAAGTGGGACAGTCTGTGTCAGAAACCAAACTCCGAAAGTGTCCAGCACCTGCTCTGAGTTCAACTTGGAGAATGTAATTTGTGTGCTGTTCAATTATTTCACTTTCCGAAGCAGCAGGGTTATCAGGGCAGAGCTGTGTGATGGTTGGAGTCAGAGAGGATACATCCACATGGAAAGAGTTTTCAATAAAATAGAAAATCTCCTCATGTTCATTCACATCACTGAATCTGGATTCAAACTGACTCATCAGCTCCTCCAAAACGTCAACAAATCCTCTGTAGCTGAAGTGCTGCTGTAGAGATGGGTCACAAGTGGATGAGTTCTCTATCAGGTATCCACAGGGCAGCTATACTGTATGATCCAGTGTGGGTCTTTCAACTCTGGCTGGTGTTTCCCCTTGCTGTCCAAGAAAGTGCAAATATCAGGAAGGAGGCTCAGAAACCTTTCCATGGAACAACCATCTTTCTTCACCGTGCATCACTAAGTCACTGTTCTCTGTGTCATAGTCTTCAATTAACTGTCTTTAGTCACCTTGTTTATTTTTTACAATAACACTCAGCTCTCTGTTTGACTCTCCGACAAGCACATCCTGCAACTCTGAACAGAGAGACACACAGCGGACACACTGGACACTGAACCGCTAATCGTTGGTGATGCATTCACTGGATGTTGTAATTCTCATATACAACATAAGTTCTATTTATTTATAGAATGAAAACAATGTTTAAAAAAGATGATTCATTATATTTGGAAAATATGCTAATTCTTAAATTAGTTATCGCTCAAATCACTGCTGTTTGACAGTGTTTTAAATTATAACTGTAAATCCTTAACCATCCAACTACGTTTTAGTTGTGCGAAGAGTGATTACATCACTGTCAGTGAAGGCTGAGTGAGCGAGTAGCAGCTGAAATAATGCTTTAATTTTGCTGAGTGAGTGGACAAGCGACATGTACATGCTACATCTAATTCACAATATAGTAAGTGGGGAGTAGGGAATGAGTGTGATTTAAGAAACAACCCGAGTTTTTATGCCAAGTCCGCCGACTGGGCCACATTGCTGCCGAACACCAACAATGAACACCAATGTTTGTTGTCCAAACATTTAGAAACTGTTCATTTTCGCTGTAGTTTTGTTGTTTATGTCAATTTTTATGTTGATGATTTTACTTATAGCCTAATACTTAATGTGGTGACATGTAAACGTACAGTTGTCCTTTCAAGGATGTGAAGACCCCTCTTCCAGGCTCATTGTTGTTTGGTGTAGGAGATGTTTAACATCTTCAATGTATTGAATAGGAATCTTTTGTGAGAGGGTAATGTACATTTGTTTGTGTTCAGTGCTGAATATCAATGTATGCTAACCTCTAGCATATCAATAGAATTTTCCCTATATGTTACCATCAAGCTAGCGCCGCACTTACTATGTTTTTTTGGTCCATTAGGAGATGTTTAACATGTTGAATGGATTTAATATGAATGTCCTGTGAAAGAGTGAGGTAGCAGTGGGCTCTCTCAGTGATCTCACTTGTAGCCCTGTTTTTTTTTTTTACCTCATATTTTATTAAGAGTACAAACACATGAAGGTCCGTGTAGATTCTCATTCATCCAGGTCACGGTTTGTACATGACAAACACATGAAGTAAGAGGTATGTGCACACGATTAAACTTTTTAAAATTATGATTAACCTGAGGCAGGACGGAGTCAACACTTAAAACATGAAAGCAAGGCTGCTAGCTCAGGCTAGCTAGTGTTAACAAATTACTGTGCAAAGAAATGATGACATACAATTTGAAGCTTTTATACAATTCGCTAAGTAGTGTTATATTAGATGCCCTGACTCTCTGGATTCCCCATATATTATTAATAGACACTTTGGACAGATGGTGTTATGATGGCAGAGATTAAAATACACAAGATGTTTGGCTAATGTTTCTTCCTGTAACCGGAAAGGGCCAAACATCCTTACGCCAATTCGGAAGTGATCCGTGGCGTAACTTAAAAGTTAGGTAGAGATAGATAGACGAGATGGATAAGATATTTGGTCCTGACATATGAAGCTTAGACGCAAAAAATACCAATACACAAATTCAAAGATCAATATAGGAGTGAATACTGAAAAGAGCTACACAATAGTAGCCCTAATAGTGTAAGAGCTAATGATGAGCATGCATATGTTCGGTGTTCTGTTGAGAAAAACAAGAATATCTGTAATACTGATCTATGTGTCCTTTTTATATACAGGCTTGCTTGGCTGCAGGAAACCCAAGGAAAGACTTATCCTTTGCTGTCAGATCTTGCGTTCTCAGATTTATGCATTTAAACTTCATCTCGATCTGCAGGAGACACTATCTGCCCAGAACGCTCACACATACTGCCTAAGAAGGCAGATAGCAACAGCATTAATTAATAAAGCAAAGAAGAGAACATTTTAACAGTGGAATAGAAAATCTTGAATGGTTTCTTCGTAAATGAGTCAACAACTGGGGGCACTATGCACTTTTTTTTTCCACTGGTGCAGCATGCCAAATGACAAAAGAAACTCGACAGTTCCAGATCCAGACATATACAATTCCAAGAATTCTACAAATTCATTATGTTTGAACAGTTAAGATAATATCTAGCTATGATGCCATGATTGAAAGCAGCTTCCCTGAAATGCTCAGTCATTCACAAACAAGGATGGGGCGAGGGTCACCACTTTGTGAACAAATGCGTGAGCAAATTGTCGAACAGTTTAATAACAACATTTCCCACACATTTCCCATTTGTCACACACACACACACACACACACACACACACACACACACACACACACACACACACACACACACACACACACACAGAGAAGAACACTGACACTGACACTAACGTTTATGGACAATCTACACCTATCTTTATGGACAGCTACACCCAGCAACAGCTATTTCAGCCAGTTGACAGTCAATATATAGTTTGCTTCCCTGTTTCATGTAAAATTGAGTCCAAATCGTACAAATCTTGCTTTTTTGTAGGTTTAGATATAACACCAAGTGCTTCTGCATATTTGAACCATATTTTGATTATTTATAAAAGTATAACGGAGCATAAAATCACTGTTTTACGTGAGTAACGTACCTTGTCCGTCAGTTTCTTGACCGCTGAATAACCGTTGGGCTGTCAAAGTTGTACTCGAGCTTTCAAAGTTAAAACAACGTTAGACAGGAGACATTGTACAACTGTCATAGTGAATGGATGGTCAACTAAAATTGTATATAAACTTTGAGCCTCCAGATTATAAACACAGTCGGTTCACACTTCTTCTAAAAAAAAGAAAAAATAAACGAATGTTTAACTTGTATTAATGCCAGGATGTGTTGCATGTGATGTTTTCAGATGACTTGACCATTGTTAAATAAAAGGCCTCTTAACAGTGCTTGCATTTAAGTATGTAACCCATAGGGCGGGTCTAGTAAATGCTCAGTGAAGTAACTAGGAGCTCATCTTAAAAGTATTTTCTATTGCTTTGTTAAAAAGTGCTTTGTGTTTTTTATTTAACTGGACTAAAATGTCCTTTGCTCATCTATTCTAGGAAATAGGGGGATCTGTGAGAAGCCTCAGCACAAAGAAGACTGAAAGTCTGCGAAGCCAAACAGCTTCTCTGCTACTTAAGTCCTCCATCACCACTGAGGCAGCCATTTCACCAAAATGTTTGAAGAATTGTAAAATAACTATCTTTGAATTAAACAGTCAATGATCAAATTCTTCTTTTTTTAATCTGTCTAAAGACATATTGATGAAACATTAGGAACTGACAATGTGATGGCCAGAACACAAAACCTATCTGCAAAATGATCCAGAAGTAGGGGAAAAACTCCCTGTCCTTTGCAAGGCAAAAATACTGAGTCAATAATGTTAGCACATAAATGTCTGTCAGTGTGTTTAGATGCAGTTTCACAATTTGGACTATGAGCTTAGCCAGCGCAAGATCTTACTGTCTTAAAGCTCTTACAGCTTTTTCAGGCTGAATACGGACTCGAAGTACCTTGTTTGAAACATCTAGATAATTCAGATGTAAATGATCAGCTGTTGATGGCTTCAGCAGGAATCAGCGGGTCTCAGTAATCCTGAGCATTGTTGGGGCTGTTTTATTGGACAAGAGTCACACTGTGATTTGGAGGAAGTAGGGCAAAAAGATTACTCTCAGATAACTCCAAACAGAACCACTGCTGAAACTTTGATCAAAAGTGCCTGTCTTGGAAATAACAGTACTTGCAAGTGTTTAGTCTGCTGGTCCCAAGGCCGATCAAAATAGTGAGTAATGGAAGAAGTTGTGGGTTACTGTTGTGTGAAGGCATAAATTTTACACAGCACCGGTTATGTCCGACAAAAAAGCAGAGCAACTTGGAATAAATGCACTTGGTCTGTCTTGTTACCCTAACATAAACACTGACTTGAAAGTGAAATGCAGTAAGTGCTTATTGTTGGGGTAGTTTTGCTGACCACAGGGAGTACGAAGAGGTTGTTGTGAGATATATATATAGTCCATGTAACAGTTTTGCTTTCCACCGAGAGCAATCTGTTTGTTTGTTTGTTTGTGGCACATGTGAACATCAAATGTTTCATTTTGCTTGGTATGACGTAGAGGAAGAAAGTCCTCATGTGACCAGGTGTTAAATCAGACAAAGATTGCCCCACCATCAATGCAAATGAAGGCCTGGGTATGGGCCATCTTCTTAAGTACTGTTGAAGAATTGTTTTATGCAACCATCAAGACTATTGAAACTTTGTGACCAAGGAGGAGGAGCAAAGTGGTGGTGTCAGCTTTTAAAGTAAGGAGGACAGTGAAATGAATTTAGTCCACCTGAAGGGCTTCAGGAAGTTATGTCAGAAGACGCCAAGCAGAACTGAGAGAGAGAATTCAACAGGACACAAGTAAGGATCTCTGCAAGCTGGTTGATTGACCCAACTGGAGCACCGACTTGACTTTTTGCATTCAGTAAGTGCTACTTGTTGGGGCGGTTGTACACGGCTGATAGAACAAATTCTGAACAGAGTCAGAAGGCGCCAAGGCACAACAAGATGACCTCAAACGGAGACACTGATGATTGTTGTTTTCATAAGTGCTTCTCTTTGGGGTTGTCTTGCTGTGTGTTTTCCAAAATGCATGTTACGGGCTTAAAAGACAAAGTTACTTGCAATGGCTGGGTTTTAAGTCACAGCTAGTCCAATGCATGATTTTGTTCACCAGCACTACCCAAACACGAGCACTGACTTGATATTTCTTTGCAGTAAGTGCTACTTGTTGGGGTACTGTTGCTGAGCATTAGAGCAAAACATGATCAGCAGTTTGTCAAGGGAACCTAATAGTTTGTATATAAATATTTTTTTCTTTTGGAGTCTGTTTAATAACCCTAATTTAAGCACTGGCCTGTAACTGAAAATCAGCAAGTGCTACTTGTTGGGGCTGTTTTATTGGACAAAAGTCACACTGTGATTTGGAGGAAGTAGGGCAAAAAGATTACTCTCAGATAACTCCAAACAGAACCACTGCTGAAACTTTGATCAAAAGTGCTTCTCTTTGGGGTTGTCTTGGAAATAACAGTACTTGCAAGTGTTTAGTCTGCTGGTCTCAAGGCTGATCAAAATAGTGAGTAATGGAAGAAGTTGTGGGTTACTGTTGTGTAGGCATAAATTTTACACAGCACCGGTTATGTCTGACCAAAAAGCAGAGCAACTTGGAATAAATGCACTTGGTCGGTCATGTTACCCTAACATAAACACTGACTTGAAAGTGAAATGCAGTAAGTGCTTATTGTTGGGGTAGTTTTGCTGACTACAGGGAGTACGAAGATGTTGTTGTGAGATATACATAGTCCATGTAACAGTTTTGCTTTCCCCCGAGAGCAATCTGTTTGTTTGTTTGTGGCACATGTGAACAATGCATGTTTCATTTTACTGGGTATGAAGTAGAGGAAGAAAGTCCTCATGTGACCAGGTGTTTAATCAGACAAAGATTGCCCCACCATCAATGCAAATGAAGGCCTGGTTATGGGCCATCTTCTTAAGTACTGTTGAAGAATTGTTTTATGCAACCATCAAGACTATTGAAACTTTGTGACCAAGGAGGAGGAGATAAGTCAGCGGTGGTGTCAGCTTATAAAGTAAGGAGGACAGTGAAATGAATTTAGTCCACCTGAAGGGCTTCAGGAAGTTATGTCAGAAGATGCCGAAAATGTCAATCTTGGAAATAACAGTACTTGCAAGTGTTTAGTCTGCTGGTCTCAAGGCTGATCAAAATAGTGAGTAATGGAAGAAGTTGCTGGTTACTGTTGTGTGAAGGCATAAATTTTACACAGCACCGGTTATGTCTGACAAAAAAGCAGAGCGACTTGGAATAAATGCACTCGGTCGGTCTTGTTACCCTAACATAAACACTGACTTGAAAGTTAATGTGAGAATTACATAGTCCATGTAACAGTTTTGCTTTCCACCGAGAGCAATCTGTTTGTTTGTGGCACATGTGAACATTGAATGTTTCATTTTGCTTGGTATGAAGTAGAGGAAGAAAGTCCCCATGTGACCAGGTGTTAAATCAGACAAAGATTGCCCCACCATCAATGCAAATGAAGGCCTGGGTATGGGCCATCTTCTTAAGTACTGTTGAAGAATTGTTTTATGCAACCATCAAGACCATTGAAACTTTGTGACCAAGGAGGAGGAGCAAAGTGGTGGTGTCAGCTTATAAAGTAAGGAGGACAGTGAAATGAATTTAGTCCACCCGAAGGGCTTCATGAAGTTATGTCAGAAGATGCCAAGCAGAACTGAGAGAGAGAATTCAACAGGACACAAGTAAGGATCTCTGCAAGCTGGTTGATTGACCCAACTGGAGCACCGATTTGACTTTTTGCATTCAGTAAGTGCTACTTGTTGGGGCGGTTGTACACGGCTGATAGAACAAATTCTGAACAGAGTCAGAAGGCGCCAAGGCACCACAAGATGACCTCAAACGGAGACACTGATGATTGTTGTTTTCATAAGTGCTTCTCTTTGGGGTTGTCTTGCTGTGTGTATTGAACCTGCATGTTACGGGCTTAAAAAAAAAAGAAAAGTTACTAGCAATGGCTGGGTTTTAAGTCACAGCTAATCCAATGCATGATCTTGGTCACCAGCATTGCCCAAAAACATGCACTGACTTGATATTTCTTGGCAGTAAGTGCTACTTGTTGGGGTACTGTTGCTGAGCATTAGAGCAAAACATGATCAGCAGTTTGTCAAGGGAACCAAATTGTTTGTATATAAATATTTTTTTCTTTCAGAGTCTGTTTAATAACCCTAACTTGAGCACTGGCCTGCAACTAAAAATCAGCAAGTGCTACTTGTTGGGGCTGTTTTATTGGACAAGAGTCACACTGTGTTTGGAGGAAGTAGGGCAAAAAGATTACTCTTAGATACCTCCAAACAGAACCACTGCTGAAACTCTGATCAAAAGTGCTTCTCTTTGGGGTTGTCTTGGAAATAACAGTACTTGCAAGTGTTTAGTCTGCTGGTCCCAAGGCTGATCAAAATAGTGAGTAATGGAAGAAGTTGTGGGTTACTGTTGTGTGAAGGCATAAATTTTACACAGCACCGGTTATGTCTGACAGAAAAGCAGAGCAACTTGGAATAAATGCACATGGTGGGTCTTGTTACCCTAACATAAACACTGACTTGAAAGTGAAATGCAGTAAGTGCTTATTGTTGGGGTAGTTTTGCTGACCACGGGGAGTACAAAGATGTTGTTGTGAGATATACATAGTCCATGTAACAGTTTTGTTTTCCACCGAGAGCAATCTGTTTGTTTGTTTGTGGCACATGTGAACATTGAATGTTTTATTTTGCTTGGTATGAAGTAGAGGAAGAAAGTCCCCATGTGACCAGGTGTTAAATCAGACAAAGATTGCCCCACCATCAATGCAAATGAAGGCCTGGGTATGGGCCATCTTCTTAAGTACTGTTGAAGAATTGTTTTATGCAACCATCAAGACCATTGAAACTTTGTGACCAAGGAGGAGGAGCAAAGTGGTGGTGTCAGCTTATAAAGTAAGGAGGACAGTGAAATGAATTTAGTCCACCCGAAGGGCTTCAGGAAGTTATGTCAGAAGACGCCAAGCAGAACTGAGAGAGAGAATTCAAAAGGACACAAGTAAGGATCTCTGCAAGCTGGTTGATTGACCCAACTGGAGCACCGACTTGACTTTTTGCATTTAGTAAGTGCTACTTGTTGGGGCGGTTGTACACGGCTGATAGAACAAATTCTGAACAGAGTCAGAAGGCGCCAAGGCACCACAAGATGACCTCAAACGGAGACACTGATGATTGTTGTTTTCATAAGTGCTTCTCTTTGGGGTTGTCTTGCTGTGTGTTTTCCAACATGCATGTTACGGGCTTAAAAAAAAAGAAAAGTTACTAGCAATGGCTGGGTTTTAAGTCACAGCTAATCCAATGCATGATCTTGATCACCAGCATTACCCAAACACATGCACTGACTTGATATTTCTTGGCAGTAAGTGCTACTTGTTGGGGTACTGTTGCTGAGCATTAGAGCAAAACATGATCAGCAGTTTGTCAAGGGAACCAAATTGTTTGTATATAAATATTTTTTTCTTTCAGAGTCTGTTTAATAACCCTAACTTGAGCACTGGCCTGTAACTAAAAATCAGCAAGTGCTACTTGTTGGGGCTGTTTTATTGGACAAGAGTCACACTGTGATTTGGAGGAAGTAGGGCAAAAAGATTACTCTCAGATAACTCCAAACAGAACCACTGCTGAAACTTTGATCAAAAGTGCTTCTCTTTGGGGTTGTCTTGGAAATAACAGTACTTGCAAGTGTTTAGTCTGCTGGTCTCAAGGCTGATCAAAATAGTGAGTAATGGAAGAAGTTGCTGGTTACTGTTGTACGAAGGCATAAATTTTACACAGCACCGGTTATGTCCGACAAAAAAGCAGAGCAACTTGGAATAAATGCACTTGGTCTGTCTTGTTACCGTAACATAAACACTGACTTGAAAGTGAAATGCAGTAAGTGCTTATTGTTGGGGTAGTTTTGCTGACCACAGGGAGTACGAAGAGGTTGTTGTGAGATATACATAGTCCATGTAACAGTTTTGCTTTCCACCGAGAGCAATCTGTTTGGTTGTGGCATGTGTGAACATTGAATGTTTTATTTTTATTTTGCTTGGTATGAAGTAGAGGAAGAAAGTCCCCATGTGACCAGGTGTTAAATCAGACAAAGATTGCCCCACCATCAATGCAAATGAAGGCCTGGGTATGGGCCATCTTCTTAAGTACTGTTGAAGAATTGTTTTATGCAACCATCAAGACCATTGAAACTTTGTGACCAAGGAGGAGGGGCAAAGTGGTGGTGTCAGCTTATAAAGTAAGGAGGACAGTGAAATGAATTGAGTCCACCTGAAGGGCTTCAGGAAGTTATGTCAGAAGATGCCAGGCAGAACTGAGAGAGAGAATTCAACAGGACACAAGTAAGGATCTCTGCAAGCTGGTTGATTGACCCAACTGGAGCACCGACTTGACTTTTTGCATTCAGTAAGTGCTACTTGTTGGGGCGGTTGTACACGGCTGATAGAACAAATTCTGAACAGAGTCAGAAGGCGCCAAGGCACCACAAGATGACCTCAAACGGAGACACTGATGATTGTTGTTTTCATAAGTGCTTCTCTTTGGGGTTGTCTTGGAAATAACAGTACTTGCAAGTGTTTAGTCTGCTGGTCTCAAGGCTGATCAAAATAGTGAGTAATGGAAGACGTTGCGGGTTACTGTTGTGTGAAGGCATAAATTTTACACAGGACCGGTTATGTCTGACCAAAAAGCAGAGCGACTTGGAATAAATGCACTTGGTCGGTCTTGTTACCGTAACATAAACACTGACTTGAAAGTGAAATGCAGTAAGTGCTTATTGTTGGGGTAGTTTTGCTGACCACGGGGAGTACGAAGATGTTAATGTGAGAAATACATAGTCCATGTAACAGTTTTGCTTTCCCCCGAGAGCAATCTGTTTGTTTGTTTGTGGCACATGTGAACATTGAATGTTTTATTTTGCTTGGTATGAAGTAGAGGAAGAAAGTCCCCATGTGACCAGGTGTTAGATCAGACAAAGATTGCCCCACCATCAATGCAAATGAAGGCCTGGGTATGGGCCATCTTCTTAAGTACTGTTGAAGAATTGTTTTATGCAACCATCAAGACCATTGAAACTTTGTGACCAAGGAGGAGGGGCAAAGTGGTGGTGTCAGCTTATAAAGTAAGGAGGACAGTGAAATGAACTGAGTCCACCTGAAGGGCTCCAGGAAGTTATGTCAGAAGATGCCAAGCAGAACCGAGAGAGAGAATTCAACAGGACACAAGCAAGGATCTCTGCAAGCTGGTTGATTGACCCAACTGGAGCACCGACTTGACTTTTTGCATTCAGTAAGTGCTACTTGTTGGGGCGGTTGTACACGGCTGATAGAACAAATTCTGAACAGAGTCAGAAGGCGCCAAGGCACAACAAGATGACCTCAAACGGAGACACTGATGATTGTTGTTTTCATAAGTGCTTCTCTTTGGGGTTGTCTTGCTGTGTGTTTTCCAACATGCATGTTACGGGCTTAAAAAAAAAGAAAAGTTACTAGCAATGGCTGGGTTTTAAGTCACAGCTAATCCAATGCATGATCTTGATCACCAGCATTACCCAAACACATGCACTGACTTGATATTTCTTGGCAGTAAGTGCTACTTGTTGGGGTACTGTTGCTGAGCATTAGAGCAAAACATGATCAGCAGTTTGTCAAGGGAACCAAATTGTTTGTATATAAATATTTTTTTCTTTCAGAGTCTGTTTAATAACCCTAACTTGAGCACTGGCCTGTAACTAAAAATCAGCAAGTGCTACTTGTTGGGGCTGTTTTATTGGACAAGAGTCACACTGTGATTTGGAGGAAGTAGGGCAAAAAGATTACTCTCAGATAACTCCAAACAGAACCACTGCTGAAACTTTGATCAAAAGTGCTTCTCTTTGGGGTTGTCTTGGAAATAACAGTACTTGCAAGTGTTTAGTCTGCTGGTCTCAAGGCTGATCAAAATAGTGAGTAATGGAAGAAGTTGCTGGTTACTGTTGTACGAAGGCATAAATTTTACACAGCACCGGTTATGTCCGACAAAAAAGCAGAGCAACTTGGAATAAATGCACTTGGTCTGTCTTGTTACCCTAACATAAACACTGACTTGAAAGTGAAATGCAGTAAGTGCTTATTGTTGGGGTAGTTTTGCTGACCACAGGGAGTACGAAGAGGTTGTTGTGAGATATACATAGTCCATGTAACAGTTTTGCTTTCCACCGAGAGCAATCTGTTTGTTTGTGGCATGTGTGAACATTGAATGTTTCATTTTGCTTGGTATGAAGTAGAGGAAGAAAGTCCTCATGTGACCAGGTGTTAAATCAGACAAAGATTGCCCCACCATCAATGCAAATGAAGGCCTGGGTATGGGCCATCTTCTTAAGTACTGTTGAAGAATTGTTTTATGCAACCATCAAGACCATTGAAACTTTGTGACCAAGGAGGAGGAGCAAAGTGGTGGTGTCAGCTTATAAAGTAAGGAGGACAGTGAAATGAATTTAGTCCACCCGAAGGGCTTCAGGAAGTTATGTCAGAAGACGCCAAGCAGAACTGAGAGAGAGAATTCATCAGGACACAAGTAAGGATCTCTGCAAGCTGGTTGATTGACCCAACTGGAGCACCGACTTGACTTTTTGCATTCAGTAAGTGCTACTTGTTGGTGCGGTTGTACACGGCTGATAGAACAAATTCTGAACAGAGTCAGAAGGCGCCAAGGCACAACAAGATGACCTCAAACGGAGACACTGATGATTGTTGTTTTCATAAGTGCTTCTCTTTGGGGTTGTCTTGCTGTGTGTTTTCCAACATGCTTACGGGCTTAAAAAAAAACAAAGTTACTAGCAATGGCTGGGTTTTAAGTCACAGCTAATCCAATGCATGATCTTGGTCACCAGCATTACCCAAACACATGCACTGACTTGATATTTCTTGGCAGTAAGTGCTACTTGTTGGGGTACTGTTGCTGAGCATTAGAGCAAAACATGATCAGCAGTTTGTCAAGGGAACCTAATAGTTTGTATATAAATATTTTTTTCTTTTGGAGTCTGTTTAATAACCCTAACTTGAGCACTGGCCTGTAACTATAAATCAGCAAGTGCTACTTGTTGGGGCTGTTTTATTGGACAAGAGTCACACTGTGATTTGGAGGAAGTAGGGCAAAAAGATTACTCTCAGATAATTCCAAACAGAACCACTGCTGAAACTTTGATCAAAAGTGCTTCTCTTTGGGGTTGTCTTGGAAATAACAGTACTTGCAAGTGTTTAGTCTGCTGGTCCCATGGCTGATCAAAATAGTGAGTAATGGAAGAAGTTGTGGGTTACTGTTGTGTGAAGGCATAAATTTTATACAGCACCGGTTATGTCTGACCAAAAAGCAGAGCGACTTGGAATAAATGCACTCGGTCGGTCTTGTTACCCTAACATAAACACTGACTTGAAAGTGAAATGCAGTAAGTTCTTATTGTTGGGGTAGTTTTGCTGACCACTGGGAGTACGAAGATGTTGTTGTGAGATATACATAGTCCATGTAAAAGTTTTGCTTTCCACCGAGAGCAATCTGTTTGTTTGTTTGTGGCACATGTGAACATTGAATGTTTCATTTTGCTTGGTATGAAGTAGAGGAAGAAAGTCCTCATGTGACCAGGTGTTAAATCAGACAACGATTGCCCCACCATCAATGCAAATGAAGGCCTGGGTATGGGCCATCTTCTTAAGTACTGTTGAAGAATTGTTTTATGCAACCATCAAGACCATTGAAACTTTGTGACCAAGGAGGAGGAGCAAAGTGGTGGTGTCAGCTTATAAAGTAAGGAGGACAGTTGAATGAATTTAGTCCACCTGAAGGGCTTCAGGAAGTTATGTCAGAAGACGCCAAGCAGAACTGAGAGAGAGAATTCATCAGGACACAAGTAAGGATCTCTGCAAGCTGGTTGATTGACCCAACTGGAGCACCGACTTGACTTTTTGCATTCAGTAAGTGCTACTTGTTGGGGCGGTTGTACATGGCTGATAGAACAAATTCTGAACAGAGTCAGAAGGCGCCAAGGCACAACAAGATGACCTCAAACGGAGACACTGATGATTGTTGTTTTCATAAGTGCTTCTTGGGGTTGTCTTGCTGTGTGTTTTCCAACATGCATGATGTTACCGGCTAAAAAAAAGAAAAACAAAGTTACTCGCAATGGCTGGTTTTAAGTCACAGATAGTCCAATGCATGATTTTGGTCACCAGCATTGCCCAAACACTTGCACTGACTTGATATTTCTTGGCAGTAAGTGCTACTTGTTGGGGTACTGTTGCTGAGCATTAGAGCAAAACATGATCAGCAGTTTGTCAAGGGAACCTAATAGTTTGTATATATATATTTTTTTTCTTTCGGAGTCTGTTTAATAACCCTAACTTGAGCACTGGCCTGTAACTATAAATCAGCAAGTGCTACTTGTTGGGGCTGTTTTATTGGACAAGAGTCACACTGTGATTTGGAGGAAGTAGGGCAAAAAGATTACTCTCAGATAACTCCAAACAGAACCACTGCTGAAACTTTGATCAAAAGTGCTTCTCTTTGGGGTTGTCTTGGAAATAACAGTACTTGCAAGTGTTTAGTCTGCTGGTCCCATGGCTGATCAAAATAGTGAGTAATGGAAGAAGTTGCTGTTTACTGTTGTGTGAAGGCATAAATTTTACACAGCACCGGTTATATCTGACAAAAAAGCAGAGCAACTTGGAATAAATGCACTTGGTCTGTCTTGTTACCCTAACATAAACACTGACTTGAAAGTGAAATGCAGTAAGTGCTTATTGTTTGGGTAGTTTTGCTGACCACAGGGAGTACGAAGAGGTTGTTGTGAGATATGCATAGTCCATGTAACAGTTTTGCTTTCCACCGAGAGCAATCTGTTTGTTTGTGGCATGTGTGAACATTGAATGTTTCATTTTGCTTGGTATGAAGTAGAGGAAGAAAGTCCTCATGTGACCAGGTGTTAAATCAGACAAAGATTGCCCCACCATCAATGCAAATGAAGGCCTGGGTATGGGCCATCTTCTTAAGTACTGTTGAAGAATTGTTTTATGCAACCATCAAGACCATTGAAACTTTGTAACCAAGGAGGAGGAGCAAAGTGGTGGTGTCAGCTTATAAAGTAAGAAGGACAGTTGAATGAATTTAGTCCACCTGAAGGGCTTCAGGAAGTTATGTCAGAAGATGCCAAGCAGAACTGAGAGAGAGAATTCAACAGGACACGAGTAAGGATCTCTGCAAGCTGGTTGATTGACCCAACTGGAGCACCGACTTGACTTTTTGCATTCAGTAAGTGCTACTTGTTGGGGCGGTTGTACACGGCTGATAGAACAAATTCTGAACAGAGTCAGAAGGCGCCAAGGCACAACAAGATGACCTCAAACGGAGACACTGATGATTGTTGTTTTCATAAGTGCTTCTCTTTGGGGTTGTCTTGCTGTGTGTTTTCCAACATGCATGATGTTACCGGCTAAAAAAAAGAAAAACAAAGTTACTCGCAATGGCTGGTTTTAAGTCACAGATAGTCCAATGCATGATTTTGGTCACCAGCATTGCCCAAACACATGCACTGACTTGATATTTCTTGGCAGTAAGTGCTACTTGTTGGGGTACTGTTGCTGAGCATTAGAGCAAAACATGAGCAGCAGTTTGTCAAGGGAACCTAATAGTTTGTATATATATATTTTTTTTCTTTCAGAGTCTGTTTAATAACCCTAACTTGAGCACTGGCCTGTAACTATAAATCAGCAAGTGCTACTTGTTGGGGCTGTTTTATTGGACAAGAGTCACACTGATTTGGAGGAAGTAGGGCAAAAAGATTACTCTCAGATAACTCCAAACAGAACCACTGCTGAAACTTTGATCAAAAGTGCTTCTCTTTGGGGTTGTCTTGGAAATAACAGTACTTGCAAGTGTTTAGTCTGCTGGTCCCAAGGCTGATCAAAATAGTGAGTAATGGAAGAAGTTGCTGGTTACTGTTGTGTGAAGGCATAAATTTTACACAGCACCGGTTATGTCTGACCAAAAAGCAGAGCAACTTGGAATAAATGCACTAGGTCTGTCTTGTTACCCTAACATAAACACTGACTTGAAAGTGAAATTCAGTAAGTGCTTATTGTTGGGGTAGTTTTGCTGACCACGGGGAGTACGAAGATGTTGTTGTGAGATATACATAGTCCATGTAACAGTTTTGCTTTCCACCGAGAGCAATCTGTTTGTTTGTGGCATGTGTGAACATTGAATGTTTCATTTTGCTTGGTATGAAGTAGAGGAAGAAAGTCCTCATGTGACCAGGTGTTAAATCAGACAAAGATTGCCCCACCATCAATGCAAATGAAGGCCTGGGTATGGGCCATCTTCTTAAGTACTGTTGAAGAATTGTTTTATGCAACCATCAAGACCATTGAAACTTTGTGACCAAGGAGGAGGAGCAAAGTGGTGGTGTCAGCTTATAAAGTAAGGAGGACAGTGAAATGAATTTAGTCCACCCGAAGGGCTTCAGGAAGTTATGTCAGAAGACGCCAAGCAGAACTGAGAGAGAGAATTCATCAGGACACAAGTAAGGATCTCTGCAAGCTGGTTGATTGACCCAACTGGAGCACCGACTTGACTTTTTGCATTCAGTAAGTGCTACTTGTTGGTGCGGTTGTACACGGCTGATAGAACAAATTCTGAACAGAGTCAGAAGGCGCCAAGGCACAACAAGATGACCTCAAACGGAGACACTGATTATTGTTGTTTTCATAAGTGCTTCTCTTTGGGGTTGTCTTGCTGTGTGTTTTCCAACATGCTTACGGGCTTAAAAAAAAACAAAGTTACTAGCAATGGCTGGGTTTTAAGTCACAGCTAATCCAATGCATGATCTTGGTCACCAGCATTACCCAAACACATGCACTGACTTGATATTTCTTGGCAGTAAGTGCTACTTGTTGGGGTACTGTTGCTGAGCATTAGAGCAAAACATGATCAGCAGTTTGTCAAGGGAACCTAATAGTTTGTATATAAATATTTTTTTCTTTTGGAGTCTGTTTAATAACCCTAACTTGAGCACTGGCCTGTAACTATAAATCAGCAAGTGCTACTTGTTGGGGCTGTTTTATTGGACAATAGTCACACTGTGATTTGGAGGAAGTAGGGCAAAAAGATTACTCTCAGATAACTCCAAACAGAACCACTGCTGAAACTTTGATCAAAAGTGCTTCTCTTTGGGGTTGTCTTGGAAATAACAGTACTTGCAAGTGTTTAGTCTGCTGGTCCCATGGCTGATCAAAATAGTGAGTAATGGAAGAAGTTGTGGGTTACTGTTGTGTGAAGGCATAAATTTTATACAGCACCGGTTATGTCTGACCAAAAAGCAGAGCGACTTGAAATAAATGCACTCGGTCGGTCTTGTTACCCTAACATAAACACTGACTTGAAAGTGAAATGCAGTAAGTTCTTATTGTTGGGGTAGTTTTGCTGACCACTGGGAGTACGAAGATGTTGTTGTGAGATATACATAGTCCATGTAAAAGTTTTGCTTTCCACCGAGAGCAATCTGTTTGTTTGTGGCACATGTGAACATTGAATGTTTCATTTTGCTTGGTATGAAGTAGAGGAAGAAAGTCCTCATGTGACCAGGTGTTAAATCAGACAACGATTGCCCCACCATCAATGCAAATGAAGGCCTGGGTATGGGCCATCTTCTTAAGTACTGTTGAAGAATTGTTTTATGCAACCATCAAGACCATTGAAACTTTGTGACCAAGGAGGAGGAGCAAAGTGGTGGTGTCAGCTTATAAAGTAAGGAGGACAGTTGAATGAATTTAGTCCACCTGAAGGGCTTCAGGAAGTCATGTCAGAAGATGCCAAGCAGAACTGAGAGAGAGAATTCAACAGGACACAAGTAAGGATCTCTGCAAGCTGGTTGATTGACCCAACTGGAGCACCGACTTGACTTTTTGCATTCAGTAAGTGCTACTTGTTGGGGCGGTTGTACACGGCTGATAGAACAAATTCTGAACAGAGTCAGAAGGCGCCACGGCACAACAAGATGACCTCAAATGGAGACACTGATGATTGTTGTTTTCATAAGTGCTTCTCTTTGGGGTTGTCTTGCTGTGTGTTTTCCAACATGCATGTTACCGGCTAAAAAAAAGAAAAACAAAGTTACTCTCAATGGCTGGGTTTTAAGTCACAGCTAGTCCAATGCATGATTTTGGTCACCAGCATTACCCAAACACATGCACTGACTTGATATTTCTTGGCAGTAAGTGCTACTTGTTGGGGTACTGTTGCTGAGCATTAGAGCAAAACATGATCAGCAGTTTGTCAAGGGAACCTAATAGTTTGTATATATATAATTTTTTTCTTTCAGAGTCTGTTTAATAACCCTAACTTGAGCACTGGCCTGTAACTATAAATCAGCAAGTGCTACTTGTTGGGGCTGTTTTATTGGACAAGAGTCACACTGATTTGGAGGAAGTAGGGCAAAAAGATTACTCTCAGATAACTCCAAACAGAACCACTGCTGAAACTTTGATCAAAAGTGCTTCTCTTTGGGGTTGTCTTGGAAATAACAGTACTTGCAAGTGTTTAGTCTGCTGGTCCCAAGGCTGATCAAAATAGTGAGTAATGGAAGAAGTTGCTGGTTACTGTTGTGTGAAGGCATAAATTTTACACAGCACCGGTTATGTCTGACCAAAAAGCAGAGCAACTTGGAATAAATGCACTAGGTCTGTCTTGTTACCCTAACATAAACACTGACTTGAAAGTGAAATTCAGTAAGTGCTTATTGTTGGGGTAGTTTTGCTGACCACGGGGAGTACGAAGATGTTGTTGTGAGATATACATAGTCCATGTAACAGTTTTGCTTTCCACCGAGAGCAATCTGTTTGTTTGTGGCATGTGTGAACATTGAATGTTTCATTTTGCTTGGTATGAAGTAGAGGAAGAAAGTCCTCATGTGACCAGGTGTTAAATCAGACAAAGATTGCCCCACCATCAATGCAAATGAAGGCCTGGGTATGGGCCATCTTCTTAAGTACTGTTGAAGAATTGTTTTATGCAACCATCAAGACCATTGAAACTTTGTGACCAAGGAGGAGGAGCAAAGTGGTGGTGTCAGCTTATAAAGTAAGGAGGACAGTGAAATGAATTTAGTCCACCCGAAGGGCTTCAGGAAGTTATGTCAGAAGACGCCAAGCAGAACTGAGAGAGAGAATTCATCAGGACACAAGTAAGGATCTCTGCAAGCTGGTTGATTGACCCAACTGGAGCACCGACTTGACTTTTTGCATTCAGTAAGTGCTACTTGTTGGTGCGGTTGTACACGGCTGATAGAACAAATTCTGAACAGAGTCAGAAGGCGCCAAGGCACAACAAGATGACCTCAAACGGAGACACTGATTATTGTTGTTTTCATAAGTGCTTCTCTTTGGGGTTGTCTTGCTGTGTGTTTTCCAACATGCTTACGGGCTTAAAAAAAAACAAAGTTACTAGCAATGGCTGGGTTTTAAGTCACAGCTAATCCAATGCATGATCTTGGTCACCAGCATTACCCAAACACATGCACTGACTTGATATTTCTTGGCAGTAAGTGCTACTTGTTGGGGTACTGTTGCTGAGCATTAGAGCAAAACATGATCAGCAGTTTGTCAAGGGAACCTAATAGTTTGTATATAAATATTTTTTTCTTTTGGAGTCTGTTTAATAACCCTAACTTGAGCACTGGCCTGTAACTATAAATCAGCAAGTGCTACTTGTTGGGGCTGTTTTATTGGACAATAGTCACACTGTGATTTGGAGGAAGTAGGGCAAAAAGATTACTCTCAGATAACTCCAAACAGAACCACTGCTGAAACTTTGATCAAAAGTGCTTCTCTTTGGGGTTGTCTTGGAAATAACAGTACTTGCAAGTGTTTAGTCTGCTGGTCCCATGGCTGATCAAAATAGTGAGTAATGGAAGAAGTTGCGGGTTACTGTTGTGTGAAGGCATAAATTTTATACAGCACCGGTTATGTCTGACCAAAAAGCAGAGCGACTTGAAATAAATGCACTCGGTCGGTCTTGTTACCCTAACATAAACACTGACTTGAAAGTGAAATGCAGTAAGTTCTTATTGTTGGGGTAGTTTTGCTGACCACTGGGAGTACGAAGATGTTGTTGTGAGATATACATAGTCCATGTAAAAGTTTTGCTTTCCACCGAGAGCAATCTGTTTGTTTGTGGCACATGTGAACATTGAATGTTTCATTTTGCTTGGTATGAAGTAGAGGAAGAAAGTCCTCATGTGACCAGGTGTTAAATCAGACAACGATTGCCCCACCATCAATGCAAATGAAGGCCTGGGTATGGGCCATCTTCTTAAGTACTGTTGAAGAATTGTTTTATGCAACCATCAAGACCATTGAAACTTTGTGACCAAGGAGGAGGAGCAAAGTGGTGGTGTCAGCTTATAAAGTAAGGAGGACAGTTGAATGAATTTAGTCCACCTGAAGGGCTTCAGGAAGTTATGTCAGAAGACGCCAAGCAGAACTGAGAGAGAGAATTCAACAGGACACAAGTAAGGATCTCTGCAAGCTGGTTGATTGACCCAACTGGAGCACCGACTTGACTTTTTGCATTCAGTAAGTGCTACTTGTTGGGGCGGTTGTACACGGCTGATAGAACAAATTCTGAACAGAGTCAGAAGGCGCCACGGCACAACAAGATGACCTCAAATGGAGACACTGATGATTGTTGTTTTCATAAGTGCTTCTCTTTGGGGTTGTCTTGCTGTGTGTTTTCCAACATGCATGTTACCGGCTAAAAAAAAGAAAAACAAAGTTACTCTCAATGGCTGGGTTTTAAGTCACAGCTAGTCCAATGCATGATTTTGGTCACCAGCATTACCCAAACACATGCACTGACTTGATATTTCTTGGCAGTAAGTGCTACTTGTTGGGGTACTGTTGCTGAGCATTAGAGCAAAACATGATCAGCAGTTTGTCAAGGGAACCTAATAGTTTGTATATATATAATTTTTTCTATCGGAGTCTGTTTAATAACCTTAACTTGAGCACTGGCCTGTAACTATAAATCAGCAAGTGCTACTTGTTGGGGCTGTTTTATTGGACAAGAGTCACACTGTGATTTGGAGGAAGTAGGGCAAAAAGATTACTCTCAGATAACTCCAAACAGAACCACTGCTGAAACTTTGATCAAAAGTGCTTCTCTTTGGGGTTGTCTTGGAAATAACAGTACTTGCAAGTGTTTAGTCTGCTGGTCCCATGGCTGATCAAAATAGTGAGTAATGGAAGAAGTTGTGGGTTACTGTTGTGTGAGGGCATAAATTTTATACAGCACAGGTTATGTCTGACCAAAAAGCAGAGCGACTTGGAATAAATGCACTTGGTCTGTCTTGTTACCCTAACATAAACACTGACTTGAAAGTGAAATGCAGTAAGTGCTTATTGTTGGGGTAGTTTTGCTGACCACGGGGAGTACGAAGATGTTGTTGTGAGATATACATAGTCCATGTAACAGTTTTGCTTTCCACCGAGAGCAATCTGTTTGTTTGTGGCATGTGTGAACATTGAATGTTTCATTTTGCTTGGTATGAAGTAGAGGAAGAAAGTCCTCATGTGACCAGGTGTTAAATCAGACAAACATTGCCCCACCATCAATGCAAATGAAGGCCTGGGTATGGGCCATCTTCTTAAGTACTGTTGAAGAATTGTTTTATGCAACCATCAAGACCATTGAAACTTTGTGACCAAGGAGGAGGAGCAAAGTCAGCGGTGGTGTCAGCTTATAAAGTAAGGAGGACAGTGAAATGAATTTAGTCCACCCGAAGGGCTTCAGGAAGTTATGTCAGAAGACGCTTAGCAGAACCGAGAGAGAGAATTCAACAGGACACAAGTAAGGATCTCTGCAAGCTGGTTGATTGACCCAACTGGAGCACCGACTTGACTTTTTGCATTCAGTAAGTGCTACTTGTTGGGGCGGTTGTACACGGCTGATAGAACAAATTCTGAACAGAGTCAGAAGGCGCCAAGGCACAACAAGATGACCTCAAACGGAGACACTGATGATTGTTGTTTTCATAAGTGCTTCTCTTTGGGGTTGTCTTGCTGTGTGTTTTCCAACATGCATGATGTTACCGGCTAAAAAAAAGAAAAACAAAGTTACTCGCAATGGCTGGTTTTAAGTCACAGATAGTCCAATGCATGATTTTGGTCACCAGCATTGCCCAAACACTTGCACTGACTTGATATTTCTTGGCAGTAAGTGCTACTTGTTGGGGTACTGTTGCTGAGCATTAGAGCAAAACATGATCAGCAGTTTGTCAAGGGAACCTAATAGTTTGTATATATATATATTTTTTTCTTTCGGAGTCTGTTTAATAACCCTAACTTGAGCACTGGCCTGTAACTATAAATCAGCAAGTGCTACTTGTTGGGGCTGTTTTATTGGACAAGAGTCACACTGTGATTTGGAGGAAGTAGGGCAAAAAGATTACTCTCAGATAACTCCAAACAGAACTACTGCTGAAACTTTGATCAAAAGTGCTTCTCTTTGGGGTTGTCTTGGAAATAACAGTACTTGCAAGTGTTTAGTCTGCTGGTCCCATGGCTGATCAAAATAGTGAGTAATGGAAGAAGTTGCTGGTTACTGTTGTGTGAAGGCATAAATTTTACACAGCACCGGTTATATCTGACAAAAAAGCAGAGCAACTTGGAATAAATGCACTTGGTCTGTCTTGTTACCCTAACATAAACACTGACTTGAAAGTGAAATGCAGTAAGTGCTTATTGTTGGGGTAGTTTTGCTGACCACAGGGAGTACGAAGAGGTTGTTGTGAGATATGCATAGTCCATGTAACAGTTTTGCTTTCCACCGAGAGCAATCTGTTTGTTTGTGGCATGTGTGAACATTGAATGTTTCATTTTGCTTGGTATGAAGTAGAGGAAGAAAGTCCTCATGTGACCAGGTGTTAAATCAGACAAAGATTGCCCCACCATCAATGCAAATGAAGGCCTGGGTATGGGCCATCTTCTTAAGTACTGTTGAAGAATTGTTTTATGCAACCATCAAGACCATTGAAACTTTGTAACCAAGGAGGAGGAGCAAAGTGGTGGTGTCAGCTTATAAAGTAAGAAGGACAGTTGAATGAATTTAGTCCACCTGAAGGGCTTCAGGAAGTTATGTCAGAAGATGCCAAGCAGAACTGAGAGAGAGAATTCAACAGGACACGAGTAAGGATCTCTGCAAGCTGGTTGATTGACCCAACTGGAGCACCGACTTGACTTTTTGCATTCAGTAAGTGCTACTTGTTGGGGCGGTTGTACACGGCTGATAGAACAAATTCTGAACAGAGTCAGAAGGCGCCAAGGCACAACAAGATGACCTCAAACGGAGACACTGATGATTGTTGTTTTCATAAGTGCTTCTCTTTGGGGTTGTCTTGCTGTGTGTTTTCCAACATGCATGATGTTACCGGCTAAAAAAAAGAAAAACAAAGTTACTCGCAATGGCTGGTTTTAAGTCACAGATAGTCCAATGCATGATTTTGGTCACCAGCATTGCCCAAACACATGCACTGACTTGATATTTCTTGGCAGTAAGTGCTACTTGTTGGGGTACTGTTGCTGAGCATTAGAGCAAAACATGATCAGCAGTTTGTCAAGGGAACCTAATAGTTTGTATATATATATATTTTTTCTTTCGGAGTCTGTTTAATAACCCTAACTTGAGCACTGGCCTGTAACTATAAATCAGCAAGTGCTACTTGTTGGGGCTGTTTTATTGGACAAGAGTCACACTGATTTGGAGGAAGTAGGGCAAAAAGATTACTCTCAGATAACTCCAAACAGAACCACTGCTGAAACTTTGATCAAAAGTGCTTCTCTTTGGGGTTGTCTTGGAAATAACAGTACTTGCAAGTGTTTAGTCTGCTGGTCCCAAGGCTGATCAAAATAGTGAGTAATGGAAGAAGTTGCTGGTTACTGTTGTGTGAAGGCATAAATTTTACACAGCACCGGTTATGTCTGACCAAAAAGCAGAGCAACTTGGAATAAATGCACTAGGTCTGTCTTGTTACCCTAACATAAACACTGACTTGAAAGTGAAATTCAGTAAGTGCTTATTGTTGGGGTAGTTTTGCTGACCACGGGGAGTACGAAGATGTTGTTGTGAGATATACATAGTCCATGTAACAGTTTTGCTTTCCACCGAGAGCAATCTGTTTGTTTGTGGCATGTGTGAACATTGAATGTTTCATTTTGCTTGGTATGAAGTAGAGGAAGAAAGTCCTCATGTGACCAGGTGTTAAATCAGACAAAGATTGCCCCACCATCAATGCAAATGAAGGCCTGGGTATGGGCCATCTTCTTAAGTACTGTTGAAGAATTGTTTTATGCAACCATCAAGACCATTGAAACTTTGTGACCAAGGAGGAGGAGCAAAGTGGTGGTGTCAGCTTATAAAGTAAGGAGGACAGTGAAATGAATTTAGTCCACCCGAAGGGCTTCAGGAAGTTATGTCAGAAGACGCCAAGCAGAACTGAGAGAGAGAATTCATCAGGACACAAGTAAGGATCTCTGCAAGCTGGTTGATTGACCCAACTGGAGCACCGACTTGACTTTTTGCATTCAGTAAGTGCTACTTGTTGGTGCGGTTGTACACGGCTGATAGAACAAATTCTGAACAGAGTCAGAAGGCGCCAAGGCACAACAAGATGACCTCAAACGGAGACACTGATGATTGTTGTTTTCATAAGTGCTTCTCTTTGGGGTTGTCTTGCTGTGTGTTTTCCAACATGCATGTTACCGGCTAAAAAAAGAAAAACAAAGTTACTCTCAATGGCTGGTTTTTAAGTCACAGCTAGTCCAATGCATGATTTTGGTCACCAGCGTTACCCAAACACATGCACTGACTTGATATTTCTTGGCAGTAAGTGCTACTTGTTGGGGTACTGTTGCTGAGCATTAGAGCAAAACATGATCAGCAGTTTGTCAAGGGAACCTAATAGTTTGTATATATATAATTTTTTCTATCGGAGTCTGTTTAATAACCTTAACTTGAGCACTGGCCTGTAACTATAAATCAGCAAGTGCTACTTGTTGGGGCTGTTTTATTGGACAAGAGTCACACTGTGATTTGGAGGAAGTAGGGCAAAAAGATTACTCTCAGATAACTCCAAACAGAACCACTGCTGAAACTTTGATCAAAAGTGCTTCTCTTTGGGGTTGTCTTGGAAATAACAGTACTTGCAAGTGTTTAGTCTGCTGGTCCCATGGCTGATCAAAATAGTGAGTAATGGAAGAAGTTGTGGGTTACTGTTGTGTGAGGGCATAAATTTTATACAGCACAGGTTATGTCTGACCAAAAAGCAGAGCGACTTGAAATAAATGCACTCGGTCGGTCTTGTTACCCTAACATAAACACTGACTTGAAAGTGAAATGCAGTAAGTGCTTATTGTTGGGGTAGTTTTGCTGACCACTGGGAGTACGAAGATGTTGTGAGATATACATAGTCCATGTAAAAGTTTTGCTTTCCACCGAGAGCAATCTGTTTGTTTGTGGCACATGTGAACATTGAATGTTTCATTTTGCTTGGTATGAAGTAGAGGAAGAAAGTCCTCATGTGACCAGGTGTTAAATCAGACAACGATTGCCCCACCATCAATGCAAATGAAGGCCTGGGTATGGGCCATCTTCTTAAGTACTGTTGAAGAATTGTTTTATGCAACCATCAAGACCATTGAAACTTTGTGACCAAGGAGGAGGAGCAAAGTGGTGGTGTCAGCTTATAAAGTAAGGAGGACAGTGAAATGAATTTAGTCCACCCGAAGGGCTTCAGGAAGTTATGTCAGAAGACGCCAAGCAGAACTGAGAGAGAGAATTCATCAGGACACAAGTAAGGATCTCTGCAAGCTGGTTGATTGACCCAACTGGAGCACCGACTTGACTTTTTGCATTCAGTAAGTGCTACTTGTTGGGGCGGTTGTACACGGCTGATAGAACAAATTCTGAACAGAGTCAGAAGGCGCCACGGCACAACAAGATGACCTCAAACGGAGACACTGATGATTGTTGTTTTCATAAGTGCTTCTCTTTGGGGTTGTCTTGCTGTGTGTTTTCCAACATGCATGATGTTACCGGCTAAAAAAAAGAAAAACAAAGTTACTCGCAATGGCTGGTTTTAAGTCACAGATAGTCCAATGCATGATTTTGGTCACCAGCATTGCCCAAACACTTGCACTGACTTGATATTTCTTGGCAGTAAGTGCTACTTGTTGGGGTACTGTTGCTGAGCATTAGAGCAAAACATGATCAGCAGTTTGTCAAGGGAACCTAATAGTTTGTATATATATATTTTTTTTCTTTCGGAGTCTGTTTAATAACCCTAACTTGAGCACTGGCCTGTAACTATAAATCAGCAAGTGCTACTTGTTGGGGCTGTTTTATTGGACAAGAGTCACACTGTGATTTGGAGGAAGTAGGGCAAAAAGATTACTCTCAGATAACTCCAAACAGAACCACTGCTGAAACTTTGATCAAAAGTGCTTCTCTTTGGGGTTGTCTTGGAAATAACAGTACTTGCAAGTGTTTAGTCTGCTGGTCCCATGGCTGATCAAAATAGTGAGTAATGGAAGAAGTTGCTGTTTACTGTTGTGTGAAGGCATAAATTTTACACAGCACCGGTTATATCTGACAAAAAAGCAGAGCAACTTGGAATAAATGCACTTGGTCTGTCTTGTTACCCTAACATAAACACTGACTTGAAAGTGAAATGCAGTAAGTGCTTATTGTTTGGGTAGTTTTGCTGACCACAGGGAGTACGAAGAGGTTGTTGTGAGATATGCATAGTCCATGTAACAGTTTTGCTTTCCACCGAGAGCAATCTGTTTGTTTGTGGCATGTGTGAACATTGAATGTTTCATTTTGCTTGGTATGAAGTAGAGGAAGAAAGTCCTCATGTGACCAGGTGTTAAATCAGACAAAGATTGCCCCACCATCAATGCAAATGAAGGCCTGGGTATGGGCCATCTTCTTAAGTACTGTTGAAGAATTGTTTTATGCAACCATCAAGACCATTGAAACTTTGTAACCAAGGAGGAGGAGCAAAGTGGTGGTGTCAGCTTATAAAGTAAGAAGGACAGTTGAATGAATTTAGTCCACCTGAAGGGCTTCAGGAAGTTATGTCAGAAGATGCCAAGCAGAACTGAGAGAGAGAATTCAACAGGACACGAGTAAGGATCTCTGCAAGCTGGTTGATTGACCCAACTGGAGCACCGACTTGACTTTTTGCATTCAGTAAGTGCTACTTGTTGGGGCGGTTGTACACGGCTGATAGAACAAATTCTGAACAGAGTCAGAAGGCGCCAAGGCACAACAAGATGACCTCAAACGGAGACACTGATGATTGTTGTTTTCATAAGTGCTTCTCTTTGGGGTTGTCTTGCTGTGTGTTTTCCAACATGCATGATGTTACCGGCTAAAAAAAAGAAAAACAAAGTTACTCGCAATGGCTGGTTTTAAGTCACAGATAGTCCAATGCATGATTTTGGTCACCAGCATTGCCCAAACACATGCACTGACTTGATATTTCTTGGCAGTAAGTGCTACTTGTTGGGGTACTGTTGCTGAGCATTAGAGCAAAACATGAGCAGCAGTTTGTCAAGGGAACCTAATAGTTTGTATATATATATTTTTTTTCTTTCAGAGTCTGTTTAATAACCCTAACTTGAGCACTGGCCTGTAACTATAAATCAGCAAGTGCTACTTGTTGGGGCTGTTTTATTGGACAAGAGTCACACTGATTTGGAGGAAGTAGGGCAAAAAGATTACTCTCAGATAACTCCAAACAGAACCACTGCTGAAACTTTGATCAAAAGTGCTTCTCTTTGGGGTTGTCTTGGAAATAACAGTACTTGCAAGTGTTTAGTCTGCTGGTCCCAAGGCTGATCAAAATAGTGAGTAATGGAAGAAGTTGCTGGTTACTGTTGTGTGAAGGCATAAATTTTACACAGCACCGGTTATGTCTGACCAAAAAGCAGAGCAACTTGGAATAAATGCACTAGGTCTGTCTTGTTACCCTAACATAAACACTGACTTGAAAGTGAAATTCAGTAAGTGCTTATTGTTGGGGTAGTTTTGCTGACCACGGGGAGTACGAAGATGTTGTTGTGAGATATACATAGTCCATGTAACAGTTTTGCTTTCCACCGAGAGCAATCTGTTTGTTTGTGGCATGTGTGAACATTGAATGTTTCATTTTGCTTGGTATGAAGTAGAGGAAGAAAGTCCTCATGTGACCAGGTGTTAAATCAGACAAAGATTGCCCCACCATCAATGCAAATGAAGGCCTGGGTATGGGCCATCTTCTTAAGTACTGTTGAAGAATTGTTTTATGCAACCATCAAGACCATTGAAACTTTGTGACCAAGGAGGAGGAGCAAAGTGGTGGTGTCAGCTTATAAAGTAAGGAGGACAGTGAAATGAATTTAGTCCACCCGAAGGGCTTCAGGAAGTTATGTCAGAAGACGCCAAGCAGAACTGAGAGAGAGAATTCATCAGGACACAAGTAAGGATCTCTGCAAGCTGGTTGATTGACCCAACTGGAGCACCGACTTGACTTTTTGCATTCAGTAAGTGCTACTTGTTGGTGCGGTTGTACACGGCTGATAGAACAAATTCTGAACAGAGTCAGAAGGCGCCAAGGCACAACAAGATGACCTCAAACGGAGACACTGATTATTGTTGTTTTCATAAGTGCTTCTCTTTGGGGTTGTCTTGCTGTGTGTTTTCCAACATGCATGTTACCGGCTAAAAAAAAGAAAAACAAAGTTACTCTCAATGGCTGGGTTTTAAGTCAAAGCTAGTCCAATGCATGATTTTGGTCACCAGCATTACCCAAACACATGCACTGACTTGATATTTCTTGGCAGTAAGTGCTACTTGTTGGGGTACTGTTGCTGAGCATTAGAGCAAAACATGATCAGCAGTTTGTCAAGGGAACCTAATAGTTTGTATATATATAATTTTTTCTATCGGAGTCTGTTTAATAACCTTAACTTGAGCACTGGCCTGTAACTATAAATCAGCAAGTGCTACTTGTTGGGGCTGTTTTATTGGACAAGAGTCACACTGTGATTTGGAGGAAGTAGGGCAAAAAGATTACTCTCAGATAACTCCAAACAGAACCACTGCTGAAACTTTGATCAAAAGTGCTTCTCTTTGGGGTTGTCTTGGAAATAACAGTACTTGCAAGTGTTTAGTCTGCTGGTCCCATGGCTGATCAAAATAGTGAGTAATGGAAGAAGTTGTGGGTTACTGTTGTGTGAGGGCATAAATTTTATACAGCACAGGTTATGTCTGACCAAAAAGCAGAGCGACTTGGAATAAATGCACTTGGTCTGTCTTGTTACCCTAACATAAACACTGACTTGAAAGTGAAATGCAGTAAGTGCTTATTGTTGGGGTAGTTTTGCTGACCACAGGGAGTACGAAGAGGTTGTTGTGAGATATACATAGTCCATGTAACAGTTTTGCTTTCCACCGAGAGCAATCTGTTTGTTTGTTTGTGGCACATGTGAACATTGAATGTTTCATTTTGCTTGGTATGAAGTAGAGGAAGAAAGTCCTCATGTGACCAGGTGTTAAATCAGACAAAGATTGCCCCACCATCAATGCAAATGAAGGCCTGGTTATGGGCCATCTTCTTAAGTACTGTTGAAGAATTGTTTTATGCAACCATCAAGACCATTGAAACTTTGTGACCAAGGAGGAGGAGCAAAGTCAGCGGTGGTGTCAGCTTATAAAGTAAGAAGGACAGTTGAATGAATTTAGTCCACCTGAAGGGCTTCAGGAAGTTATGTCAGAAGACGCCAAGCAGAACTGAGAGAGAGAATTCATCAGGACACAAGTAAGGATCTCTGCAAGCTGGTTGATTGACCCAACTGGAGCACCGACTTGACTTTTTGCATTCAGTAAGTGCTACTTGTTGGTGCGGTTGTACACGGCTGATAGAACAAATTCTGAACAGAGTCAGAAGGCGCCAAGGCACAACAAGATGACCTCAAACGGAGACACTGATGATTGTTGTTTTCATAAGTGCTTCTCTTTGGGGTTGTCTTGCTGTGTGTTTTCCAACATGCATGATGTTACCGGCAAAAAAAAAGAAAAACAAAGTTACTCGCAATGGCTGGTTTTAAGTCACAGATAGTCCAATGCATGATTTTGGTCACCAGCATTGCCCAAACACATGCACTGACTTGATATTTCTTGGCAGTAAGTGCTACTTGTTGGGGTACTGTTGCTGAGCATTAGAGCAAAACATGATCAGCAGTTTGTCAAGGGAACCTAATAGTTTGTATATATATATTTTTTTTCTTTCGGAGTCTGTTTAATAACCCTAACTTGAGCACTGGCCTGTAACTATAAATCAGCAAGTGCTACTTGTTGGGGCTGTTTTATTGGACAATAGTCACACTGTGATTTGGAGGAAGTAGGGCAAAAAGATTACTCTCAGATAACTCCAAACAGAACCACTGCTGAAACTTTGATCAAAAGTGCTTCTCTTTGGGGTTGTCTTGGAAATAACAGTACTTGCAAGTGTTTAGTCTGCTGGTCCCAAGGCTGATCAAAATAGTGAGTAATGGAAGAAGTTGCTGGTTACTGTTGTGTGAAGGCATAAATTTTACACAGCACCGGTTATGTCTGACCAAAAAGCAGAGCAACTTGGAATAAATGCACTAGGTCTGTCTTGTTACCCTAACATAAACACTGACTTGAAAGTGAAATGCAGTAAGTGCTTATTGTTGGGGTAGTTTTGCTGACCACGGGGAGTACGAAGATGTTGTTGTGAGATATACATAGTCCATGTAACAGTTTTGCTTTCCACCGAGAGCAATCTGTTTGTTTGTGGCATGTGTGAACATTGAATGTTTCATTTTGCTTGGTATGAAGTAGAGGAAGAAAGTCCTCATGTGACCAGGTGTTAAATCAGACAAAGATTGCCCCACCATCAATGCAAATGAAGGCCTGGGTATGGGCCATCTTCTTAAGTACTGTTGAAGAATTGTTTTATGCAACCATCAAGACCATTGAAACTTTGTGACCAAGGAGGAGGAGCAAAGTCAGCGGTGGTGTCAGCTTATAAAGTAAGGAGGACAGTGAAATGAATTTAGTCCACCCGAAGGGCTTCAGGAAGTTATGTCAGAAGACGCCAAGCAGAACCGAGAGAGAGAATTCAACAGGACACAAGTAAGGATCTCTGCAAGCTGGTTGATTGACCCAACTGGAGCACCGACTTGACTTTTTGCATTCAGTAAGTGCTACTTGTTGGGGCGGTTGTACACGGCTGATAGAACAAATTCTGAACAGAGTCAGAAGGCGCCAAGGCACAACAAGATGACCTCAAACGGAGACACTGATGATTGTTGTTTTCATAAGTGCTTCTCTTTGGGGTTGTCTTGCTGTGTGTTTTCCAACATGCATGATGTTACCGGCTAAAAAAAAGAAAAACAAAGTTACTCGCAATGGCTGGTTTTAAGTCACAGATAGTCCAATGCATGATTTTGGTCACCAGCATTGCCCAAACACTTGCACTGACTTGATATTTCTTGGCAGTAAGTGCTACTTGTTGGGGTACTGTTGCTGAGCATTAGAGCAAAACATGATCAGCAGTTTGTCAAGGGAACCTAATAGTTTGTATATATATATATTTTTTTCTTTCGGAGTCTGTTTAATAACCCTAACTTGAGCACTGGCCTGTAACTATAAATCAGCAAGTGCTACTTGTTGGGGCTGTTTTATTGGACAAGAGTCACACTGTGATTTGGAGGAAGTAGGGCAAAAAGATTACTCTCAGATAACTCCAAACAGAACTACTGCTGAAACTTTGATCAAAAGTGCTTCTCTTTGGGGTTGTCTTGGAAATAACAGTACTTGCAAGTGTTTAGTCTGCTGGTCCCATGGCTGATCAAAATAGTGAGTAATGGAAGAAGTTGCTGGTTACTGTTGTGTGAAGGCATAAATTTTACACAGCACCGGTTATATCTGACAAAAAAGCAGAGCAACTTGGAATAAATGCACTTGGTCTGTCTTGTTACCCTAACATAAACACTGACTTGAAAGTGAAATGCAGTAAGTGCTTATTGTTGGGGTAGTTTTGCTGACCACAGGGAGTA
Source organism: Labroides dimidiatus (assembly GCA_030710495.1). NCBI lineage: Eukaryota > Metazoa > Chordata > Actinopteri > Labriformes > Labridae > Labroides > Labroides dimidiatus. The sequence goes on along the minus strand of CM061152.1, from coordinate 2,986,512 downwards.
CGAAGAGGTTGTTGTGAGATATGCATAGTCCATGTAACAGTTTTGCTTTCCACCGAGAGCAATCTGTTTGTTTGTGGCATGTGTGGACATTGAATGTTTCATTTTGCTTGGTATGAAGTAGAGGAAGAAAGTCCTCATGTGACCAGGTGTTAAATCAGACAAAGATTGCCCCACCATCAATGCAAATGAAGGCCTGGGTATGGGCCATCTTCTTAAGTACTGTTGAAGAATTGTTTTATGCAACCATCAAGACCATTGAAACTTTGTAACCAAGGAGGAGGAGCAAAGTGGTGGTGTCAGCTTATAAAGTAAGAAGGACAGTTGAATGAATTTAGTCCACCTGAAGGGCTTCAGGAAGTTATGTCAGAAGATGCCAAGCAGAACTGAGAGAGAGAATTCAACAGGACACGAGTAAGGATCTCTGCAAGCTGGTTGATTGACCCAACTGGAGCACCGACTTGACTTTTTGCATTCAGTAAGTGCTACTTGTTGGGGCGGTTGTACACGGCTGATAGAACAAATTCTGAACAGAGTCAGAAGGCGCCAAGGCACAACAAGATGACCTCAAACGGAGACACTGATGATTGTTGTTTTCATAAGTGCTTCTCTTTGGGGTTGTCTTGCTGTGTGTTTTCCAACATGCATGATGTTACCGGCTAAAAAAAAGAAAAACAAAGTTACTCGCAATGGCTGGTTTTAAGTCACAGATAGTCCAATGCATGATTTTGGTCACCAGCATTGCCCAAACACATGCACTGACTTGATATTTCTTGGCAGTAAGTGCTACTTGTTGGGGTACTGTTGCTGAGCATTAGAGCAAAACATGATCAGCAGTTTGTCAAGGGAACCTAATAGTTTGTATATATATATTTTTTTTCTTTCGGAGTCTGTTTAATAACCCTAACTTGAGCACTGGCCTGTAACTATAAATCAGCAAGTGCTACTTGTTGGGGCTGTTTTATTGGACAAGAGTCACACTGATTTGGAGGAAGTAGGGCAAAAAGATTACTCTCAGATAACTCCAAACAGAACCACTGCTGAAACTTTGATCAAAAGTGCTTCTCTTTGGGGTTGTCTTGGAAATAACAGTACTTGCAAGTGTTTAGTCTGCTGGTCCCAAGGCTGATCAAAATAGTGAGTAATGGAAGAAGTTGCTGGTTACTGTTGTGTGAAGGCATAAATTTTACACAGCACCGGTTATGTCTGACCAAAAAGCAGAGCAACTTGGAATAAATGCACTAGGTCTGTCTTGTTACCCTAACATAAACACTGACTTGAAAGTGAAATTCAGTAAGTGCTTATTGTTGGGGTAGTTTTGCTGACCACGGGGAGTACGAAGATGTTGTTGTGAGATATACATAGTCCATGTAACAGTTTTGCTTTCCACCGAGAGCAATCTGTTTGTTTGTGGCATGTGTGAACATTGAATGTTTCATTTTGCTTGGTATGAAGTAGAGGAAGAAAGTCCTCATGTGACCAGGTGTTAAATCAGACAAAGATTGCCCCACCATCAATGCAAATGAAGGCCTGGGTATGGGCCATCTTCTTAAGTACTGTTGAAGAATTGTTTTATGCAACCATCAAGACCATTGAAACTTTGTGACCAAGGAGGAGGAGCAAAGTGGTGGTGTCAGCTTATAAAGTAAGGAGGACAGTGAAATGAATTTAGTCCACCCGAAGGGCTTCAGGAAGTTATGTCAGAAGACGCCAAGCAGAACTGAGAGAGAGAATTCATCAGGACACAAGTAAGGATCTCTGCAAGCTGGTTGATTGACCCAACTGGAGCACCGACTTGACTTTTTGCATTCAGAAAGTGCTACTTGTTGGTGCGGTTGTACACGGCTGATAGAACAAATTCTGAACAGAGTCAGAAGGCGCCAAGGCACAACAAGATGACCTCAAACGGAGACACTGATGATTGTTGTTTTCATAAGTGCTTCTCTTTGGGGTTGTCTTGCTGTGTGTTTTCCAACATGCATGTTACCGGCTAAAAAAAGAAAAACAAAGTTACTCTCAATGGCTGGTTTTTAAGTCACAGCTAGTCCAATGCATGATTTTGGTCACCAGCGTTACCCAAACACATGCACTGACTTGATATTTCTTGGCAGTAAGTGCTACTTGTTGGGGTACTGTTGCTGAGCATTAGAGCAAAACATGATCAGCAGTTTGTCAAGGGAACCTAATAGTTTGTATATATATAATTTTTTCTATCGGAGTCTGTTTAATAACCTTAACTTGAGCACTGGCCTGTAACTATAAATCAGCAAGTGCTACTTGTTGGGGCTGTTTTATTGGACAAGAGTCACACTGTGATTTGGAGGAAGTAGGGCAAAAAGATTACTCTCAGATAACTCCAAACAGAACCACTGCTGAAACTTTGATCAAAAGTGCTTCTCTTTGGGGTTGTCTTGGAAATAACAGTACTTGCAAGTGTTTAGTCTGCTGGTCCCATGGCTGATCAAAATAGTGAGTAATGGAAGAAGTTGTGGGTTACTGTTGTGTGAGGGCATAAATTTTATACAGCACAGGTTATGTCTGACCAAAAAGCAGAGCGACTTGAAATAAATGCACTCGGTCGGTCTTGTTACCCTAACATAAACACTGACTTGAAAGTGAAATGCAGTAAGTGCTTATTGTTGGGGTAGTTTTGCTGACCACTGGGAGTACGAAGATGTTGTGAGATATACATAGTCCATGTAAAAGTTTTGCTTTCCACCGAGAGCAATCTGTTTGTTTGTGGCACATGTGAACATTGAATGTTTCATTTTGCTTGGTATGAAGTAGAGGAAGAAAGTCCTCATGTGACCAGGTGTTAAATCAGACAACGATTGCCCCACCATCAATGCAAATGAAGGCCTGGGTATGGGCCATCTTCTTAAGTACTGTTGAAGAATTGTTTTATGCAACCATCAAGACCATTGAAACTTTGTGACCAAGGAGGAGGAGCAAAGTGGTGGTGTCAGCTTATAAAGTAAGGAGGACAGTGAAATGAATTTAGTCCACCCGAAGGGCTTCAGGAAGTTATGTCAGAAGACGCCAAGCAGAACTGAGAGAGAGAATTCATCAGGACACAAGTAAGGATCTCTGCAAGCTGGTTGATTGACCCAACTGGAGCACCGACTTGACTTTTTGCATTCAGTAAGTGCTACTTGTTGGGGCGGTTGTACACGGCTGATAGAACAAATTCTGAACAGAGTCAGAAGGCGCCACGGCACAACAAGATGACCTCAAACGGAGACACTGATGATTGTTGTTTTCATAAGTGCTTCTCTTTGGGGTTGTCTTGCTGTGTGTTTTCCAACATGCATGTTACCGGCTAAAAAAAGAACAACAAAGTTACTCTCAATGGCTGGTTTTTAAGTCACAGCTAGTCCAATGCATGATTTTGGTCACCAGCATTACCCAAACACATGCACTGACTTGATATTTCTTGGCAGTAAGTGCTACTTGTTGGGGTACTGTTGCTGAGCATTAGAGCAAAACATGATCAGCAGTTTGTCAAGGGAACCTAATAGTTTGTATATATATAATTTTTTCTATCGGAGTCTGTTTAATAACCTTAACTTGAGCACTGGCCTGTAACTATAAATCAGCAAGTGCTACTTGTTGGGGCTGTTTTATTGGACAAGAGTCACACTGTGATTTGGACAAAGTAGGGCAAAAAGATTACTCTCAGATAACTCCAAACAGAACCACTGCTGAAACTTTGATCAAAAGTGCTTCTCTTTGGGGTTGTCTTGGAAATAACAGTACTTGCAAGTGTTTAGTCTGCTGGTCCCAAGGCTGATCAAAATAGTGAGTAATGGAAGAAGTTGCTGGTTACTGTTGTGTGAAGGCATAAATTTTACACAGCACCGGTTATATCTGACAAAAAAGCAGAGCAACTTGGAATAAATGCACTTGGTCTGTCTTGTTACCCTAACATAAACACTGACTTGAAAGTGAAATGCAGTAAGTGCTTATTGTTGGGGTAGTTTTGCTGACCACAGGGAGTACGAAGAGGTTGTTGTGAGATATACATAGTCCATGTAACAGTTTTGCTTTCCACCGAGAGCAATCTGTTTGTTTGTTTGTGGCACATGTGAACATTGAATGTTTCATTTTGCTTGGTATGAAGTAGAGGAAGAAAGTCCTCATGTGACCAGGTGTTAAATCAGACAAAGATTGCCCCACCATCAATGCAAATGAAGGCCTGGGTATGGGCCATCTTCTTAAGTACTGTTGAAGAATTGTTTAATGCAACCATCAAGACCATTGAAACTTTGTGACCAAGGAGGAGGAGCAAAGTGGTGGTGTCAGCTTATAAAGTAAGGAGGACAGTTGAATGAATTTAGTCCACCTGAAGGGCTTCAGGAAGTTATGTCAGAAGACGCCAAGCAGAACTGAGAGAGAGAATTCATCAGGACACAAGTAAGGATCTCTGCAAGCTGGTTGATTGACCCAACTGGAGCACCGACTTGACTTTTTGCATTCAGTAAGTGCTACTTGTTGGGGCGGTTGTACACGGCTGATAGAACAAATTCTGAACAGAGTCAGAAGGCGCCAAGGCACAACAAGATGACCTCAAACGGAGACACTGATGATTGTTGTTTTCATAAGTGCTTCTCTTTGGGGTTGTCTTGCTGTGTGTTTTCCAACATGCATGATGTTACCGGCTAAAAAAAAGAAAAACAAAGTTACTCGCAATGGCTGGTTTTAAGTCACAGATAGTCCAATGCATGATTTTGGTCACCAGCATTGCCCAAACACATGCACTGACTTGATATTTCTTGGCAGTAAGTGCTACTTGTTGGGGTACTGTTGCTGAGCATTAGAGCAAAACATGATCAGCAGTTTGTCAAGGGAACCTAATAGTTTGTTTATATATTTTTTTTTTCTTTCGGAGTCTGTTTAATAACCTTAACTTGAGCACTGGCCTGTAACTATAAATCAGCAAGTGCTACTTGTTGGGGCTGTTTTATTGGACAAGAGTCACACTGTGATTTGGACGAAGGAGGGCAAAAAGATTACTCTCAGATAACTCCAAACAGAACCACTGCTGAAACTTTGATCAAAAGTGCTTCTCTTTGGGGTTGTCTTGGAAATAACAGTACTTGCAAGTGTTTAGTCTGCTGGTCCCATGGCTGATCAAAATAGTGAGTAATGGAAGAAGTTGTGGGTTACTGTTGTGTGAGGGCATAAATTTTATACAGCACAGGTTATGTCTGACCAAAAAGCAGAGCGACTTGAAATAAATGCACTCGGTCGGTCTTGTTACCCTAACATAAACACTGACTTGAAAGTGAAATGCAGTAAGTGCTTATTGTTGGGGTAGTTTTGCTGACCACTGGGAGTACGAAGATGTTGTGAGATATACATAGTCCATGTAAAAGTTTTGCTTTCCACCGAGAGCAATCTGTTTGTTTGTGGCACATGTGAACATTGAATGTTTCATTTTGCTTGGTATGAAGTAGAGGAAGAAAGTCCTCATGTGACCAGGTGTTAAATCAGACAACGATTGCCCCACCATCAATGCAAATGAAGGCCTGGGTATGGGCCATCTTCTTAAGTACTGTTGAAGAATTGTTTTATGCAACCATCAAGACCATTGAAACTTTGTGACCAAGGAGGAGGAGCAAAGTGGTGGTGTCAGCTTATAAAGTAAGGAGGACAGTGAAATGAATTTAGTCCACCCGAAGGGCTTCAGGAAGTTATGTCAGAAGACGCCAAGCAGAACTGAGAGAGAGAATTCATCAGGACACAAGTAAGGATCTCTGCAAGCTGGTTGATTGACCCAACTGGAGCACCGACTTGACTTTTTGCATTCAGTAAGTGCTACTTGTTGGGGCGGTTGTACACGGCTGATAGAACAAATTCTGAACAGAGTCAGAAGGCGCCACGGCACAACAAGATGACCTCAAACGGAGACACTGATGATTGTTGTTTTCATAAGTGCTTCTCTTTGGGGTTGTCTTGCTGTGTGTTTTCCAACATGCATGTTACCGGCTAAAAAAAGAAAAACAAAGTTACTCTCAATGGCTGGTTTTTAAGTCACAGCTAGTCCAATGCATGATTTTGGTCACCAGCATTACCCAAACACATGCACTGACTTGATATTTCTTGGCAGTAAGTGCTACTTGTTGGGGTACTGTTGCTGAGCATTAGAGCAAAACATGATCAGCAGTTTGTCAAGGGAACCTAATAGTTTGTATATATATAATTTTTTCTATCGGAGTCTGTTTAATAACCTTAACTTGAGCACTGGCCTGTAACTATAAATCAGCAAGTGCTACTTGTTGGGGCTGTTTTATTGGACAAGAGTCACACTGTGATTTGGACAAAGTAGGGCAAAAAGATTACTCTCAGATAACTCCAAACAGAACCACTGCTGAAACTTTGATCAAAAGTGCTTCTCTTTGGGGTTGTCTTGGAAATAACAGTACTTGCAAGTGTTTAGTCTGCTGGTCCCAAGGCTGATCAAAATAGTGAGTAATGGAAGAAGTTGCTGGTTACTGTTGTGAGACGGCATAAATTTTACACAGCACCGGTTATATCTGACAAAAAAGCAGAGCAACTTGGAATAAATGCACTTGGTCTGTCTTGTTACCCTAACATAAACACTGACTTGAAAGTGAAATGCAGTAAGTGCTTATTGTTGGGGTAGTTTTGCTGACCACAGGGAGTACGAAGAGGTTGTTGTGAGATATGCATAGTCCATGTAACAGTTTTGCTTTCCACCGAGAGCAATCTGTTTGTTTGTTTGTGGCACATGTGAACATTGAATGTTTCATTTTGCTTGGTATGAAGTAGAGGAAGAAAGTCCTCATGTGACCAGGTGTTAAATCAGACAAAGATTGCCCCACCATCAATGCAAATGAAGGCCTGGGTATGGGCCATCTTCTTAAGTACTGTTGAAGAATTGTTTTATGCAACCATCAAGACCATTGAAACTTTGTGACCAAGGAGGAGGAGCAAAGTGGTGGTGTCAGCTTATAAAGTAAGGAGGACAGTTGAATGAATTTAGTCCACCTGAAGGGCTTCAGGAAGTTATGTCAGAAGACGCCAAGCAGAACTGAGAGAGAGAATTCATCAGGACACAAGTAAGGATCTCTGCAAGCTGGTTGATTGACCCAACTGGAGCACCGACTTGACTTTTTGCATTCAGTAAGTGCTACTTGTTGGGGCGGTTGTACACGGCTGATAGAACAAATTCTGAACAGAGTCAGAAGGCACCACGGCACAACAAGATGACCTCAAACGGAGACACTGATGATTGTTGTTTTCAAAAGTGCTTCTCTTTGGGGTTGTCTTGCTGTGTGTTTTACAACATGCATGATGTTACCGGCTAAAAAAAAGAAAAACAAAGTTACTCGCAATGGCTGGTTTTAAGTCACAGATAGTCCAATGCATGATTTTGGTCACCAGCATTGCCCAAACACATGCACTGACTTGATATTTCTTGGCAGTAAGTGCTACTTGTTGGGGTACTGTTGCTGAGCATTAGAGCAAAACATGATCAGCAGTTTGTCAAGGGAACCTAATAGTTTGTATATATATATTTTTTTTCTTTCGGAGTCTGTTTAATAACCCTAACTTGAGCACTGGCCTGTAACTATAAATCAGCAAGTGCTACTTGTTGGGGCTGTTTTATTGGACAAGAGTCACACTGATTTGGAGGAAGTAGGGCAAAAAGATTACTCTCAGATAACTCCAAACAGAACCACTGCTGAAACTTTGATCAAAAGTGCTTCTCTTTGGGGTTGTCTTGGAAATAACAGTACTTGCAAGTGTTTAGTCTGCTGGTCCCAAGGCTGATCAAAATAGTGAGTAATGGAAGAAGTTGCTGATTACTGTTGTGTGAAGGCATAAATTTTACACAGCACCGGTTATGTCTGACCAAAAAGCAGAGCAACTTGGAATAAATGCACTAGGTCTGTCTTGTTACCCTAACATAAACACTGACTTGAAAGTGAAATGCAGTAAGTGCTTATTGTTGGGGTAGTTTTGCTGACCACGGGGAGTACGAAGATGTTGTTGTGAGATATACATAGTCCATGTAACAGTTTTGCTTTCCACCGAGAGCAATCTGTTTGTTTGTGGCATGGGTGAACATTGAATGTTTCATTTTGCTTGGTATGAAGTAGAGGAAGAAAGTCCTCATGTGACCAGGTGTTAAATCAGACAAAGATTGCCCCACCATCAATGCAAATGAAGGCCTGGGTATGGGCCATCTTCTTAAGTACTGTTGAAGAATTGTTTTATGCAACCATCAAGACCATTGAAACTTTGTAACCAAGGAGGAGGAGCAAAGTGGTGGTGTCAGCTTATAAAGTAAGAAGGACAGTTGAATGAATTTAGTCCACCTGAAGGGCTTCAGGAAGTTATGTCAGAAGATGCCAAGCAGAACTGAGAGAGAGAATTCAACAGGACACGAGTAAGGATCTCTGCAAGCTGGTTGATTGACCCAACTGGAGCACCGACTTGACTTTTTGCATTCAGTAAGTGCTACTTGTTGGGGCGGTTGTACACGGCTGATAGAACAAATTCTGAACAGAGTCAGAAGGCGCCAAGGCACAACAAGATGACCTCAAACGGAGACACTGATGATTGTTGTTTTCACAAGTGCTTCTCTTTGGGGTTGTCTTGCTGTGTGTTTTCCAACATGCTTACGGGCTTAAAAAAAAACAAAGTTACTAGCAATGGCTGGGTTTTAAGTCACAGCTAATCCAATGCATGATCTTGGTCACCAGCATTACCCAAACACATGCACTGACTTGATATTTCTTGGCAGTAAGTGCTACTTGTTGGGGTACTGTTGCTGAGCATTAGAGCAAAACATGATCAGCAGTTTGTCAAGGGAACCTAATAGTTTGTATATATATATTTTTTTTCTTTCGGAGTCTGTTTAATAACCCTAACTTGAGCACTGGCCTGTAACTATAAATCAGCAAGTGCTACTTGTTGGGGCTGTTTTATTGGACAAGAGTCACACTGTGATTTGGAGGAAGTAGGGCAAAAAGATTACTCTCAGATAACTCCAAACAGAACCACTGCTGAAACTTTGATCAAAAGTGCTTCTCTTTGGGGTTGTCTTGGAAATAACAGTACTTGCAAGTGTTTAGTCTGCTGGTCCCAAGGCTGATCAAAATAGTGAGTAATGGAAGAAGTTGCTGGTTACTGTTGTGTGAAGGCATAAATTTTACACGGCACCGGTTATGTCTGACAAAAAAGCAGAGCAACTTGGAATAAATGCACTTGGTCTGTCTTGTTACCCTAACATAAACACTGACTTGAAAGTGAAATGCAGTAAGTGCTTATTGTTGGGGTAGTTTTGCTGACCACAGGGAGTACGAAGAGGTTGTTGTGAGATATACATAGTCCATGTAACAGTTTTGCTTTCCACTGAGAGCAATCTGTTTGTTTGTTTGTGGCACATGTGAACATTGAATGTTTCATTTTGCTTGGTATGAAGTAGAGGAAGAAAGTCCTCATGTGACCAGGTGTTAAATCAGACAAAGATTGCCCCACCATCAATGCAAATGAAGGCCTGGGTATGGGCCATCTTCTTAAGTACTGTTGAAGAATTGTTTTATGCAACCATCAAGACCATTGAAACTTTGTGACCAAGGAGGAGGAGCAAAGTGGTGGTGTCAGCTTATAAAGTAAGAAGGACAGTTGAATGAATTTAGTCCACCTGAAGGGCTTCAGGAAGTTATGTCAGAAGACGCCAAGCAGAACTGAGAGAGAGAATTCAACAGGACACGAGTAAGGATCTCTGCAAGCTGGTTGATTGACCCAACTGGAGCACCGACTTGACTTTTTGCATTCAGTAAGTGCTACTTGTTGGGGCGGTTGTACACGGCTGATAGAACAAATTCTGAACAGAGTCAGAAGGCGCCAAGGCACAACAAGATGACCTCAAACGGAGACACTGATGATTGTTGTTTTCATAAGTGCTTCTCTTTGGGGTTGTCTTGCTGTGTGTTTTCCAACATGCATGTTACCGGCTAAAAAAAGAAAAACAAAGTTACTCTCAATGGCTGGTTTTTAAGTCACAGCTAGTCCAATGCATGATTTTGGTCACCAGCATTACCCAAACACATGCACTGACTTGATATTTCTTGGCAGTAAGTGCTACTTGTTGGGGTACTGTTGCTGAGCATTAGAGCAAAACATGATCAGCAGTTTGTCAAGGGAACCTAATAGTTTGTATATATATATTTTTTTTCTTTCGGAGTCTGTTTAATAACCCTAACTTGAGCACTGGCCTGTAACTATAAATCAGCAAGTGCTACTTGTTGGGGCTGTTTTATTGGACAAGAGTCACACTGATTTGGAGGAAGTAGGGCAAAAAGATTACTCTCAGATAACTCCAAACAGAACCACTGCTGAAACTTTGATCAAAAGTGCTTCTCTTTGGGGTTGTCTTGGAAATAACAGTACTTGCAAGTGTTTAGTCTGCTGGTCCCAAGGCTGATCAAAATAGTGAGTAATGGAAGAAGTTGCTGATTACTGTTGTGTGAAGGCATAAATTTTACACAGCACCGGTTATGTCTGACCAAAAAGCAGAGCAACTTGGAATAAATGCACTAGGTCTGTCTTGTTACCCTAACATAAACACTGACTTGAAAGTGAAATGCAGTAAGTGCTTATTGTTGGGGTAGTTTTGCTGACCACGGGGAGTACGAAGATGTTGTTGTGAGATATACATAGTCCATGTAACAGTTTTGCTTTCCACCGAGAGCAATCTGTTTGTTTGTGGCATGTGTGAACATTGAATGTTTCATTTTGCTTGGTATGAAGTAGAGGAAGAAAGTCCTCATGTGACCAGGTGTTAAATCAGACAAAGATTGCCCCACCATCAATGCAAATGAAGGCCTGGGTATGGGCCATCTTCTTAAGTACTGTTGAAGAATTGTTTTATGCAACCATCAAGACCATTGAAACTTTGTAACCAAGGAGGAGGAGCAAAGTGGTGGTGTCAGCTTATAAAGTAAGAAGGACAGTTGAATGAATTTAGTCCACCTGAAGGGCTTCAGGAAGTTATGTCAGAAGACGCCAAGCAGAACTGAGAGAGAGAATTCAACAGGACACGAGTAAGGATCTCTGCAAGCTGGTTGATTGACCCAACTGGAGCACCGACTTGACTTTTTGCATTCAGTAAGTGCTACTTGTTGGGGCGGTTGTACACGGCTGATAGAACAAATTCTGAACAGAGTCAGAAGGCGCCACGGCACAACAAGATGACCTCAAACGGAGACACTGATGATTGTTGTTTTCATAAGTGCTTCTCTTTGGGGTTGTCTTGCTGTGTGTTTTCCAACATGCATGTTACCGGCTAAAAAAAGAACAACAAAGTTACTCTCAATGGCTGGTTTTTAAGTCACAGCTAGTCCAATGCATGATTTTGGTCACCAGCATTACCCAAACACATGCACTGACTTGATATTTCTTGGCAGTAAGTGCTACTTGTTGGGGTACTGTTGCTGAGCATTAGAGCAAAACATGATCAGCAGTTTGTCAAGGGAACCTAATAGTTTGTATATATATAATTTTTTCTATCGGAGTCTGTTTAATAACCTTAACTTGAGCACTGGCCTGTAACTATAAATCAGCAAGTGCTACTTGTTGGGGCTGTTTTATTGGACAAGAGTCACACTGATTTGGAGGAAGTAGGGCAAAAAGATTACTCTCAGATAACTCCAAACAGAACCACTGCTGAAACTTTGATCAAAAGTGCTTCTCTTTGGGGTTGTCTTGGAAATAACAGTACTTGCAAGTGTTTAGTCTGCTGGTCCCAAGGCTGATCAAAATAGTGAGTAATGGAAGAAGTTGCTGGTTACTGTTGTGAGACGGCATAAATTTTACACAGCACCGGTTATATCTGACAAAAAAGCAGAGCAACTTGGAATAAATGCACTTGGTCTGTCTTGTTACCCTAACATAAACACTGACTTGAAAGTGAAATGCAGTAAGTGCTTATTGTTGGGGTAGTTTTGCTGACCACAGGGAGTACGAAGAGGTTGTTGTGAGATATACATAGTCCATGTAACAGTTTTGCTTTCCACCGAGAGCAATCTGTTTGTTTGTTTGTGGCACATGTGAACATTGAATGTTTCATTTTGCTTGGTATGAAGTAGAGGAAGAAAGTCCTCATGTGACCAGGTGTTAAATCAGACAAAGATTGCCCCACCATCAATGCAAATGAAGGCCTGGGTATGGGCCATCTTCTTAAGTACTGTTGAAGAATTGTTTTATGCAACCATCAAGACCATTGAAACTTTGTGACCAAGGAGGAGGAGCAAAGTGGTGGTGTCAGCTTATAAAGTAAGGAGGACAGTTGAATGAATTTAGTCCACCTGAAGGGCTTCAGGAAGTTATGTCAGAAGACGCCAAGCAGAACTGAGAGAGAGAATTCATCAGGACACAAGTAAGGATCTCTGCAAGCTGGTTGATTGACCCAACTGGAGCACCGACTTGACTTTTTGCATTCAGTAAGTGCTACTTGTTGGGGCGGTTGTACACGGCTGATAGAACAAATTCTGAACAGAGTCAGAAGGCGCCAAGGCACAACAAGATGACCTCAAACGGAGACACTGATGATTGTTGTTTTCACAAGTGCTTCTCTTTGGGGTTGTCTTGCTGTGTGTTTTCCTACATGCTTACGGGCTTAAAAAAAAACAAAGTTACTAGCAATGGCTGGGTTTTAAGTCACAGCTAATCCAATGCATGATCTTGGTCACCAGCATTACCCAAACACATGCACTGACTTGATATTTCTTGGCAGTAAGTGCTACTTGTTGGGGTACTGTTGCTGAGCATTAGAGCAAAACATGATCAGCAGTTTGTCAAGGGAACCTAATAGTTTGTATATATATATTTTTTTTCTTTCGGAGTCTGTTTAATAACCCTAACTTGAGCACTGGCCTGTAACTATAAATCAGCAAGTGCTACTTGTTGGGGCTGTTTTATTGGACAGGAGTCACACTGTGATTTGGAGGAAGTAGGGCAAAAAGATTACTCTCAGATAACAGAACCACTGCTGAAACTTTGATCAAAAGTGCTTCTCTTTGGGGTTGTCTTGGAAATAACAGTACTTGCAAGTGTTTAGTCTGCTGGTCCCATGGCTGATCAAAATAGTGAGTAATGGAAGAAGTTGCTGGTTACTGTTGTGTGAAGGCATAAATTTTACACAGCACCGGTTATATCTGACAAAAAAGCAGAGCAACTTGGAATAAATGCACTTGGTCTGTCTTGTTACCCTAACATAAACACTGACTTGAAAGTGAAATACAGTAAGTGCTTATTGTTAGGGTAGTTTTGCTGACCACAGGGAGTACGATGAGGTTGTTGTGAGATATGCATAGTCCATGTAACAGTTTTGCTTTCCACCGAGAGCAATCTGTTTGTTTGTTTGTGGCACATGTGAACATTGAATGTTTTATTTTGCTTGGTATGAAGTAGAGGAAGAAAGTCCTCATGTGACCAGGTGTTAAATCAGACAAAGATTGCCCCACCATCAATGCAAATGAAGGCCTGGGTATGGGCCATCTTCTTAAGTACTGTTGAAGAATTGTTTTATGCAACCATCAAGACCATTGAAACTTTGTGACCAAGGAGGAGGAGCAAAGTCAGCGGTGGTGTCAGCTTATAAAGTAAGAAGGACAGTGAAATGAATTTAGTCCACCCGAAGGGCTTCAGGAAGTTATGTCAGAAGATGCCAAGCAGAACTGAGAGAGAGAATTCATCAGGACACAAGTAAGGATCTCTGCAAGCTGGTTGATTGACCCAACTGGAGCACCGACTTGACTTTTTGCATTCAGTAAGTGCTACTTGTTGGGGCGGTTGTACACGGCTGATAGAACAAATTCTGAACAGAGTCAGAAGGCGCCAAGGCACAACAAGATGACCTCAAACGGAGACACTGATGATTGTTGTTTTCATAAGTGCTTCTCTTTGGGGTTGTCTTGCTGTGTGTTTTCCAACATGCATGATGTTACCGGCTAAAAAAAAGAAAAACAAAGTTACTCGCAATGGCTGGTTTTAAGTCACAGATAGTCCAATGCATGATTTTGGTCACCAGCATTGCCCAAACACATGCACTGACTTGATATTTCTTGGCAGTAAGTGCTACTTGTTGGGGTACTGTTGCTGAGCATTAGAGCAAAACATGATCAGCAGTTTGTCAAGGGAACCTTATAGTTTGTATATATATATTTTTTTTCTTTCGGAGTCTGTTTAATAACCCTAACTTGAGCACTGGCCTGTAACTATAAATCAGCAAGTGCTACTTGTTGGGGCTGTTTTATTGGACAAGAGTCACACTGATTTGGAGGAAGTAGGGCAAAAAGATTACTCTCAGATAACTCCAAACAGAACCACTGCTGAAACTTTGATCAAAAGTGCTTCTCTTTGGGGTTGTCTTGGAAATAACAGTACTTGCAAGTGTTTAGTCTGCTGGTCCCAAGGCTGATCAAAATAGTGAGTAATGGAAGAAGTTGCTGGTTACTGTTGTGTGAGGGCATAAATTTTACACAGCACCGGTTATGTCTGACCAAAAAGCAGAGCAACTTGGAATAAATGCACTAGGTCTGTCTTGTTACCCTAACATAAACACTGACTTGAAAGTGAAATTCAGAAAGTGCTTATTGTTGGGGTAGTTTTGCTGACCACGGGGAGTAAGAAGATGTTGTTGTGAGATATACATAGTCCATGTAACAGTTTTGCTTTCCACCGAGAGCAATCTGTTTGTTTGTGGCATGTGTGAACATTGAATGTTTCATTTTGCTTGGTATGAAGTAGAGGAAGAAAGTCCTCATGTGACCAGGTGTTAAATCAGACAAAGATTGCCCCACCATCAATGCAAATGAAGGCCTGGGTATGGGCCATCTTCTTAAGTACTGTTGAAGAATTGTTTTATGCAACCATCAAGACCATTGAAACTTTGTGACCAAGGAGGAGGAGCAAAGTCAGCGGTGGTGTCAGCTTATAAAGTAAGGAGGACAGTGAAATGAATTTAGTCCACCCGAAGGGCTTCAGGAAGTTATGTCAGAAGACGCCAAGCAGAACCGAGAGAGAGAATTCAACAGGACACAAGTAAGGATCTCTGCAAGCTGGTTGATTGACCCAACTGGAGCACCGACTTGACTTTTTGCCTTCAGTAAGTGCTACTTGTTGGGGCGGTTGTACACGGCTGATAGAACAAATTCTGAACAGAGTCAAAAGGCGCCAAGGCACAACAAGATGACCAATAACGGAGACACTGATGATTGTTGTTTTCATAAGTGCTTCTCTTTGGGGTTGTCCTGCTGTGTGTTTTCCAACATGCATGTTACCGGCTAAAAAAAAGAAAAACAAAGTTACTCTCAATGGCTGGTTTTTAAGTCACAGCTAGTCCAATGCATGATTTTGGTCACCAGCATTACCCAAACACATGCACTGACTTGATATTTCTTGGCAGTAAGTGCTACTTGTTGGGGTACTGTTGCTGAGCATTAGAGCAAAACATGATCAGCAGTTTGTCAAGGGAACCTAATAGTTTGTATATATATATTTTTTTTCTTTCGGAGTCTGTTTAATAACCTTAACTTGAGCACTGGCCTGTAACTATAAATCAGCAAGTGCTACTTGTTGGGGCTGTTTTATTGGACAAGAGTCACACTGTGATTTGGAGGAAGTAGGGCAAAAAGATTACTCTCAGATAACTCCAAACAGAACCACTGCTGAAACTTTGATCAAAAGTGCTTCTCTTTGGGGTTGTCTTGGAAATAACAGTACTTGCAAGTGTTTAGTCTGCTGGTCCCATGGCTGATCAAAATAGTGAGTAATGGAAGAAGTTGTGGGTTACTGTTGTGTGAGGGCATAAATTTTATACAGCACAGGTTATGTCTGACCAAAAAGCAGAGCGACTTGAAATAAATGCACTCGGTCGGTCTTGTTACCCTAACATAAACACTGACTTGAAAGTGAAATGCAGTAAGTGCTTATTGTTGGGGTAGTTTTGCTGACCACTGGGAGTACGAAGATGTTGTGAGATATACATAGTCCATGTAAAAGTTTTGCTTTCCACCGAGAGCAATCTGTTTGTTTGTGGCACATGTGAACATTGAATGTTTCATTTTGCTTGGTATGAAGTAGAGGAAGAAAGTCCTCATGTGACCAGGTGTTAAATCAGACAACGATTGCCCCACCATCAATGCAAATGAAGGCCTGGGTATGGGCCATCTTCTTAAGTACTGTTGAAGAATTGTTTTATGCAACCATCAAGACCATTGAAACTTTGTGACCAAGGAGGAGGAGCAAAGTGGTGGTGTCAGCTTATAAAGTAAGGAGGACAGTGAAATGAATTTAGTCCACCCGAAGGGCTTCAGGAAGTTATGTCAGAAGACGCCAAGCAGAACTGAGAGAGAGAATTCATCAGGACACAAGTAAGGATCTCTGCAAGCTGGTTGATTGACCCAACTGGAGCACCGACTTGACTTTTTGCATTCAGTAAGTGCTACTTGTTGGGGCGGTTGTACACGGCTGATAGAACAAATTCTGAACAGAGTCAGAAGGCGCCACGGCACAACAAGATGACCTCAAACGGAGACACTGATGATTGTTGTTTTCATAAGTGCTTCTCTTTGGGGTTGTCTTGCTGTGTGTTTTCCAACATGCATGTTACCGGCTAAAAAAAGAACAACAAAGTTACTCTCAATGGCTGGTTTTTAAGTCACAGCTAGTCCAATGCATGATTTTGGTCACCAGCATTACCCAAACACATGCACTGACTTGATATTTCTTGGCAGTAAGTGCTACTTGTTGGGGTACTGTTGCTGAGCATTAGAGCAAAACATGATCAGCAGTTTGTCAAGGGAACCTAATAGTTTGTATATATATAATTTTTTCTATCGGAGTCTGTTTAATAACCTTAACTTGAGCACTGGCCTGTAACTATAAATCAGCAAGTGCTACTTGTTGGGGCTGTTTTATTGGACAAGAGTCACACTGTGATTTGGACAAAGTAGGGCAAAAAGATTACTCTCAGATAACTCCAAACAGAACCACTGCTGAAACTTTGATCAAAAGTGCTTCTCTTTGGGGTTGTCTTGGAAATAACAGTACTTGCAAGTGTTTAGTCTGCTGGTCCCAAGGCTGATCAAAATAGTGAGTAATGGAAGAAGTTGCTGGTTACTGTTGTGTGAAGGCATAAATTTTACACAGCACCGGTTATATCTGACAAAAAAGCAGAGCAACTTGGAATAAATGCACTTGGTCTGTCTTGTTACCCTAACATAAACACTGACTTGAAAGTGAAATGCAGTAAGTGCTTATTGTTGGGGTAGTTTTGCTGACCACAGGGAGTACGAAGAGGTTGTTGTGAGATATACATAGTCCATGTAACAGTTTTGCTTTCCACCGAGAGCAATCTGTTTGTTTGTTTGTGGCACATGTGAACATTGAATGTTTCATTTTGCTTGGTATGAAGTAGAGGAAGAAAGTCCTCATGTGACCAGGTGTTAAATCAGACAAAGATTGCCCCACCATCAATGCAAATGAAGGCCTGGGTATGGGCCATCTTCTTAAGTACTGTTGAAGAATTGTTTAATGCAACCATCAAGACCATTGAAACTTTGTGACCAAGGAGGAGGAGCAAAGTGGTGGTGTCAGCTTATAAAGTAAGGAGGACAGTTGAATGAATTTAGTCCACCTGAAGGGCTTCAGGAAGTTATGTCAGAAGACGCCAAGCAGAACTGAGAGAGAGAATTCATCAGGACACAAGTAAGGATCACTGCAAGCTGGTTGATTGACCCAACTGGAGCACCGACTTGACTTTTTGCATTCAGTAAGTGCTACTTGTTGGGGCGGTTGTACACGGCTGATAGAACAAATTCTGAACAGAGTCAGAAGGCGCCAAGGCACAACAAGATGACCTCAAACGGAGACACTGATGATTGTTGTTTTCATAAGTGCTTCTCTTTGGGGTTGTCTTGCTGTGTGTTTTCCAACATGCATGATGTTACCGGCTAAAAAAAAGAAAAACAAAGTTACTCGCAATGGCTGGTTTTAAGTCACAGATAGTCCAATGCATGATTTTGGTCACCAGCATTGCCCAAACACATGCACTGACTTGATATTTCTTGGCAGTAAGTGCTACTTGTTGGGGTACTGTTGCTGAGCATTAGAGCAAAACATGATCAGCAGTTTGTCAAGGGAACCTAATAGTTTGTTTATATATTTTTTTTTTCTTTCGGAGTCTGTTTAATAACCTTAACTTGAGCACTGGCCTGTAACTATAAATCAGCAAGTGCTACTTGTTGGGGCTGTTTTATTGGACAAGAGTCACACTGTGATTTGGACGAAGGAGGGCAAAAAGATTACTCTCAGATAACTCCAAACAGAACCACTGCTGAAACTTTGATCAAAAGTGCTTCTCTTTGGGGTTGTCTTGGAAATAACAGTACTTGCAAGTGTTTAGTCTGCTGGTCCCATGGCTGATCAAAATAGTGAGTAATGGAAGAAGTTGTGGGTTACTGTTGTGTGAGGGCATAAATTTTATACAGCACAGGTTATGTCTGACCAAAAAGCAGAGCGACTTGAAATAAATGCACTCGGTCGGTCTTGTTACCCTAACATAAACACTGACTTGAAAGTGAAATGCAGTAAGTGCTTATTGTTGGGGTAGTTTTGCTGACCACTGGGAGTACGAAGATGTTGTGAGATATACATAGTCCATGTAAAAGTTTTGCTTTCCACCGAGAGCAATCTGTTTGTTTGTGGCACATGTGAACATTGAATGTTTCATTTTGCTTGGTATGAAGTAGAGGAAGAAAGTCCTCATGTGACCAGGTGTTAAATCAGACAACGATTGCCCCACCATCAATGCAAATGAAGGCCTGGGTATGGGCCATCTTCTTAAGTACTGTTGAAGAATTGTTTTATGCAACCATCAAGACCATTGAAACTTTGTGACCAAGGAGGAGGAGCAAAGTGGTGGTGTCAGCTTATAAAGTAAGGAGGACAGTGAAATGAATTTAGTCCACCCGAAGGGCTTCAGGAAGTTATGTCAGAAGACGCCAAGCAGAACTGAGAGAGAGAATTCATCAGGACACAAGTAAGGATCTCTGCAAGCTGGTTGATTGACCCAACTGGAGCACCGACTTGACTTTTTGCATTCAGTAAGTGCTACTTGTTGGGGCGGTTGTACACGGCTGATAGAACAAATTCTGAACAGAGTCAGAAGGCGCCACGGCACAACAAGATGACCTCAAACGGAGACACTGATGATTGTTGTTTTCATAAGTGCTTCTCTTTGGGGTTGTCTTGCTGTGTGTTTTCCAACATGCATGTTACCGGCTAAAAAAAGAAAAACAAAGTTACTCTCAATGGCTGGTTTTTAAGTCACAGCTAGTCCAATGCATGATTTTGGTCACCAGCATTACCCAAACACATGCACTGACTTGATATTTCTTGGCAGTAAGTGCTACTTGTTGGGGTACTGTTGCTGAGCATTAGAGCAAAACATGATCAGCAGTTTGTCAAGGGAACCTAATAGTTTGTATATATATAATTTTTTCTATCGGAGTCTGTTTAATAACCTTAACTTGAGCACTGGCCTGTAACTATAAATCAGCAAGTGCTACTTGTTGGGGCTGTTTTATTGGACAAGAGTCACACTGTGATTTGGACAAAGTAGGGCAAAAAGATTACTCTCAGATAACTCCAAACAGAACCACTGCTGAAACTTTGATCAAAAGTGCTTCTCTTTGGGGTTGTCTTGGAAATAACAGTACTTGCAAGTGTTTAGTCTGCTGGTCCCAAGGCTGATCAAAATAGTGAGTAATGGAAGAAGTTGCTGGTTACTGTTGTGAGACGGCATAAATTTTACACAGCACCGGTTATATCTGACAAAAAAGCAGAGCAACTTGGAATAAATGCACTTGGTCTGTCTTGTTACCCTAACATAAACACTGACTTGAAAGTGAAATGCAGTAAGTGCTTATTGTTGGGGTAGTTTTGCTGACCACAGGGAGTACGAAGAGGTTGTTGTGAGATATGCATAGTCCATGTAACAGTTTTGCTTTCCACCGAGAGCAATCTGTTTGTTTGTTTGTGGCACATGTGAACATTGAATGTTTCATTTTGCTTGGTATGAAGTAGAGGAAGAAAGTCCTCATGTGACCAGGTGTTAAATCAGACAAAGATTGCCCCACCATCAATGCAAATGAAGGCCTGGGTATGGGCCATCTTCTTAAGTACTGTTGAAGAATTGTTTTATGCAACCATCAAGACCATTGAAACTTTGTGACCAAGGAGGAGGAGCAAAGTGGTGGTGTCAGCTTATAAAGTAAGAAGGACAGTTGAATGAATTTAGTCCACCTGAAGGGCTTCAGGAAGTTATGTCAGAAGACGCCAAGCAGAACTGAGAGAGAGAATTCATCAGGACACAAGTAAGGATCTCTGCAAGCTGGTTGATTGACCCAACTGGAGCACCGACTTGACTTTTTGCATTCAGTAAGTGCTACTTGTTGGGGCGGTTGTACACGGCTGATAGAACAAATTCTGAACAGAGTCAGAAGGCACCACGGCACAACAAGATGACCTCAAACGGAGACACTGATGATTGTTGTTTTCAAAAGTGCTTCTCTTTGGGGTTGTCTTGCTGTGTGTTTTACAACATGCATGATGTTACCGGCTAAAAAAAAGAAAAACAAAGTTACTCGCAATGGCTGGTTTTAAGTCACAGATAGTCCAATGCATGATTTTGGTCACCAGCATTGCCCAAACACATGCACTGACTTGATATTTCTTGGCAGTAAGTGCTACTTGTTGGGGTACTGTTGCTGAGCATTAGAGCAAAACATGATCAGCAGTTTGTCAAGGGAACCTAATAGTTTGTATATATATATTTTTTTTCTTTCGGAGTCTGTTTAATAACCCTAACTTGAGCACTGGCCTGTAACTATAAATCAGCAAGTGCTACTTGTTGGGGCTGTTTTATTGGACAAGAGTCACACTGTGATTTGGACAAAGTAGGGCAAAAAGATTACTCTCAGATAACTCCAAACAGAACCACTGCTGAAACTCTGATCAAAAGTGCTTCTCTTTGGGGTTGTCTTGGAAATAACAGTAATTGCAAGTGTTTAGTCTGCTGGTCCCAAGGCTGATCAAAATAGTGAGTAATGGAAGAAGTTGCTGGTTACTGTTGTGTGAAGGCATAAATTTTACACAGCACCGGTTATATCCGACAAAAAAGCAGAGCAACTTGGAATAAATGCACTTGGTCTGTCTTGTTACCCTAACATAAACACTGACTTGAAAGTGAAATGCAGTAAGTGCTTATTGTTGGGGTAGTTTTGCTGACCACAGGGAGTACAAAGAGGTTGTTGTGAGATATACATAGTCCATGTAACAGTTTTGCTTTCCACCGAGAGCAATCTGTTTGTTTGTTTGTGGCACATGTGAACATTGAATGTTTCATTTTGCTTGGTATGAAGTAGAGGAAGAAAGTCCTCATGTGACCAGGTGTTAAATCAGACAAAGATTGCCCCACCATCAATGCAAATGAAGGCCTGGGTATGGGCCATCTTCTTAAGTACTGTTGAAGAATTGTTTTATGCAACCATCAAGACCATTGAAACTTTGTGACCAAGGAGGAGGAGCAAAGTGGTGGTGTCAGCTTATAAAGTAAGAAGGACAGTTGAATGAATTTAGTCCACCTGAAGGGCTTCAGGAAGTTATGTCAGAAGACGCCAAGCAGAACTGAGAGAGAGAATTCAACAGGACACGAGTAAGGATCTCTGCAAGCTGGTTGATTGACCCAACTGGAGCACCGACTTGACTTTTTGCATTCAGTAAGTGCTACTTGTTGGGGCGGTTGTACACGGCTGATAGAACAAATTCTGAACAGAGTCAGAAGGCGCCAAGGCACAACAAGATGACCTCAAACGGAGACACTGATGATTGTTGTTTTCACAAGTGCTTCTCTTTGGGGTTGTCTTGCTGTGTGTTTTCCAACATGCTTACGGGCTTAAAAAAAAACCAAAGTTACTAGCAATGGCTGGGTTTTAAGTCACAGCTAATCCAATGCATGATTTTGGTCACCAGCATTACCCAAACACATGCACTGACTTGATATTTCTTGGCAGTAAGTGCTACTTGTTGGGGTACTGTTGCTGAGCATTAGAGCAAAACATGATCAGCAGTTTGTCAAGGGAACCTAATAGTTTGTATATATATATTTTTTTTCTTTCGGAGTCTGTTTAATAACCCTAACTTGAGCACTGGCCTGTAACTATAAATCAGCAAGTGCTACTTGTTGGGGCTGTTTTATTGGACAAGAGTCACACTGTGATTTGGAGGAAGTAGGGCAAAAAGATTACTCTCAGATAACTCCAAACAGAACCACTGCTGAAACTTTGATCAAAAGTGCTTCTCTTTGGGGTTGTCTTGGAAATAACAGTACTTGCAAGTGTTTAGTCTGCTGGTCCCATGGCTGATCAAAATAGTGAGTAATGGAAGAAGTTGTGGGTTACTGTTGTGTGAGGGCATAAATTTTATACAGCACAGGTTATGTCTGACCAAAAAGCAGAGCGACTTGAAATAAATGCACTTGGTCTGTCTTGTTACCCTAACATAAACACTGACTTGAAAGTGAAATGCAATAAGTGCTTATTGTTGGGGTAGTTTTGCTGACCACTGGGAGTACGAAGATGTTGTGAGATATACATAGTCCATGTAAAAGTTTTGCTTTCCACCGAGAGCAATCTGTTTGTTTGTGGCACATGTGAACATTGAATGTTTCATTTTGCTTGGTATGAAGTAGAGGAAGAAAGTCCTCATGTGACCAGGTGTTAAATCAGACAACGATTGCCCCACCATCAATGCAAATGAAGGCCTGGGTATGGGCCATCTTCTTAAGTACTGTTGAAGAATTGTTTTATGCAACCATCAAGACCATTGAAACTTTGTGACCAAGGAGGAGGAGCAAAGTGGTGGTGTCAGCTTATAAAGTAAGGAGGACAGTGAAATGAATTTAGTCCACCCGAAGGGCTTCAGGAAGTTATGTCAGAAGACGCCAAGCAGAACTGAGAGAGAGAATTCATCAGGACACAAGTAAGGATCTCTGCAAGCTGGTTGATTGACCCAACTGGAGCACCGACTTGACTTTTTGCATTCAGTAAGTGCTACTTGTTGGGGCGGTTGTACACGGCTGATAGAACAAATTCTGAACAGAGTCAGAAGGCGCCACGGCACAACAAGATGACCTCAAACGGAGACACTGATGATTGTTGTTTTCATAAGTGCTTCTCTTTGGGGTTGTCTTGCTGTGTGTTTTCCAACATGCTTACGGGCTTAAAAAAAAACCAAAGTTACTCTCAATGGCTGGGTTTTAAGTCACAGCTAATCCAATGCATGATTTTGGTCACCAGCATTACCCAAACACATGCACTGACTTGATATTTCTTAGCAGTAAGTGCTACTTGTTGGGGTACTGTTGCTGAGCATTAGAGCAAAACATGATCAGCAGTTTGTCAAGGGAACCTAATAGTTTGTATATATATATTTTTTTTCTTTCGGAGTCTGTTTAATAACCCTAACTTGAGCACTGGCCTGTAACTATAAATCAGCAAGTGCTACTTGTTGGGGCTGTTTTATTGGACAAGAGTCACACTGTGATTTGGATGAAGTAGGGCAAAAAGATTACTCTCAGATAACTCCAAACAGAACCACTGCTGAAACTTTGATCAAAAGTGCTTCTCTTTGGGGTTGTCTTGGAAATAACAGTACTTGCAAGTGTTTAGTCTGCTGGTCCCAAGGCTGATCAAAATAGTGAGTAATGGAAGAAGTTGCTGGTTACTGTTGTGAGAAGGCATAAATTTTACACAGCACCGGTTATGTCTGACAAAAAAGCAGAGCAACTTGGAATAAATGCACTTGGTCTGTCTTGTTACCCTAACATAAACACTGACTTGAAAGTGAAATGCAGTAAGTGCTTATTGTTGGGGTAGTTTTGCTGACCACAGGGAGTACGAAGAGGTTGTTGTGAGATATACATAGTCCATGTAACAGTTTTGCTTTCCACTGAGAGCAATCTGTTTGTTTGTTTGTGGCACATGTGAACATCGAATGTTTCATTTTGCTTGGTATGAAGTAGAGGAAGAAAGTCCTCATGTGACCAGGTGTTAAATCAGACAAAGATTGCCCCACCATCAATGCAAATGAAGGCCTGGGTATGGGCCATCTTCTTAAGTACTGTTGAAGAATTGTTTTATGCAACCATCAAGACATTGAAACTTTGTGACCAAGGAGGAGGAGCAAAGTGGTGGTGTCAGCTTATAAAGTAAGAAGGACAGTTGAATGAATTTAGTCCACCTGAAGGGCTTCAGGAAGTTATGTCAGAAGACGCCAAGCAGAACTGAGAGAGAGAATTCAACAGGACACGAGTAAGGATCTCTGCAAGCTGGTTGATTGACCCAACTGGAACACCGACTTGACTTTTTGCATTCAGTAAGTGCTACTTGTTGGGGCGGTTGTACACGGCTGATAGAACAAATTCTGAACAGAGTCAGAAGGCGCCAAGGCACAACAAGATGACCTCAAACGGAGACACTGATGATTGTTGTTTTCATAAGTGCTTCTCTTTGGGGTTGTCTTGCTGTGTGTTTTCCAACATGCATGTTACCGGCTAAAAAAAGAAAAACAAAGTTACTCTCAATGGCTGGTTTTTAAGTCACAGCTAGTCCAATGCATGATTTTGGTCACCAGCATTACCCAAACACATGCACTGACTTGATATTTCTTTGCAGTAAGTGCTACTTGTTGGGGTACTGTTGCTGAGCATTAGAGCAAAACATGATCAGCAGTTTGTCAAGGGAACCTAATAGTTTGTATATATATATATTTTTTTTCTTTCGGAGTCTGTTTAATAACCCTAACTTGAGCACTGGCCTGTAACTATAAATCAGCAAGTGCTACTTGTTGGGGCTGTTTAATTGGACAAGAGTCACACTGTGATTTGGACGAAGGAGGGCAGAAAGATTACTCCCAGATAACTCCAAACAGAACCACTGCTGAAACTCTGATCAAAAGTGCTTCTCTCTGGGGTTGTCTTGGAAATAACAGTACTTGGAAGTGTTTAGTCTGCTGGTCCCAAGGCTGATCAAAATAGTGAGTAATGGAAGAAGTTGCTGGTTACTGTTGTGAGAAGGCATAAATTTTACACAGCACCGGTTATATCCGACAAAAAAGCAGAGCAACTTGGAATAAATGCACTTGGTCTGTCTTGTTACCCTAACATAAACACTGACTTGAAAGTGAAATGCAGTAAGTGCTTATTGTTGGGGTAGTTTTGCTGACCACAGGGAGTACGAAGAGGTTGTTGTGAGATATACATAGTCCATGTAACAGTTTTGCTTTCCACCGAGAGCAATCTGTTTGTTTGTTTGTGGCACATGTGAACATTGAATGTTTCATTTTGCTTGGTATGAAGTAGAGGAAGAAAGTCCTCATGTGACCAGGTGTTAAATCAGACAAAGATTGCCCCACCATCAATGCAAATGAAGGCCTGGGTATGGGCCATCTTCTTAAGTACTGTTGAAGAATTGTTTTATGCAACCATCAAGACCATTGAAACTTTGTGACCAAGGAGGAGGAGCAAAGTGGTGGTGTCAGCTTATAAAGTAAGAAGGACAGTTGAATGAATTTAGTCCACCTGAAGGGCTTCAGGAAGTTATGTCAGAAGACGCCAAGCAGAACTGAGAGAGAGAATTCAACAGGACACGAGTAAGGATCTCTGCAAGCTGGTTGATTGACCCAACTGGAGCACCGACTTGACTTTTTGCATTCAGTAAGTGCTACTTGTTGGGGCGGTTGTACACGGCTGATAGAACAAATTCTGAACAGAGTCAGAAGGCGCCAAGGCACAACAAGATGACCTCAAACGGAGACACTGATGATTGTTGTTTTCACAAGTGCTTCTCTTTGGGGTTGTCTTGCTGTGTGTTTTCCAACATGCTTACGGGCTTAAAAAAAAACCTAAGTTACTAGCAATGGCTGGGTTTTAAGTCACAGCTAATCCAATGCATGATTTTGGTCACCAGCATTACCCAAACACATGCACTGACTTGATATTTCTTGGCAGTAAGTGCTACTTGTTGGGGTACTGTTGCTGAGCATTAGAGCAAAACATGATCAGCAGTTTGTCAAGGGAACCTAATAGTTTGTATATATATATATTTTTTTTCTTTCGGAGTCTGTTTAATAACCCTAACTTGAGCACTGGCCTGTAACTATAAATCAGCAAGTGCTACTTGTTGGGGCTGTTTTATTGGACAAGAGTCACACTGTGATTTGGACGAAGTAGGGCAAAAAGATTACTCTCAGATAACTCCAAACAGAACCACTGCTGAAACTTTGATCAAAAGTGCTTCTCTTTGGGGTTGTCTTGGAAATAACAGTACTTGCAAGTGTTTAGTCTGCTGGTCCCAAGGCTGATCAAAATAGTGAGTAATGGAAGAAGTTGCTGGTTACTGTTGTGTGAAGGCATAAATTTTACACAGCACCGGTTATATCTGACAAAAAAGCAGAGCAACTTAGAATAAATGCACTTGGTCTGTCTTGTTACCCTAACATAAACACTGACTTGAAAGTGAAATGCAGTAAGTGCTTATTGTTGGGGTAGTTTTGCTGACCACAGGGAGTACGAAGAGGTTGTTGTGAGATATGCATAGTCCATGTAACAGTTTTGCTTTCCACCGAGAGCAATCTGTTTGCTTGTTTGTGGCACATGTGAACATTGAATGTTTTATTTTGCTTGGTATGAAGTAGAGGAAGAAAGTCCTCATGTGACCAGGTGTTAAATCAGACAAAGATTGCCCCACCATCAATGCAAATGAAGGCCTGGGTATGGGCCATCTTCTTAAGTACTGTTGAAGAATTGTTTTATGCAACCATCAAGACCATTGAAACTTTGTGACCAAGGAGGAGGAGCAAAGTGGTGGTGTCAGCTTATAAAGTAAGGAGGACAGTGAAATGAATTTAGTCCACCCGAAGGGCTTCAGGAAGTTATGTCAGAAGATGCCAAGCAGAACTGAGAGAGAGAATTCAACAGGACACAAGTAAGGATCTCTGCAAGCTGGTTGATTGACCCAACTGGAGCACCGACTTGACTTTTTGCATTCAGTAAGTGCTACTTGTTGGGGCGGTTGTACACGGCTGATAGAACAAATTCTGAACAGAGTCAGAAGGCGCCACGGCACAACAAGATGACCTCAAACGGAGACACTGATGATTGTTGTTTTCATAAGTGCTTCTCTTTGGGGTTGTCTTGCTGTGTGTTTTCCAACATGCTTACGGGCTTAAAAAAAAAACAAAGTTACTAGCAATGGCTGGGTTTTAAGTCACAGCTAATCCAATGCATGATTTTGGTCACCAGCATTACCCAAACACATGCACTCACTTGATATTTCTTGGCAGTAAGTGCTACTTGTTGGGGTACTGTTGCTGAGCATTAGAGCAAAACATGATCAGCAGTTTGTCAAGGGAACCTAATAGTTTGTGTTCTTTTTTTTTTTCGGAGTCTGTTTAATAACCCTAACTTGAGCACTGGCCTGTAACTATAAATCAGCAAGTGCTACTTGTTGGGGCTGTTTTATTGGACAAGAGTCACACTGTGATTTGGAGGAAGTAGGGCAAAAAGATTACTCTCAGGTAACTCCAAACAGAACCACTGCTGAAACTCTGATCAAAAGTGCTTCTCTTTGGGGTTGTCTTGGAAATAACAGTACTTGGAAGTGTTTAGTCTGCTGGTCCCAAGGCTGATCAAAATAGTGAGTAATGGAAGAAGTTGCTGGTTACTGTTGTGAGAAGGCATAAATTTTACACAGCACCGGTTATATCCGACAAAAAAGCAGAGCAACTTGGAATAAATGCACTTGGTCTGTCTTGTTACCCTAACATAAACACTGACTTGAAAGTGAAATGCAGTAAGTGCTTATTGTTGGGGTAGTTTTGCTGACCACAGGGAGTACGAAGAGGTTGTTGTGAGATATACATAGTCCATGTAACAGTTTTGCTTTCCACCGAGAGCAATCTGTTTGTTTGTTTGTGGCACATGTGAACATTGAATGTTTCATTTTGCTTGGTATGAAGTAGAGGAAGAAAGTCCTCATGTGACCAGGTGTTAAATCAGACAAAGATTGCCTCACCATCAATGCAAATGAAGGCCTGGGTATGGGCCATCTTCTTAAGTACTGTTGAAGAATTGTTTTATGCAACCATCAAGACCATTGAAACTTTGTGACCAAGGAGGAGGAGCAAAGTGGTGGTGTCAGCTTATAAAGTAAGAAGGACAGTTGAATGAATTTAGTCCACCTGAAGGGCTTCAGGAAGTTATGTCAGAAGATGCCAAGCAGAACTGAGAGAGAGAATTCAACAGGACACAAGTAAGGATCTCTGCAAGCTGGTTGATTGACCCAACTGGAGCACCGACTTGACTTTTTGCATTCAGTAAGTGCTACTTGTTGGGGCGGTTGTACACGGCTGATAGAACAAATTCTGAACAGAGTCAGAAGGCGCCAAGGCACAACAAGATGACCTCAAACGGAGACACTGATGATTGTTGTTTTCACAAGTGCTTCTCTTTGGGGTTGTCTTGCTGTGTGTTTTCCAACATGCTTACGGGCTTAAAAAAAAAACAAAGTTACTAGCAATGGCTGGGTTTTAAGTCACAGCTAATCCAATGCATGATTTTGGTCACCAGCATTACCCAAACACATGCACTCACTTGATATTTCTTGGCAGTAAGTGCTACTTGTTGGGGTACTGTTGCTGAGCATTAGAGCAAAACATGATCAGCAGTTTGTCAAGGGAACCTAATAGTTTGTATATATATATATTTTTTTTCTTTCGGAGTCTGTTTAATAACCCTAACTTGAGCACTGGCCTGTAACTATAAATCAGCAAGTGCTACTTGTTGGGGCTGTTTTATTGGACAAGAGTCACACTGTGATTTGGAGGAAGTAGGGCAAAAAGATTACTCTCAGATAACTCCAAAAAGAACCACTGCTGAAACTTTGATCAAAAGTGCTTCTCTTTGGGGTTGTCTTGGAAATAACAGTACTTGCAAGTGTTTAGTCTGCTGGTCCCATGGCTGATCAAAATAGTGAGTAATGGAAGAAGTTGTGGGTTACTGTTGTGTGAGGGCATAAATTTTATACAGCACAGGTTATGTCTGACCAAAAAGCAGAGCGACTTGAAATAAATGCACTTGGTCTGTCTTGTTACCCTAACATAAACACTGACTTGAAAGTGAAATGCAGTAAGTGCTTATTGTTGGGGTAGTTTTGCTGACCACAGGGAGTACAAAGAGGTTGTTGTGAGATATGCATAGTCCATGTAACAGTTTTGCTTTCCACCGAGAGCAATCTGTTTGCTTGTTTGTGGCACATGTGAACATTGAATGTTTTATTTTGCTTGGTATGAAGTAGAGGAAGAAAGTCCTCATGTGACCAGGTGTTAAATCAGACAAAGATTGCCCCACCATCAATGCAAATGAAGGCCTGGGTATGGGCCATCTTCTTAAGTACTGTTGAAGAATTGTTTTATGCAACCATCAAGACCATTGAAACTTTGTGACCAAGGAGGAGGAGCAAAGTGGTGGTGTCAGCTTATAAAGTAAGGAGGACAGTGAAATGAATTTAGTCCACCCGAAGGGCTTCAGGAAGTTATGTCAGAAGATGCCAAGCAGAACTGAGAGAGAGAATTCAACAGGACACAAGTAAGGATCTCTGCAAGCTGGTTGATTGACCCAACTGGAGCACCGACTTGACTTTTTGCATTCAGTAAGTGCTACTTGTTGGGGCGGTTGTACACGGCTGATAGAACAAATTCTGAACAGAGTCAGAAGGCGCCACGGCACAACAAGATGACCTCAAACGGAGACACTGATGATTGTTGTTTTCATAAGTGCTTCTCTTTGGGGTTGTCTTGCTGTGTGTTTTCCAACATGCATGTTACCGGCTAAAAAAAAGAAAAACAAAGTTACTCTCAATGGCTGGTTTTTAAGTCACAGCTAGTCCAATGCATGATTTTGGTCACCAGCATTACCCAAACACATGCACTGACTTGATATTTCTTGGCAGTAAGTGCTACTTGTTGGGGTACTGTTGCTGAGCATTAGAGCAAAACATGATCAGCAGTTTGTCAAGGGAACCTTATAGTTTGTATATATATATATTTTTTCTTTCGGAGTCTGTTTAATAACCCTAACTTGAGCTCTGGCCTGTAACTATAAATCAGCAAGTGCTACTTGTTGGGGCTGTTTTATTGGACAAGAGTCACACTGTGATTTGGACAAAGTAGGGCAAAAAGATTACTCTCAGATAACTCCAAACAGAACCACTGCTGAAACTTTGATCAAAAGTGCTTCTCTTTGGGGTTGTCTTGGAAATAACAGTACTTGCAAGTGTTTAGTCTGCTGGTCCCAAGGCTGATCAAAATAGTGAGTAATGGAAGAAGTTGCTGGTTACTGTTGTGTGAAGGCATAAATTTTACACAGCACCGGTTATGTCTGACAAAAAAGCAGAGCAAATTGGAATAATTGCACTTGGTCTGTCTTGTTACCCTAACATAAACACTGACTTGAAAGTGAAATGCAGTAAGTGCTTATTGTTGGGGTAGTTTTGCTGACCACAGGGAGTACGAAGAGGTTGTTGTGAGATATACATAGTCCATGTAACAGTTTTGCTTTCCACCGAGAGCAATCTGTTTGCTTGTTTGTGGCACATGTGAACATACCTGTTTGCTTGTTTGTGGCACATGTGAACATATCTGTTTGCTTGTTTGTGGCACATGTGAACATTGAATGTTTTATTTTGCTTGGTATGAAGTAGAGGAAGAAAGTCCTCATGTGACCAGGTGTTAAATCAGACAAAGATTGCCCCACCATCAATGCAAATGAAGGCCTGGGTATGGGCCATCTTCTTAAGTACTGTTGAAGAATTGTTTTATGCAACCATCAAGACCATTGAAACTTTGTGACCGAGGAGGAGGAGCAAAGTCAGCGGTGGTGTCAGCTTATAAAGTAAGGAGGACAGTGAAATGAATTTAGTCCACCCGAAGGGCTTCAGGAAGTTATGTCAGAAGATGCCAAGTAGAACCGAGAGAGAGAATTCAACAGGACACAAGTAAGGATCTCTGCAAGCTGCTTGATTGACCCAACTGGAGCACCGACTTGACTTTTTGCATTCAGTAAGTGCTACTTGTTGGGGCGGTTGTACACGGCTGATAGAACAAATTCTGAACAGAGTCAGAAGGCGCCACGGCACAACAAGATGACCTCAAACGGAGACACTGATGATTGTTGTTTTCATAAGTGCTTCTCTTTGGGGTTGTCTTGCTGTGTGTTTTCCAACATGCATGTTACCGGCTAAAAAAAAGAAAAACAAAGTTACTCTCAATGGCTGGTTTTTAAGTCACAGCTAGTCCAATGCATGATTTTGGTCACCAGCATTACCCAAACACATGCACTGACTTGATATTTCTTGGCAGTAAGTGCTACTTGTTGGGGTACTGTTGCTGAGCATTAGAGCAAAACATGATCAGCAGTTTGTCAAGGGAACCTTATAGTTTGTATATATATATATTTTTTCCTTCAGAGTCTGTTTAATAACCCTAACTTGAGCACTGGCCTGTAACTATAAATCAGCAAGTGCTACTTGTTGGGGCTGTTTTATTGGACAAGAGTCACACTGTGATTTGGACAAAGTAGGGCAAAAAGATTACTCTCAGATAACTCCAAACAGAACCACTGCTGAAACTCTGATCAAAAGTGCTTCTCTTTGGGGTTGTCTTGGAAATAACAGTACTTGCAAGTGTTTAGTCTGCTGGTCCCAAGGCTGATCAAAATAGTGAGTAATGGAAGAAGTTGCTGGTTACTGTTGTGTGAAGGCATAAATTTTACACAGCACCGGTTATGTCTGACCAAAAAGCAGAGCGACTTGGAATAAATGCACTTGGTCTGTCTTGTTACCCTAACATAAACACTGACTTGAAAGTGAAATGCAGTAAGTGCTTATTGTTGGGGTAGTTTTGCTGACCACAGGGAGTACGAAGAGGTTGTTGTGAGATATACATAGTCCATGTAACAGTTTTGCTTTCCACTGAGAGCAATCTGTTTGTTTGTTTGTGGCACATGTGAACATTGAATGTTTTATTTTGCTTGGTATGAAGTAGAGGAAGAAAGTCCTCATGTGACCAGGTGTTAAATCAGACAAAGATTGCCCCACCATCAATGCAAATGAAGGCCTGGGTATGGGCCATCTTCTTAAGTACTGTTGAAGAATTGTTTTATGCAACCATCAAGACATTGAAACTTTGTGACCAAGGAGGAGGAGCAAAGTGGTGGTGTCAGCTTATAAAGTAAGAAGGACAGTTGAATGAATTTAGTCCACCTGAAGGGCTTCAGGAAGTTATGTCAGAAGACGCCAAGCAGAACTGAGAGAGAGAATTCAACAGGACACGAGTAAGGATCTCTGCAAGCTGGTTGATTGACCCAACTGGAACACCGACTTGACTTTTTGCATTCAGTAAGTGCTACTTGTTGGGGCGGTTGTACACGGCTGATAGAACAAATTCTGAACAGAGTCAGAAGGCGCCACGGCACAACAAGATGACCTCAAACGGAGACACTGATGATTGTTGTTTTCATAAGTGCTTCTCTTTGGGGTTGTCTTGCTGTGTGTTTTCCAACATGCATGTTACCGGCTAAAAAAAGAAAAACAAAGTTACTCTCAATGGCTGGTTTTTAAGTCACAGCTAGTCCAATGCATGATTTTGGTCACCAGCATTACCCAAACACATGCACTGACTTGATATTTCTTGGCAGTAAGTGCTACTTGTTGGGGTACTGTTGCTGAGCATTAGAGCAAAACATGATCAGCAGTTTGTCAAGGGAACCTTATAGTTTGTATATATATATATTTTTTCTTTCGGAGTCTGTTTAATAACCCTAACTTGAGCACTGGCCTGTAACTATAAATCAGCAAGTGCTACTTGTTGGGGCTGTTTTATTGGACAAGAGTCACACTGTGATTTGGACAAAGTAGGGCAAAAAGATTACTCTCAGATAACTCCAAACAGAACCACTGCTGAAACTCTGATCAAAAGTGCTTCTCTTTGGGGTTGTCTTGGAAATAACAGTACTTGCAAGTGTTTAGTCTGCTGGTCCCAAGGCTGATCAAAATAGTGAGTAATGGAAGAAGTTGCTGGTTACTGTTGTGTGAAGGCATAAATTTTACACAGCACCGGTTATGTCTGACAAAAAAGCAGAGCAACTTGGAATAAATGCACTTGGTCTGTCTTGTTACCCTAACATAAACACTGACTTGAAAGTGAAATGCAGTAAGTGCTTATTGTTGGGGTAGTTTTGCTGACCACAGGGAGTACGAAGAGGTTGTTGTGAGATATACATAGTCCATGTAACAGTTTTGCTTTCCACTGAGAGCAATCTGTTTGTTTGTTTGTGGCACATGTGAACATTGAATGTTTTATTTTGCTTGGTATGAAGTAGAGGAAGAAAGTCCTCATGTGACCAGGTGTTAAATCAGACAAAGATTGCCCCACCATCAATGCAAATGAAGGCCTGGGTATGGGCCATCTTCTTAAGTACTGTTGAAGAATTGTTTTATGCAACCATCAAGACCATTGAAACTTTGTGACCGAGGAGGAGGAGCAAAGTCAGCGGTGGTGTCAGCTTATAAAGTAAGGAGGACAGTGAAATGAATTTAGTCCACCCGAAGGGCTTCAGGAAGTTATGTCAGAAGATGCCAAGTAGAACCGAGAGAGAGAATTCAACAGGACACAAGTAAGGATCTCTGCAAGCTGCTTGATTGACCCAACTGGAGCACCGACTTGACTTTTTGCATTCAGTAAGTGCTACTTGTTGGGGCGGTTGTACACGGCTGATAGAACAAATTCTGAACAGAGTCAGAAGGCGCCACGGCACAACAAGATGACCTCAAACGGAGACACTGATGATTGTTGTTTTCATAAGTGCTTCTCTTTGGGGTTGTCTTGCTGTGTGTTTTCCAACATGCATGTTACCGGCTAAAAAAAGAAAAACAAAGTTACTCTCAATGGCTGGTTTTTAAGTCACAGCTAGTCCAATGCATGATTTTGGTCACCAGCATTACCCAAACACATGCACTGACTTGATATTTCTTGGCAGTAAGTGCTACTTGTTGGGGTACTGTTGCTGAGCATTAGAGCAAAACATGATCAGCAGTTTGTCAAGGGAACCTTATAGTTTGTATATATATATATTTTTTCTTTCGGAGTCTGTTTAATAACCCTAACTTGAGCACTGGCCTGTAACTATAAATCAGCAAGTGCTACTTGTTGGGGCTGTTTTATTGGACAAGAGTCACACTGTGATTTGGACAAAGTAGGGCAAAAAGATTACTCTCAGATAACTCCAAACAGAACCACTGCTGAAACTCTGATCAAAAGTGCTTCTCTTTGGGGTTGTCTTGGAAATAACAGTACTTGCAAGTGTTTAGTCTGCTGGTCCCAAGGCTGATCAAAATAGTGAGTAATGGAAGAAGTTGCTGGTTACTGTTGTGTGAAGGCATAAATTTTACACAGCACCGGTTATGTCTGACAAAAAAGCAGAGCAACTTGGAATAAATGCACTTGGTCTGTCTTGTTACCCTAACATAAACACTGACTTGAAAGTGAAATGCAGTAAGTGCTTATTGTTGGGGTAGTTTTGCTGACCACAGGGAGTACGAAGAGGTTGTTGTGAGATATACATAGTCCATGTAACAGTTTTGCTTTCCACTGAGAGCAATCTGTTTGTTTGTTTGTGGCACATGTGAACATTGAATGTTTTATTTTGCTTGGTATGAAGTAGAGGAAGAAAGTCCTCATGTGACCAGGTGTTAAATCAGACAAAGATTGCCCCACCATCAATGCAAATGAAGGCCTGGGTATGGGCCATCTTCTTAAGTACTGTTGAAGAATTGTTTTATGCAACCATCAAGACCATTGAAACTTTGACCAAGGAGGAGGAGCAAAGTCAGCGGTGGTGTCAGCTTATAAAGTAAGGAGGACAGTGAAATGAATTTAGTCCACCCGAAGGGCTTCAGGAAGTTATGTCAGAAGATGCCAAGCAGAACCGAGAGAGAGAATTCAACAGGACACAAGTAAGGATCTCTGCAAGCTGCTTGATTGACCCAACTGGAGCACCGACTTGACTTTTTGCATTCAGTAAGTGCTACTTGTTGGGGCGGTTGTACACGGCTGATAGAACAAATTCTGAACAGAGTCAGAAGGCGCCAAGGCACAACAAGATGACCTCAAACGGAGACACTGATGATTGTTGTTTTCATAAGTGCTTCTCTTTGGGGTTGTCTTGCTGTGTGTTTTCCAACATGCATGTTACCGGCTAAAAAAAAGAAAAACAAAGTTACTCTCAATGGCTGGTTTTTAAGTCACAGCTAGTCCAATGCATGATTTTGGTCACCAGCATTACCCAAACACATGCACTGACTTGATATTTCTTGGCAGTAAGTGCTACTTGTTGGGGTACTGTTGCTGAGCATTAGAGCAAAACATGATCAGCAGTTTGTCAAGGGAACCTAATAGTTGGTATATATATATATTTTTTTTCGGAGTCTGTTTAATAACCCTAACTTGAGCACTGGCCTGTAACTGAAAATCAGCAAGTGCTACTTGTTGGGGCTGTTTTATTGGACAAGAGTCACACTGTGATTTGGACGAAGTAGGGCAAAAAGATTACTCTCAGATAACTCCAAACAGAACCACTGCTGAAACTTTGATCAAAAGTGCTTCTTTTTGGGGTTGTCTTGGAAATAACAGTACTTGGAAGTGTTTAGTCTGCTGGTCCCATGGCTGATCAAAATAGTGAGTAATGGAAGAAGTTGCTGGTTACTGTTGTGTGAAGGCATAAATTTTACACAGCACCGGTTATGTCTGACCAAAAAGCAGAGCAACTTGGAATAAATGCACTAGGTCTGTCTTGTTACCCTAACATAAACACTGACTTGAAAGTGAAATGCAGTAAGTGCTTATTGTTAGGGTAGTTTTGCTGACCACGGGGAGTACGAAGATGTTGTTGTGAGATATACATAGTCCATGTAACAGTTTTGCTTTCCACCGAGAGCAATCTGTTTGTTTGTGGCATGTGTGAACATTGAATGTTTCATTTTGCTTGGTATGAAGTAGAGGAAGAAAGTCCTCATGTGACCAGGTGTTAAATCAGACAAAGATTGCCCCACCATCAATGCAAATGAAGGCCTGGGTATGGGCCATCTTCTTAAGTACTGTTGAAGAATTGTTTTATGCAACCATCAAGACCATTGAAACTTTGTGACCAAGGAGGAGGAGCAAAGTGGTGGTGTCAGCTTATAAAGTAAGAAGGACAGTTGAATGAATTTAGTCCACCTGAAGGGCTTCAGGAAGTTATGTCAGAAGATGCCAAGCAGAACTGAGAGAGAGAATTCAACAGGACACGAGTAAGGATCTCTGCAAGCTGGTTGATTGACCCAACTGGAGCACCGACTTGACTTTTTGCATTCAGTAAGTGCTACTTGTTGGGGCGGTTGTACACGGCTGATAGAACAAATTCTGAACAGAGTCAGAAGGCGCCAAGGCACAACAAGATGACCTCAAACGGAGACACTGATGATTGTTGTTTTCACAAGTGCTTCTCTTTGGGGTTGTCTTGCTGTGTGTTTTCCAACATGCATGTTACCTGCTAAAAAAAAGAAAAACAAAGTTACTCTCAATGGCTGGTTTTTAAGTCACAGCTAGTCCAATGCATGATTTTGGTCACCAGCATTACCCAAACACATGCACTGACTTGATATTTCTTGGCAGTAAGTGCTACTTGTTGGGGTACTGTTACTGAGCATTAGAGCAAAACATGATCAGCAGTTTGTCAAGGGAACCTAATAGTTTGTATATATATATAATTTTTTCTATCGGAGTCTGTTTAATAACCCTAACTTGAGCACTGGCCTGTTACTGAA
Organism: Labroides dimidiatus; assembly: GCA_030710495.1. Taxonomy (NCBI): domain Eukaryota; kingdom Metazoa; phylum Chordata; class Actinopteri; order Labriformes; family Labridae; genus Labroides; species Labroides dimidiatus. Next base: position 2,949,499 of record CM061152.1, on the reverse strand, counting down.
AATCAGCAAGTGCTACTTGTTGGGGCTGTTTTATTGGACAAGAGTCAAACTGTGATTTGGACGAAGTAGGGCAAAAAGATTACTCTCAGATAACTCCAAACAGAACCACTGCTGAAACTTTGATCAAAAGTGCTTCTCTTTGGGGTTGTCTTGGAAATAACAGTACTTGCAAGTGTTTAGTCTGCTGGTCCCAAGGCTGATCAAAATAGTGAGTAATGGAAGAAGTTGCTGGTTACTGTTGTGTGAAGGCATAAATTTTACACAGCACCGGTTATATCTGACAAAAAAGCAGAGCGACTTGGAATAAATGCACTTGGTCTGTCTTGTTACCCTAACATAAACACTGACTTGAAAGTGAAATGCAGTAAGTGCTTATTGTTGGGGTAGTTTTGCTGACCACAGGGAGTACGAAGAGGTTGTTGTGAGATATACATAGTCCATGTAACAGTTTTGCTTTCCACCGTGAGCAATCTGTTTGCTTGTTTGTGGCACATGTGAACATTGAATGTTTTATTTTGCTTGGTATGAAGTAGAGGAAGAAAGTCCTCATGTGACCAGGTGTTAAATCAGACAAAGATTGCCCCACCATCAATGCAAATGAAGGCCTGGGTATGGGCCATCTTCTTAAGTACTGTTGAAGAATTGTTTTATGCAACCATCAAGACCATTGAAACGTTGTGACCAAGGAGGAGGAGCAAAGTCAGCGGTGGTGTCAGCTTATAAAGTAAGGAGGACAGTGAAATGAATTTAGTCCACCCGAAGGGCTTCAGGAAGTTATGTCAGAAGATGCCGAAAAGAACTGAGAGAGAGAATTCAACAGGACACAAGTAAGGATCTCTGCAAGCTGCTTGATTGACCCAACTGGAGCACCGACTTGACTTTTTGCATTCAGTAAGTGCTACTTGTTGGGGCGGTTGTACACGGCTGATAGAACAAATTCTGAACAGAGTCAGAAGGCGCCAAGGCACAACAAGATGACCTCAAACGGAGACACTGATGATTGTTGTTTTCATAAGTGCTTCTCTTTGGGGTTGTCTTGCTGTGTGTTTTCCAACATGCATGATGTTACCGGCTAAAAAAAAGAAAAACAAAGTTACTCTCAATGGCTGGTTTTTAAGTCACAGCTAGTCCAATGCATGATTTTGGTCACCAGCATTACCCAAACACATGCACTGACTTGATATTTCTTGGCAGTAAGTGCTACTTGTTGGGGTACTGTTGCTGAGCATTAGAGCAAAACATGATCAGCAGTTTGTCAAGGGAACCTAATAGTTGGTATATATATATATTTTTTTCTTTCGGAGTCTGTTTAATAACCCTAACTTGAGCACTGGCCTGTAACTGAAAATCAGCAAGTGCTACTTGTTGGGGCTGTTTTATTGGACAAGAGTCACACTGTGATTTGGACGAAGTAGGGCAAAAAGATTACTCTCAGATAACTCCAAACAGAACCACTGCTGAAACTTTGATCAAAAGTGCTTCTTTTTGGGGTTGTCTTGGAAATAACAGTACTTGCAAGTGTTTAGTCTGCTGGTCCCATGGCTGATCAAAATAGTGAGTAATGGAAGAAGTTGCTGGTTACTGTTGTGTGAAGGCATAAATTTTACACAGCACCGGTTATGTCTGACCAAAAAGCAGAGCAACTTGGAATAAATGCACTAGGTCTGTCTTGTTACCCTAACATAAACACTGACTTGAAAGTGAAATGCAGTAGGTGCTTATTGTTAGGGTAGTTTTGCTGACCACGGGGAGTACGAAGATGTTGTTGTGAGATATACATAGTCCATGTAACAGTTTTGCTTTCCACCGAGAGCAATCTGTTTGCTTGTTTGTGGCACACGTGAACATTGAATGTTTTATTTTGCTTGGTATGAAGTAGAGGAAGAAAGTCCTCATGTGACCAGGTGTTATATCAGACAAAGATTGCCCCACCATCAATGCAAATGAAGGCCTGGGTATGGGCCATCTTCTTAAGTACTGTTGAAGAATTGTTTTATGCAACCATCAAGATCATTGAAACTTTGTGACCAAGGAGGAGGAGCAAAGTGGTGGTGTCAGCTTATAGAGTAAGGAGGACAGTGAAATGAATTTAGTCCACCCGAAGGGCTTCAGGAAGTTATGTCAGAAGATGCCAAGCAGAACTGAGAGAGAGAATTCAACAGGACACAAGTAAGGATCTCTGCAAGCTGGTTGATTGACCCAACTGGAGCACCGACTTGACTTTTTGCATTCAGTAAGTGCTACTTGTTGGGGCGGTTGTACACGGCTGATAGAACAAATTCTGAACAGAGTCAGAAGGCGCCACGGCACAACAAGATGACCTCAAACGGAGACACTGATGATTGTTGTTTTCATAAGTGCTTCTCTTTGGGGTTGTCTTGCTGTGTGTTTTCCAACATGCATGTTACCGGCTAAAAAAAAGAAAAACAAAGTTACTCTCAATGGCTGGTTTTTAAGTCACAGCTAGTCCAATGCATGATTTTGGTCACCAGCATTACCCAAACACATGCACTGACTTGATATTTCTTGGCAGTAAGTGCTACTTGTTGGGGTACTGTTGCTGAGCATTAGAGCAAAACATGATCAGCAGTTTGTCAAGGGAACCTAATAGTTTGTATTTTTTTTTTTTCTTTCGGAGTCTGTTTAATAACCTTAACTTGAGCACTGGCCTGTAACTGAAAATCAGCAAGTGCTACTTGTTGGGGCTGTTTTATTGGACAAGAGTCACACTGTGATTTGGACGAAGGAGGGCAAAAAGATTACTCTCAGATAACTCCAAACAGAACCACTGCTGAAACTTTGATCAAAAGTGCTTCTCTTTGGGGTTGTCTTGGAAATAACAGTACTTGCAAGTGTTTAGTCTGCTGGTCCCAAGGCTGATCAAAATAGTGAGTAATGGAAGAAGTTGCTGGTTACTGTTGTGTGAAGGCATAAATTTTACACAGCACCGGTTATGTCTGACAAAAAAGCAGAGCGACTTGGAATAAATGCACTTGGTCTGTCTTGTTACCCTAACATAAACACTGACTTGAAAGTGAAATGCAGTAAGTGCTTATTGTTGGGGTAGTTTTGCTGACCACAGGGAGTACGAAGAGGTTGTTGTGAGATATACATAGTCCATGTAACAGTTTTGCTTTCCACCGTGAGCAATCTGTTTGCTTGTTTGTGGCACATGTGAACATTGAATGTTTTATTTTGCTTGGTATGAAGTAGAGGAAGAAAGTCCTCATGTGACCAGGTGTTAAATCAGACAAAGATTGCCCCACCATCAATGCAAATGAAGGCCTGGGTATGGGCCATCTTCTTAAGTACTGTTGAAGAATTGTTTTATGCAACCATCAAGACCATTGAAACTTTGTGACCAAGGAGGAGGAGCAAAGTCAGCGGTGGTGTCAGCTTATAAAGTAAGGAGGACAGTGAAATGAATTTAGTCCACCCGAAGGGCTTCAGGAAGTTATGTCAGAAGATGCCGAAAAGAACTGAGAGAGAGAATTCAACAGGACACAAGTAAGGATCTCTGCAAGCTGCTTGATTGACCCAACTGGAGCACCGACTTGACTTTTTGCATTCAGTAAGTGCTACTTGTTGGGGCGGTTGTACACGGCTGATAGAACAAATTCTGAACAGAGTCAGAAGGCGCCAAGGCACAACAAGATGACCTCAAACGGAGACACTGATGATTGTTGTTTTCATAAGTGCTTCTCTTTGGGGTTGTCTTGCTGTGTGTTTTCCAACATGCATGATGTTACCGGCTAAAAAAAAGAAAAACAAAGTTACTCTCAATGGCTGGTTTTAAAGTCACAGCTAGTCCAATGCATGATTTTGGTCACCAGCATTACCCAAACACATGCACTGACTTGATATTTCTTGGCAGTAAGTGCTACTTGTTGGGGTACTGTTGCTGAGCATTAGAGCAAAACATGATCAGCAGTTTGTCAAGGGAACCTAATAGTTTGTATATATTTTTTTTCTTTCGGAGTCTGTTTAATAACCCTAACTTGAGTACTGGCCTGTAACTATAAATCAGCAAGTGCTACTTGTTGGGGCTGTTTTATTGGACAAGAGTCACACTGTGATTTGGACGAAGGAGGGCAAAAAGATTACTCTCAGATAACTCTAAACAGAACCACTGCTGAAACTTTGTTTAAAAGTGCTTCTCTTTGGGGTTGTCTTGGAAATAACAGTACTTGCAAGTGTTTAGTCTGCTGGTCCCAAGGCTGATCAAAATAGTGAGTAATGGAAGAAGTTGCTGGTTACTGTTGTGTGAAGGCATAAATTTTACACAGCACCGGTTATGTCCGACAAAAAAGCAGAGCAACTTGGAATAAATGCACTTGGTCTGTCTTGTTACCCTAACATAAACACTGACTTGAAAGTGAAATACAGTAAGTGCTTATTGTTGGGGTAGTTTTGCTGACCACAGGGAGTACGAAGAGGTTGTTGTGAGATATACATAGTCCATGTAACAGTTTTGCTTTCCACTGAGAGCAATCTGTTTGTTTGTTTGTGGCACATGTGAACATTGAATGTTTTATTTTGCTTGGTATGAAGTAGAGGAAGAAAGTCCTCATGTGACCAGGTGTTAAATCAGACAAAGATTGCCCCACCATCAATGCAAATGAAGGCCTGGGTATGGGCCATCTTCTTAAGTACTGTTGAAGAATTGTTTTATGCAACCATCAAGACCATTGAAACTTTGACCAAGGAGGAGGAGCAAAGTCAGCGGTGGTGTCAGCTTATAAAGTAAGGAGGACAGTGAAATGAATTTAGTCCACCCGAAGGGCTTCAGGAAGTTATGTCAGAAGATGCCGAAAAGAACTGAGAGAGAGAATTCAACAGGACACAAGTAAGGATCTCTGCAAGCTGCTTGATTGACCCAACTGGAGCACCGACTTGACTTTTTGCATTCAGTAAGTGCTACTTGTTGGGGCGGTTGTACACGGCTGATAGAACAAATTCTGAACAGAGTCAGAAGGCGCCAAGGCACAACAAGATGACCTCAAACGGAGACACTGATGATTGTTGTTTTCATAAGTGCTTCTCTTTGGGGTTGTCTTGCTGTGTGTTTTCCAACATGCATGATGTTACCGGCTAAAAAAAAGAAAAACAAAGTTACTCTCAATGGCTGGTTTTTAAGTCACAGCTAGTCCAATGCATGATTTTGGTCACCAGCATTACCCAAACACATGCACTGACTTGATATTTCTTGGCAGTAAGTGCTACTTGTTGGGGTACTGTTGCTGAGCATTAGAGCAAAACATGATCAGCAGTTTGTCAAGGGAACCTAATAGTTGGTATATATATATTTTTTTTTCGGAGTCTGTTTAATAACCCTAACTTGAGCACTGGCCTGTAACTGAAAATCAGCAAGTGCTACTTGTTGGGGCTGTTTTATTGGACAAGAGTCACACTGTGATTTGGACGAAGTAGGGCAAAAAGATTACTCTCAGATAACTCCAAACAGAACCACTGCTGAAACTTTGATCAAAAGTGCTTCTTTTTGGGGTTGTCTTGGAAATAACAGTACTTGCAAGTGTTTAGTCTGCTGGTCCCATGGCTGATCAAAATAGTGAGTAATGGAAGAAGTTGCTGGTTACTGTTGTGTGAAGGCATAAATTTTACACAGCACCGGTTATGTCTGACCAAAAAGCAGAGCAACTTGGAATAAATGCACTAGGTCTGTCTTGTTACCCTAACATAAACACTGACTTGAAAGTGAAATGCAGTAAGTGCTTATTGTTAGGGTAGTTTTGCTGACCACGGGGAGTACGAAGATGTTGTTGTGAGATATACATAGTCCATGTAACAGTTTTGCTTTCCACCGAGAGCAATCTGTTTGCTTGTTTGTGGCACACGTGAACATTGAATGTTTTATTTTGCTTGGTATGAAGTAGAGGAAGAAAGTCCTCATGTGACCAGGTGTTAAATCAGACAAAGATTGCCCCACCATCAATGCAAATGAAGGCCTGGGTATGGGCCATCTTCTTAAGTACTGTTGAAGAATTGTTTTATGCAACCATCAAGATCATTGAAACTTTGTGACCAAGGAGGAGGAGCAAAGTGGTGGTGTCAGCTTATAGAGTAAGGAGGACAGTGAAATGAATTTAGTCCACCCGAAGGGCTTCAGGAAGTTATGTCAGAAGATGCCAAGCAGAACCGAGAGAGAGAATTCAACAGGACACAAGTAAGGATCTCTGCAAGCTGCTTGATTGACCCAACTGGAGCACCGACTTGACTTTTTGCATTCAGTAAGTGCTACTTGTTGGGGCGGTTGTACACGGCTGATAGAACAAATTCTGAACAGAGTCAGAAGGCGCCAAGGCACAACAAGATGACCTCAAACGGAGACACTGATGATTGTTGTTTTCATAAGTGCTTCTCTTTGGGGTTGTCTTGCTGTGTGTTTTCCAACATGCATGATGTTACCGGCTAAAAAAAAGAAAAACAAAGTTACTCTCAATGGCTGGTTTTTAAGTCACAGCTAGTCCAATGCATGATTTTGGTCACCAGCATTACCCAAACACATGCACTGACTTGATATTTCTTGGCAGTAAGTGCTACTTGTTGGGGTACTGTTGCTGAGCATTAGAGCAAAACATGATCAGCAGTTTGTCAAGGGAACCTAATAGTTTGTATATATATAATTTTTTCTTTCGGAGTCTGTTTAATAACCTTAACTTGAGCACTGGCCTGTAACTGAAAATCAGCAAGTGCTACTTGTTGGGGCTGTTTTATTGGACAAGAGTCACACTGTGATTTGGACGAAGGAGGGCAAAAAGATTACTCTCAGATAACTCCAAACAGAACAACTGCTGAAACTTTGATCAAAAGTGCTTCTCTTTGGGGTTGTCTTGGAAATAACAGTACTTGCAAGTGTTTAGTCTGCTGGTCCCAAGGCTGATCAAAATAGTGAGTAATGGAAGAAGTTGCTGGTTACTGTTGTGTGAAGGCATAAATTTTACCCAGCACCGGTTATGTCTGACCAAAAAGCAGAGCAACTTGGAATAAATGCACTAGGTCTGTCTTGTTACCCTAACATAAACACTGACTTGAAAGTGAAATGCAGTAAGTGCTTATTGTTAGGGTAGTTTTGCTGACCACGGGGAGTACGAAGATGTTGTTGTGAGATATACATAGTCCATGTAACAGTTTTGCTTTCCACCGTGAGCAATCTGTTTGTTTGTTTGTGGCACAGGTGAACATTGAATGTTTTATTTTGCTTGGTATGAAGTAGAGGAAGAAAGTCCTCATGTGACCAGGTGTTAAATCAGACAAAGATTGCCCCACCATCAATGCAAATGAAGGCCTGGGTATGGGCCATCTTCTTAAGTACTGTTGAAGAATTGTTTTATGCAACCATCAAGACCATTGAAACTTTGACCAAGGAGGAGGAGCAAAGTCAGCGGTGGTGTCAGCTTATAAAGTAAGGAGGACAGTGAAATGAATTTAGTCCACCCGAAGGGCTTCAGGAAGTTATGTCAGAAGATGCCAAGCAGAACCGAGAGAGAGAATTCAACAGGACACAAGTAAGGATCTCTGCAAGCTGCTTGATTGACCCAACTGGAGCACCGACTTGACTTTTTGCATTCAGTAAGTGCTACTTGTTGGGGCGGTTGTACACGGCTGATAGAACAAATTCTGAACAGAGTCAGAAGGCGCCAAGGCACAACAAGATGACCTCAAACGGAGACACTGATGATTGTTGTTTTCATAAGTGCTTCTCTTTGGGGTTTTCTTGCTGTGTGTTTTCCAACATGCATGATGTTACCGGCTAAAAAAAAGAAAAACAAAGTTACTCTCAATGGCTGGTTTTTAAGTCACAGCTAGTCCAATGCATGATTTTGGTCACCAGCATTACCCAAACACATGCACTGACTTGATATTTCTTGGCAGTAAGTGCTACTTGTTGGGGTACTGTTGCTGAGCATTAGAGCAAAACATGATCAGCAGTTTGTCAAGGGAACCTAATAGTTGGTATATATATATTTTTCGGAGTCTGTTTAATAACCCTAACTTGAGCACTGGCCTGTAACTGAAAATCAGCAAGTGCTACTTGTTGGGGCTGTTTTATTGGACAAGAGTCACACTGTGATTTGGACGAAGTAGGGCAAAAAGATTACTCTCAGATAACTCCAAACAGAACCACTGCTGAAACTTTGATCAAAAGTGCTTCTCTTTGGGGTTGTCTTGGAAATAACAGTACTTGCAAGTGTTTAGTCTGCTGGTCCCAAGGCTGATCAAAATAGTGAGTAATGGAAGAAGTTGCTGGTTACTGTTGTGTGAAGGCATAAATTTTACACAGCACCGGTTATGTCCGACAAAAAAGCAGAGCAACTTGGAATAAATGCACTTGGTCTGTCTTGTTACCCTAACATAAACACTGACTTGAAAGTGAAATGCAGTAAGTGCTTATTGTTGGGGTAGTTTTGCTGACCACAGGGAGTACGAAGAGGTTGTTGTGAGATATACATAGTCCATGTAACAGTTTTGCTTTCCACCGAGAGCAATCTGTTTGTTTGTTTGTGGCACATGTGAACATACCTGTTTGCTTGTTTGTGGCACATGTGAACATATCTGTTTGCTTGTTTGTGGCACATGTGAACATTGAATGTTTTATTTTGCTTGGTATGAAGTAGAGGAAGAAAGTCCTCATGTGACCAGGTGTTAAATCAGACAAAGATTGCCCCACCATCAATGCAAATGAAGGCCTGGGTATGGGCCATCTTCTTAAGTACTGTTGAAGAATTGTTTTATGCAACCATCAAGACCATTGAAACTTTGTAACCAAGGAGGAGGAGCAAAGTCAGCGGTGGTGTCAGCTTATAAAGTAAGGAGGACAGTGAAATGAATTTAGTCCACCCGAAGGGCTTCAGGAAGTTATGTCAGAAGATGCCGAAAAGAACTAAGAGAGAGAATTCAACAGGACACAAGTAAGGATCTCTGCAAGCTGGTTGATTGACCCAACTGGAGCACCGACTTGACTTTTTGCATTCAGTAAGTGCTACTTGTTGGGGCGGTTGTACACGGCTGATAGAACAAATTCTGAACAGAGTCAGAAGGCGCCACGGCACAACAAGATGACCTCAAACGGAGACACTGATGATTGTTGTTTTCATAAGTGCTTCTCTTTGGGGTTGTCTTGCTGTGTGTTTTCCAACATGCATGTTACCGGCTAAAAAAAAGAAAAACAAAGTTACTCTCAATGGCTGGTTTTTAAGTCACAGCTAGTCCAATGCATGATTTTGGTCACCAGCATTACCCAAACACATGCACTGACTTGATATTTCTTGGCAGTAAGTGCTACTTGTTGGGGTACTGTTGCTGAGCATTAGAGCAAAACATGATCAGCAGTTTTGTCAAGGGAACCTAATAGTTTGTATATATATAATTTTTTCTATCGGAGTCTGTTTAATAACCCTAACTTGAGCACTGGCCTGTAACTGAAAATCAGCAAGTGCTACTTGTTGGGGCTGTTTTATTGGACAAGAGTCACACTGTGATTTGGACGAAGGAGGGCAAAAAGATTACTCTCAGATAACTCCAAACAGAACCACTGCTGAAACTTTGATCAAAAGTGCTTCTCTTTGGGGTTGTCTTGGAAATAACAGTACTTGCAAGTGTTTAGTCTGCTGGTCCCAAGGCTGATCAAAATAGTGAGTAATGGAAGAAGTTGCTGGTTACTGTTGTGTGAAGGCATAAATTTTACCCAGCACCGGTTATGTCTGACCAAAAAGCAGAGCAACTTGGAATAAATGCACTAGGTCTGTCTTGTTACCCTAACATAAACACTGACTTGAAAGTGAAATACAGTAAGTGCTTATTGTTGGGGTAGTTTTGCTGACCACGGGGAGTACGAAGATGTTGTTGTGAGATATACATAGTCCATGTAACAGTTTTGCTTTCCACCGAGAGCAATCTGTTTGTTTGTGGCATGTGTGAACATTGAATGTTTCATTTTGCTTGGTATGAAGTAGAGGAAGAAAGTCCTCATGTGACCAGGTGTTAAATCAGACAAAGATTGCCCCACCATCAATGCAAATGAAGGCCTGGGTATGGGCCATCTTCTTAAGTACTGTTGAAGAATTGTTTTATGCAACCATCAAGACCATTGAAACTTTGTAACCAAGGAGGAGGAGCAAAGTCAGCGGTGGTGTCAGCTTATAAAGTAAGAAGGACAGTTGAATGAATTTAGTCCACCTGAAGGGCTTCAGGAAGTTATGTCAGAAGATGCCAAGCAGAACTGAGAGAGAGAATTCAACAGGACACGAGTAAGGATCTCTGCAAGCTGGTTGATTGACCCAACTGGAGCACCGACTTGACCTTTTTGCATTCAGTAAGTGCTACTTGTTGGGGCGGTTGTACACGGCTGATAGAACAAATTCTGAACAGAGTCAGAAGGCGCCACGGCACAACAAGATGACCTCAAACGGAGACACTGATGATTGTTGTTTTCATAAGTGCTTCTCTTTGGGGTTGTCTTGCTGTGTGTTTTCCAACATGCTTACGGGCTTAAAAAAAAAGAAAAGTTACTAGCAATGGCTGGGTTTTAAGACACAGCTAATCCAATGCATGATCTTGGTCACCAGCATTACCCAAATACATGCACTGACTTGATATTTCTTGGCAGTAAGTGCTACTTGTTGGGGTACTGTTGCTGAGCATTAGAGCAAAACATGATCAGCAGTTTGTCAAGGGAACCTAATAGTTTGTATATTTTTTTTTTTCTATTGGAGTCTGTTTAAAAACCCTAACTTGAGCACTGGCCTGTAACTGAAAATCAGCAAGTGCTACTTTTTGGGGCTGTTTTATTGGACAAGAGTCACACTGTGATTTGGACGAAGTAGGGCAAAAAGATTACTCTCAGATAACTCCAAACAGAACCACTGCTGAAACTTTGATCAAAAGTGCTTCTCTTTGGGGTTGTCTTGGAAATAACATTACTTGCAAGTGTTTAGTCTGCTGGTCCCAAGGCTGATCAAAATAGTGAGTAATGGAAGAAGTTGCTGGTTACTGTTGTGTGAAGGCATAAATTTTACACAGCACCGGTTATGTCTGACAAAAAAGCAGAGCAACTTGGAATAATTGCACTTGGTCTGTCTTGTTACCCTAACATAAACACTGACTTGAAAGTGAAATGCAGTAAGTGCTTATTGTTGGGGTAGTTTTGCTGACCACAGGGAGTACGAAGAGGTTGTTGTGAGATATACATAGTCCATGTAACAGTTTTGCTTTCCACCGAGAGCAATCTGTTTGTTTGTGGCATGTGTGAACATTGAATGTTTCATTTTGCTTGGTATGAAGTAGAGGAAGAAAGTCCTCATGTGACCAGGTGTTAAATCAGACAAAGATTGCCCCACCATCAATGCAAATGAAGGCCTGGGTATGGGCCATCTTCTTAAGTACTGTTGAAGAATTGTTTTATGCAACCATCAAGACCATTGAAACTTTGTGACCAAGGAGGAGGAGCAAAGTCAGCGGTGGTGTCAGCTTATAAAGTAAGGAGGACAGTGAAATGAATTTAGTCCACCCGAAGGGCTTCAGGAAGTTATGTCAGAAGATGCCGAAAAGAACTGAGAGAGAGAATTCAACAGGACACAAGTAAGGATCTCTGCAAGCTGCTTGATTGACCCAACTGGAGCACCGACTTGACTTTTTGCATTCAGTAAGTGCTACTTGTTGGGGCGGTTGTACACGGCTGATAGAACAAATTCTGAACAGAGTCAGAAGGCGCCAAGGCACAACAAGATGACCTCAAACGGAGACACTGATGATTGTTGTTTTCACAAGTGCTTCTCTTTGGGGTTGTCTTGCTGTGTGTTTTCCAACATGCATGATGTTACCGGCTAAAAAAAAGAAAAACAAAGTTACTCTCAATGGCTGGTTTTAAAGTCACAGCTAGTCCAATGCATGATTTTGGTCACCAGCATTACCCAAACACATGCACTGACTTGATATTTCTTGGCAGTAAGTGCTACTTGTTGGGGTACTGTTGCTGAGCATTAGAGCAAAACATGATCAGCAGTTTGTCAAGGGAACCTAATAGTTTGTATATTTTTTTTTTTCTATTGGAGTCTGTTTAAAAACCCTAACTTGAGCACTGGCCTGTAACTGAAAATCAGCAAGTGCTATTTTTGGGGCTGTTTTATTGGACAAGAGTCACACTGTGATTTGGACGAAGTAGGGCAAAAAGATTACTCTCAGATAACTCCAAACAGAACCACTGCTGAAACTTTGATCAAAAGTGCTTCTTTTTGGGGTTGTCTTGGAAATAACAGTACTTGCAAGTGTTTAGTCTGCTGGTCCCATGGCTGATCAAAATAGTGAGTAATGGAAGAAGTTGCTGGTTACTGTTGTGTGAAGGCATAAATTTTACACAGCACCGGTTATGTCTGACCAAAAAGCAGAGCAACTTGGAATAAATGCACTAGGTCTGTCTTGTTACCCTAACATAAACACTGACTTGAAAGTGAAATGCAGTAAGTGCTTATTGTTAGGGTAGTTTTGCTGACCACGGGGAGTACGAAGATGTTGTTGTGAGATATACATAGTCCATGTAACAGTTTTGCTTTCCACCGAGAGCAATCTGTTTGTTTGTGGCATGTGTGAACATTGAATGTTTCATTTTGCTTGGTATGAAGTAGAGGAAGAAAGTCCTCATGTGACCAGGTGTTAAATCAGACAAAGATTGCCCCACCATCAATGCAAATGAAGGCCTGGGTATGGGCCATCTTCTTAAGTACTGTTGAAGAATTGTTTTATGCAACCATCAAGACCATTGAAACTTTGTGACCAAGGAGGAGGAGCAAAGTCAGCGGTGGTGTCAGCTTATAAAGTAAGGAGGACAGTGAAATGAATTTAGTCCACCCGAAGGGCTTCAGGAAGTTATGTCAGAAGATGCCGAAAAGAACTGAGAGAGAGAATTCAACAGGACACAAGTAAGGATCTCTGCAAGCTGCTTGATTGACCCAACTGGAGCACCGACTTGACTTTTTGCATTCAGTAAGTGCTACTTGTTGGGGCGGTTGTACACGGCTGATAGAACAAATTCTGAACAGAGTCAGAAGGCGCCAAGGCACAACAAGATGACCTCAAACGGAGACACTGATGATTGTTGTTTTCATAAGTGCTTCTCTTTGGGGTTGTCTTGCTGTGTGTTTTCCAACATGCATGTTACCGGCTAAAAAAAAGAAAAACAAAGTTACTCTCAATGGCTGGTTTTTAAGTCACAGCTAGTCCAATGCATGATTTTGGTCACCAGCATTACCCAAACACATGCACTGACTTGATATTTCTTGGCAGTAAGTGCTACTTGTTGGGGTACTGTTGCTGAGCATTAGAGCAAAACATGATCAGCAGTTTGTCAAGGGAACCTAATAGTTTGTATTTTTTTTTTTTCTTTCGGAGTCTGTTTAATAACCTTAACTTGAGCACTGGCCTGTAACTGAAAATCAGCAAGTGCTACTTGTTGGGGCTGTTTTATTGGACAAGAGTCACACTGTGATTTGGACGAAGGAGGGCAAAAAGATTACTCTCAGATAACTCCAAACAGAACCACTGCTGAAACTTTGATCAAAAGTGCTTCTCTTTGGGGTTGTCTTGGAAATAACAGTACTTGCAAGTGTTTAGTCTGCTGGTCCCAAGGCTGATCAAAATAGTGAGTAATGGAAGAAGTTGCTGGTTACTGTTGTGTGAAGGCATAAATTTTACACAGCACCGGTTATGTCTGACAAAAAAGCAGAGCGACTTGGAATAAATGCACTTGGTCTGTCTTGTTACCCTAACATAAACACTGACTTGAAAGTGAAATGCAGTAAGTGCTTATTGTTGGGGTAGTTTTGCTGACCACAGGGAGTACGAAGAGGTTGTTGTGAGATATACATAGTCCATGTAACAGTTTTGCTTTCCACCGTGAGCAATCTGTTTGCTTGTTTGTGGCACATGTGAACATTGAATGTTTTATTTTGCTTGGTATGAAGTAGAGGAAGAAAGTCCTCATGTGACCAGGTGTTAAATCAGACAAAGATTGCCCCACCATCAATGCAAATGAAGGCCTGGGTATGGGCCATCTTCTTAAGTACTGTTGAAGAATTGTTTTATGCAACCATCAAGACCATTGAAACTTTGTGACCAAGGAGGAGGAGCAAAGTCAGCGGTGGTGTCAGCTTATAAAGTAAGGAGGACAGTGAAATGAATTTAGTCCACCCGAAGGGCTTCAGGAAGTTATGTCAGAAGATGCCGAAAAGAACTGAGAGAGAGAATTCAACAGGACACAAGTAAGGATCTCTGCAAGCTGCTTGATTGACCCAACTGGAGCACCGACTTGACTTTTTGCATTCAGTAAGTGCTACTTGTTGGGGCGGTTGTACACGGCTGATAGAACAAATTCTGAACAGAGTCAGAAGGCGCCAAGGCACAACAAGATGACCTCAAACGGAGACACTGATGATTGTTGTTTTCATAAGTGCTTCTCTTTGGGGTTGTCTTGCTGTGTGTTTTCCAACATGCATGATGTTACCGGCTAAAAAAAAGAAAAACAAAGTTACTCTCAATGGCTGGTTTTAAAGTCACAGCTAGTCCAATGCATGATTTTGGTCACCAGCATTACCCAAACACATGCACTGACTTGATATTTCTTGGCAGTAAGTGCTACTTGTTGGGGTACTGTTGCTGAGCATTAGAGCAAAACATGATCAGCAGTTTGTCAAGGGAACCTAATAGTTTGTATATATTTTTTTTCTTTCGGAGTCTGTTTAATAACCCTAACTTGAGTACTGGCCTGTAACTATAAATCAGCAAGTGCTACTTGTTGGGGCTGTTTTATTGGACAAGAGTCACACTGTGATTTGGACGAAGGAGGGCAAAAAGATTACTCTCAGATAACTCTAAACAGAACCACTGCTGAAACTTTGTTTAAAAGTGCTTCTCTTTGGGGTTGTCTTGGAAATAACAGTACTTGCAAGTGTTTAGTCTGCTGGTCCCAAGGCTGATCAAAATAGTGAGTAATGGAAGAAGTTGCTGGTTACTGTTGTGTGAAGGCATAAATTTTACACAGCACCGGTTATGTCCGACAAAAAAGCAGAGCAACTTGGAATAAATGCACTTGGTCTGTCTTGTTACCCTAACATAAACACTGACTTGAAAGTGAAATACAGTAAGTGCTTATTGTTGGGGTAGTTTTGCTGACCACAGGGAGTACGAAGAGGTTGTTGTGAGATATACATAGTCCATGTAACAGTTTTGCTTTCCACTGAGAGCAATCTGTTTGTTTGTTTGTGGCACATGTGAACATTGAATGTTTTATTTTGCTTGGTATGAAGTAGAGGAAGAAAGTCCTCATGTGACCAGGTGTTAAATCAGACAAAGATTGCCCCACCATCAATGCAAATGAAGGCCTGGGTATGGGCCATCTTCTTAAGTACTGTTGAAGAATTGTTTTATGCAACCATCAAGACCATTGAAACTTTGACCAAGGAGGAGGAGCAAAGTCAGCGGTGGTGTCAGCTTATAAAGTAAGGAGGACAGTGAAATGAATTTAGTCCACCCGAAGGGCTTCAGGAAGTTATGTCAGAAGATGCCAAGCAGAACCGAGAGAGAGAATTCAACAGGACACAAGTAAGGATCTCTGCAAGCTGCTTGATTGACCCAACTGGAGCACCGACTTGACTTTTTGCATTCAGTAAGTGCTACTTGTTGGGGCGGTTGTACACGGCTGATAGAACAAATTCTGAACAGAGTCAGAAGGCGCCAAGGCACAACAAGATGACCTCAAACGGAGACACTGATGATTGTTGTTTTCATAAGTGCTTCTCTTTGGGGTTGTCTTGCTGTGTGTTTTCCAACATGCATGATGTTACCGGCTAAAAAAAAGAAAAACAAAGTTACTCTCAATGGCTGGTTTTTAAGTCACAGCTAGTCCAATGCATGATTTTGGTCACCAGCATTACCCAAACACATGCACTGACTTGATATTTCTTGGCAGTAAGTGCTACTTGTTGGGGTACTGTTGCTGAGCATTAGAGCAAAACATGATCAGCAGTTTGTCAAGGGAACCTAATAGTTGGTATATATATATTTTTTTTTCGGAGTCTGTTTAATAACCCTAACTTGAGCACTGGCCTGTAACTGAAAATCAGCAAGTGCTACTTGTTGGGGCTGTTTTATTGGACAAGAGTCACACTGTGATTTGGAGGAAGTAGGGCAAAAAGATTACTCTCAGATAACTCCAAACAGAACCACTGCTGAAACTTTGATCAAAAGTGCTTCTTTTTGGGGTTGTCTTGGAAATAACAGTACTTGCAAGTGTTTAGTCTGCTGGTCCCATGGCTGATCAAAATAGTGAGTAATGGAAGAAGTTGCTGGTTACTGTTGTGTGAAGGCATAAATTTTACACAGCACCGGTTATGTCTGACCAAAAAGCAGAGCAACTTGGAATAAATGCACTAGGTCTGTCTTGTTACCCTAACATAAACACTGACTTGAAAGTGAAATGCAGTAAGTGCTTATTGTTAGGGTAGTTTTGCTGACCACGGGGAGTACGAAGATGTTGTTGTGAGATATACATAGTCCATGTAACAGTTTTGCTTTCCACCGAGAGCAATCTGTTTGCTTGTTTGTGGCACACGTGAACATTGAATGTTTTATTTTGCTTGGTATGAAGTAGAGGAAGAAAGTCCTCATGTGACCAGGTGTTAAATCAGACAAAGATTGCCCCACCATCAATGCAAATGAAGGCCTGGGTATGGGCCATCTTCTTAAGTACTGTTGAAGAATTGTTTTATGCAACCATCAAGATCATTGAAACTTTGTGACCAAGGAGGAGGAGCAAAGTGGTGGTGTCAGCTTATAGAGTAAGGAGGACAGTGAAATGAATTTAGTCCACCCGAAGGGCTTCAGGAAGTTATGTCAGAAGATGCCAAGCAGAACCGAGAGAGAGAATTCAACAGGACACAAGTAAGGATCTCTGCAAGCTGCTTGATTGACCCAACTGGAGCACCGACTTGACTTTTTGCATTCAGTAAGTGCTACTTGTTGGGGCGGTTGTACACGGCTGATAGAACAAATTCTGAACAGAGTCAGAAGGCGCCAAGGCACAACAAGATGACCTCAAACGGAGACACTGATGATTGTTGTTTTCATAAGTGCTTCTCTTTGGGGTTGTCTTGCTGTGTGTTTTCCAACATGCATGATGTTACCGGCTAAAAAAAAGAAAAACAAAGTTACTCTCAATGGCTGGTTTTTAAGTCACAGCTAGTCCAATGCATGATTTTGGTCACCAGCATTACCCAAACACATGCACTGACTTGATATTTCTTGGCAGTAAGTGCTACTTGTTGGGGTACTGTTGCTGAGCATTAGAGCAAAACATGATCAGCAGTTTGTCAAGGGAACCTAATAGTTTGTATATATATAATTTTTTCTTTCGGAGTCTGTTTAATAACCTTAACTTGAGCACTGGCCTGTAACTGAAAATCAGCAAGTGCTACTTGTTGGGGCTGTTTTATTGGACAAGAGTCACACTGTGATTTGGACGAAGGAGGGCAAAAAGATTACTCTCAGATAACTCCAAACAGAACAACTGCTGAAACTTTGATCAAAAGTGCTTCTCTTTGGGGTTGTCTTGGAAATAACAGTACTTGCAAGTGTTTAGTCTGCTGGTCCCAAGGCTGATCAAAATAGTGAGTAATGGAAGAAGTTGCTGGTTACTGTTGTGTGAAGGCATAAATTTTACCCAGCACCGGTTATGTCTGACCAAAAAGCAGAGCAACTTGGAATAAATGCACTAGGTCTGTCTTGTTACCCTAACATAAACACTGACTTGAAAGTGAAATGCAGTAAGTGCTTATTGTTAGGGTAGTTTTGCTGACCACGGGGAGTACGAAGATGTTGTTGTGAGATATACATAGTCCATGTAACAGTTTTGCTTTCCACCGTGAGCAATCTGTTTGTTTGTTTGTGGCACAGGTGAACATTGAATGTTTTATTTTGCTTGGTATGAAGTAGAGGAAGAAAGTCCTCATGTGACCAGGTGTTAAATCAGACAAAGATTGCCCCACCATCAATGCAAATGAAGGCCTGGGTATGGGCCATCTTCTTAAGTACTGTTGAAGAATTGTTTTATGCAACCATCAAGACCATTGAAACTTTGACCAAGGAGGAGGAGCAAAGTCAGCGGTGGTGTCAGCTTATAAAGTAAGGAGGACAGTGAAATGAATTTAGTCCACCCGAAGGGCTTCAGGAAGTTATGTCAGAAGATGCCAAGCAGAACCGAGAGAGAGAATTCAACAGGACACAAGTAAGGATCTCTGCAAGCTGCTTGATTGACCCAACTGGAGCACCGACTTGACTTTTTGCATTCAGTAAGTGCTACTTGTTGGGGCGGTTGTACACGGCTGATAGAACAAATTCTGAACAGAGTCAGAAGGCGCCAAGGCACAACAAGATGACCTCAAACGGAGACACTGATGATTGTTGTTTTCATAAGTGCTTCTCTTTGGGGTTTTCTTGCTGTGTGTTTTCCAACATGCATGATGTTACCGGCTAAAAAAAAGAAAAACAAAGTTACTCTCAATGGCTGGTTTTTAAGTCACAGCTAGTCCAATGCATGATTTTGGTCACCAGCATTACCCAAACACATGCACTGACTTGATATTTCTTGGCAGTAAGTGCTACTTGTTGGGGTACTGTTGCTGAGCATTAGAGCAAAACATGATCAGCAGTTTGTCAAGGGAACCTAATAGTTGGTATATATATATTTTTCGGAGTCTGTTTAATAACCCTAACTTGAGCACTGGCCTGTAACTGAAAATCAGCAAGTGCTACTTGTTGGGGCTGTTTTATTGGACAAGAGTCACACTGTGATTTGGACGAAGTAGGGCAAAAAGATTACTCTCAGATAACTCCAAACAGAACCACTGCTGAAACTTTGATCAAAAGTGCTTCTCTTTGGGGTTGTCTTGGAAATAACAGTACTTGCAAGTGTTTAGTCTGCTGGTCCCAAGGCTGATCAAAATAGTGAGTAATGGAAGAAGTTGCTGGTTACTGTTGTGTGAAGGCATAAATTTTACACAGCACCGGTTATGTCCGACAAAAAAGCAGAGCAACTTGGAATAAATGCACTTGGTCTGTCTTGTTACCCTAACATAAACACTGACTTGAAAGTGAAATGCAGTAAGTGCTTATTGTTGGGGTAGTTTTGCTGACCACAGGGAGTACGAAGAGGTTGTTGTGAGATATACATAGTCCATGTAACAGTTTTGCTTTCCACCGAGAGCAATCTGTTTGTTTGTTTGTGGCACATGTGAACATACCTGTTTGCTTGTTTGTGGCACATGTGAACATATCTGTTTGCTTGTTTGTGGCACATGTGAACATTGAATGTTTTATTTTGCTTGGTATGAAGTAGAGGAAGAAAGTCCTCATGTGACCAGGTGTTAAATCAGACAAAGATTGCCCCACCATCAATGCAAATGAAGGCCTGGGTATGGGCCATCTTCTTAAGTACTGTTGAAGAATTGTTTTATGCAACCATCAAGACCATTGAAACTTTGTAACCAAGGAGGAGGAGCAAAGTCAGCGGTGGTGTCAGCTTATAAAGTAAGGAGGACAGTGAAATGAATTTAGTCCACCCGAAGGGCTTCAGGAAGTTATGTCAGAAGATGCCGAAAAGAACTAAGAGAGAGAATTCAACAGGACACAAGTAAGGATCTCTGCAAGCTGGTTGATTGACCCAACTGGAGCACCGACTTGACTTTTTGCATTCAGTAAGTGCTACTTGTTGGGGCGGTTGTACACGGCTGATAGAACAAATTCTGAACAGAGTCAGAAGGCGCCACGGCACAACAAGATGACCTCAAACGGAGACACTGATGATTGTTGTTTTCATAAGTGCTTCTCTTTGGGGTTGTCTTGCTGTGTGTTTTCCAACATGCATGTTACCGGCTAAAAAAAAGAAAAACAAAGTTACTCTCAATGGCTGGTTTTTAAGTCACAGCTAGTCCAATGCATGATTTTGGTCACCAGCATTACCCAAACACATGCACTGACTTGATATTTCTTGGCAGTAAGTGCTACTTGTTGGGGTACTGTTGCTGAGCATTAGAGCAAAACATGATCAGCAGTTTTGTCAAGGGAACCTAATAGTTTGTATATATATAATTTTTTCTATCGGAGTCTGTTTAATAACCCTAACTTGAGCACTGGCCTGTAACTGAAAATCAGCAAGTGCTACTTGTTGGGGCTGTTTTATTGGACAAGAGTCACACTGTGATTTGGACGAAGGAGGGCAAAAAGATTACTCTCAGATAACTCCAAACAGAACCACTGCTGAAACTTTGATCAAAAGTGCTTCTCTTTGGGGTTGTCTTGGAAATAACAGTACTTGCAAGTGTTTAGTCTGCTGGTCCCAAGGCTGATCAAAATAGTGAGTAATGGAAGAAGTTGCTGGTTACTGTTGTGTGAAGGCATAAATTTTACCCAGCACCGGTTATGTCTGACCAAAAAGCAGAGCAACTTGGAATAAATGCACTAGGTCTGTCTTGTTACCCTAACATAAACACTGACTTGAAAGTGAAATACAGTAAGTGCTTATTGTTGGGGTAGTTTTGCTGACCACGGGGAGTACGAAGATGTTGTTGTGAGATATACATAGTCCATGTAACAGTTTTGCTTTCCACCGAGAGCAATCTGTTTGTTTGTGGCATGTGTGAACATTGAATGTTTCATTTTGCTTGGTATGAAGTAGAGGAAGAAAGTCCTCATGTGACCAGGTGTTAAATCAGACAAAGATTGCCCCACCATCAATGCAAATGAAGGCCTGGGTATGGGCCATCTTCTTAAGTACTGTTGAAGAATTGTTTTATGCAACCATCAAGACCATTGAAACTTTGTAACCAAGGAGGAGGAGCAAAGTCAGCGGTGGTGTCAGCTTATAAAGTAAGAAGGACAGTTGAATGAATTTAGTCCACCTGAAGGGCTTCAGGAAGTTATGTCAGAAGATGCCAAGCAGAACTGAGAGAGAGAATTCAACAGGACACGAGTAAGGATCTCTGCAAGCTGGTTGATTGACCCAACTGGAGCACCGACTTGACCTTTTTGCATTCAGTAAGTGCTACTTGTTGGGGCGGTTGTACACGGCTGATAGAACAAATTCTGAACAGAGTCAGAAGGCGCCACGGCACAACAAGATGACCTCAAACGGAGACACTGATGATTGTTGTTTTCATAAGTGCTTCTCTTTGGGGTTGTCTTGCTGTGTGTTTTCCAACATGCTTACGGGCTTAAAAAAAAAGAAAAGTTACTAGCAATGGCTGGGTTTTAAGACACAGCTAATCCAATGCATGATCTTGGTCACCAGCATTACCCAAATACATGCACTGACTTGATATTTCTTGGCAGTAAGTGCTACTTGTTGGGGTACTGTTGCTGAGCATTAGAGCAAAACATGATCAGCAGTTTGTCAAGGGAACCTAATAGTTTGTATATTTTTTTTTTTCTATTGGAGTCTGTTTAAAAACCCTAACTTGAGCACTGGCCTGTAACTGAAAATCAGCAAGTGCTACTTTTTGGGGCTGTTTTATTGGACAAGAGTCACACTGTGATTTGGACGAAGTAGGGCAAAAAGATTACTCTCAGATAACTCCAAACAGAACCACTGCTGAAACTTTGATCAAAAGTGCTTCTCTTTGGGGTTGTCTTGGAAATAACATTACTTGCAAGTGTTTAGTCTGCTGGTCCCAAGGCTGATCAAAATAGTGAGTAATGGAAGAAGTTGCTGGTTACTGTTGTGTGAAGGCATAAATTTTACACAGCACCGGTTATGTCTGACAAAAAAGCAGAGCAACTTGGAATAATTGCACTTGGTCTGTCTTGTTACCCTAACATAAACACTGACTTGAAAGTGAAATGCAGTAAGTGCTTATTGTTGGGGTAGTTTTGCTGACCACAGGGAGTACGAAGAGGTTGTTGTGAGATATACATAGTCCATGTAACAGTTTTGCTTTCCACCGAGAGCAATCTGTTTGTTTGTGGCATGTGTGAACATTGAATGTTTCATTTTGCTTGGTATGAAGTAGAGGAAGAAAGTCCTCATGTGACCAGGTGTTAAATCAGACAAAGATTGCCCCACCATCAATGCAAATGAAGGCCTGGGTATGGGCCATCTTCTTAAGTACTGTTGAAGAATTGTTTTATGCAACCATCAAGACCATTGAAACTTTGTGACCAAGGAGGAGGAGCAAAGTCAGCGGTGGTGTCAGCTTATAAAGTAAGGAGGACAGTGAAATGAATTTAGTCCACCCGAAGGGCTTCAGGAAGTTATGTCAGAAGATGCCGAAAAGAACTGAGAGAGAGAATTCAACAGGACACAAGTAAGGATCTCTGCAAGCTGGTTGATTGACCCAACTGGAGCACCGACTTGACTTTTTGCATTCAGTAAGTGCTACTTGTTGGGGCGGTTGTACACGGCTGATAGAACAAATTCTGAACAGAGTCAGAAGGCGCCAAGGCACAACAAGATGACCTCAAACGGAGACACTGATGATTGTTGTTTTCACAAGTGCTTCTCTTTGGGGTTGTCTTGCTGTGTGTTTTCCAACATGCATGATGTTACCGGCTAAAAAAAAGAAAAACAAAGTTACTCTCAATGGCTGGTTTTAAAGTCACAGCTAGTCCAATGCATGATTTTGGTCACCAGCATTACCCAAACACATGCACTGACTTGATATTTCTTGGCAGTAAGTGCTACTTGTTGGGGTACTGTTGCTGAGCATTAGAGCAAAACATGATCAGCAGTTTGTCAAGGGAACCTAATAGTTTGTATATTTTTTTTTTTCTATTGGAGTCTGTTTAAAAACCCTAACTTGAGCACTGGCCTGTAACTGAAAATCAGCAAGTGCTATTTTTGGGGCTGTTTTATTGGACAAGAGTCACACTGTGATTTGGACGAAGTAGGGCAAAAAGATTACTCTCAGATAACTCCAAACAGAACCACTGCTGAAACTTTGATCAAAAGTGCTTCTTTTTGGGGTTGTCTTGGAAATAACAGTACTTGCAAGTGTTTAGTCTGCTGGTCCCATGGCTGATCAAAATAGTGAGTAATGGAAGAAGTTGCTGGTTACTGTTGTGTGAAGGCATAAATTTTACACAGCACCGGTTATGTCTGACCAAAAAGCAGAGCAACTTGGAATAAATGCACTAGGTCTGTCTTGTTACCCTAACATAAACACTGACTTGAAAGTGAAATGCAGTAAGTGCTTATTGTTAGGGTAGTTTTGCTGACCACGGGGAGTACGAAGATGTTGTTGTGAGATATACATAGTCCATGTAACAGTTTTGCTTTCCACCGAGAGCAATCTGTTTGTTTGTGGCATGTGTGAACATTGAATGTTTCATTTTGCTTGGTATGAAGTAGAGGAAGAAAGTCCTCATGTGACCAGGTGTTAAATCAGACAAAGATTGCCCCACCATCAATGCAAATGAAGGCCTGGGTATGGGCCATCTTCTTAAGTACTGTTGAAGAATTGTTTTATGCAACCATCAAGACCATTGAAACTTTGTGACCAAGGAGGAGGAGCAAAGTGGTGGTGTCAGCTTATAAAGTAAGAAGGACAGTTGAATGAATTTAGTCCACCTGAAGGGCTTCAGGAAGTTATGTCAGAAGATGCCAAGCAGAACTGAGAGAGAGAATTCAACAGGACACGAGTAAGGATCTCTGCAAGCTGGTTGATTGACCCAACTGGAGCACCGACTTGACTTTTTGCATTCAGTAAGTGCTACTTGTTGGGGCGGTTGTACACGGCTGATAGAACAAATTCTGAACAGAGTCAGAAGGCGCCAAGGCACAACAAGATGACCTCAAACGGAGACACTGATGATTGTTGTTTTCACAAGTGCTTCTCTTTGGGGTTGTCTTGCTGTGTGTTTTCCAACATGCATGTTACCTGCTAAAAAAAAGAAAAACAAAGTTACTCTCAATGGCTGGTTTTTAAGTCACAGCTAGTCCAATGCATGATTTTGGTCACCAGCATTACCCAAACACATGCACTGACTTGATATTTCTTGGCAGTAAGTGCTACTTGTTGGGGTACTGTTACTGAGCATTAGAGCAAAACATGATCAGCAGTTTGTCAAGGGAACCTAATAGTTTGTATATATATATAATTTTTTCTATCGGAGTCTGTTTAATAACCCTAACTTGAGCACTGGCCTGTTACTGAAAATCAGCAAGTGCTACTTGTTGGGGCTGTTTTATTGGACAAGAGTCACACTGTGATTTGGACGAAGTAGGGCAAAAAGATTACTCTCAGATAACTCCAAACAGAACCACTGCTGAAACTTTGATCAAAAGTGCTTCTCTTTGGGGTTGTCTTGGAAATAACAGTACTTGCAAGTGTTTAGTCTGCTGGTCCCAAGGCTGATCAAAATAGTGAGTAATGGAAGAAGTTGCTGGTTACTGTTGTGTGAAGGCATAAATTTTACACAGCACCGGTTATGTCTGACAAAAAAGCAGAGCGACTTGGAATAAATGCACTTGGTCTGTCTTGTTACCCTAACATAAACACTGACTTGAAAGTGAAATGCAGTAAGTGCTTATTGTTGGGGTAGTTTTGCTGACCACAGGGAGTACGAAGAGGTTGTTGTGAGATATACATAGTCCATGTAACAGTTTTGCTTTCCACCGTGAGCAATCTGTTTGCTTGTTTGTGGCACATGTGAACATTGAATGTTTTATTTTGCTTGGTATGAAGTAGAGGAAGAAAGTCCTCATGTGACCAGGTGTTAAATCAGACAAAGATTGCCCCACCATCAATGCAAATGAAGGCCTGGGTATGGGCCATCTTCTTAAGTACTGTTGAAGAATTGTTTTATGCAACCATCAAGACCATTGAAACTTTGTGACCAAGGAGGAGGAGCAAAGTCAGCGGTGGTGTCAGCTTATAAAGTAAGGAGGACAGTGAAATGAATTTAGTCCACCCGAAGGGCTTCAGGAAGTTATGTCAGAAGATGCCGAAAAGAACTGAGAGAGAGAATTCAACAGGACACAAGTAAGGATCTCTGCAAGCTGCTTGATTGACCCAACTGGAGCACCGACTTGACTTTTTGCATTCAGTAAGTGCTACTTGTTGGGGCGGTTGTACACGGCTGATAGAACAAATTCTGAACAGAGTCAGAAGGCGCCAAGGCACAACAAGATGACCTCAAACGGAGACACTGATGATTGTTGTTTTCATAAGTGCTTCTCTTTGGGGTTGTCTTGCTGTGTGTTTTCCAACATGCATGATGTTACCGGCTAAAAAAAAGAAAAACAAAGTTACTCTCAATGGCTGGTTTTAAAGTCACAGCTAGTCCAATGCATGATTTTGGTCACCAGCATTACCCAAACACATGCACTGACTTGATATTTCTTGGCAGTAAGTGCTACTTGTTGGGGTACTGTTGCTGAGCATTAGAGCAAAACATGATCAGCAGTTTGTCAAGGGAACCTAATAGTTTGTATTTTTTTTTTTTCTTTCGGAGTCTGTTTAATAACCCTAACTTGAGCACTGGCCTGTAACTATAAATCAGCAAGTGCTACTTGTTGGGGCTGTTTTATTGGACAAGAGTCACACTGTGATTTGGACGAAGGAGGGCAAAAAGATTACTCTCAGATAACTCTAAACAGAACCACTGCTGAAACTTTGATCAAAAGTGCTTCTCTTTGGGGTTGTCTTGGAAATAACAGTACTTGCAAGTGTTTAGTCTGCTGGTCCCAAGGCTGATCAAAATAGTGAGTAATGGAAGAAGTTGCTGGTTACTGTTGTGTGAAGGCATAAATTTTACACAGCACCGGTTATGTCCGACAAAAAAGCAGAGCAACTTGGAATAAATGCACTTGGTCTGTCTTGTTACCCTAACATAAACACTGACTTGAAAGTGAAATACAGTAAGTGCTTATTGTTGGGGTAGTTTTGCTGACCACAGGGAGTACGAAGAGGTTGTTGTGAGATATACATAGTCCATGTAACAGTTTTGCTTTCCACTGAGAGCAATCTGTTTGTTTGTTTGTGGCACATGTGAACATTGAATGTTTTATTTTGCTTGGTATGAAGTAGAGGAAGAAAGTCCTCATGTGACCAGGTGTTAAATCAGACAAAGATTGCCCCACCATCAATGCAAATGAAGGCCTGGGTATGGGCCATCTTCTTAAGTACTGTTGAAGAATTGTTTTATGCAACCATCAAGACCATTGAAACTTTGTGACCAAGGAGGAGGAGCAAAGTCAGCGGTGGTGTCAGCTTATAAAGTAAGGAGGACAGTGAAATGAATTTAGTCCACCCGAAGGGCTTCAGGAAGTTATGTCAGAAGATGCCAAGCAGAACCGAGAGAGAGAATTCAACAGGACACAAGTAAGGATCTCTGCAAGCTGCTTGATTGACCCAACTGGAGCACCGACTTGACTTTTTGCATTCAGTAAGTGCTACTTGTTGGGGCGGTTGTACACGGCTGACAGAACAAATTCTGAACAGAGTCAGAAGGCGCCAAGGCACAACAAGATGACCTCAAACGGAGACACTGATGATTGTTGTTTTCATAAGTGCTTCTCTTTGGGGTTGTCTTGCTGTGTGTTTTCCAACATGCATGATGTTACCGGCTAAAAAAAAGAAAAACAAAGTTACTCTCAATGGCTGGTTTTTAAGTCACAGCTAGTCCAATGCATGATTTTGGTCACCAGCATTACCCAAACACATGCACTGACTTGATATTTCTTGGCAGTAAGTGCTACTTGTTGGGGTACTGTTGCTGAGCATTAGAGCAAAACATGATCAGCAGTTTGTCAAGGGAACCTAATAGTTGGTATATATATATATTTTTTTCGGAGTCTGTTTAATAACCCTAACTTGAGCACTGGCCTGTAACTGAAAATCAGCAAGTGCTACTTGTTGGGGCTGTTTTATTGGACAAGAGTCACACTGTGATTTGGACGAAGTAGGGCAAAAAGATTACTCTCAGATAACTCCAAACAGAACCACTGCTGAAACTTTGATCAAAAGTGCTTCTTTTTGGGGTTGTCTTGGAAATAACAGTACTTGCAAGTGTTTAGTCTGCTGGTCCCATGGCTGATCAAAATAGTGAGTAATGGAAGAAGTTGCTGGTTACTGTTGTGTGAAGGCATAAATTTTACACAGCACCGGTTATGTCTGACCAAAAAGCAGAGCAACTTGGAATAAATGCACTAGGTCTGTCTTGTTACCCTAACATAAACACTGACTTGAAAGTGAAATGCAGTAAGTGCTTATTGTTAGGGTAGTTTTGCTGACCACGGGGAGTACGAAGATGTTGTTGTGAGATATACATAGTCCATGTAACAGTTTTGCTTTCCACCGAGAGCAATCTGTTTGCTTGTTTGTGGCACACGTGAACATTGAATGTTTTATTTTGCTTGGTATGAAGTAGAGGAAGAAAGTCCTCATGTGACCAGGTGTTAAATCAGACAAAGATTGCCCCACCATCAATGCAAATGAAGGCCTGGGTATGGGCCATCTTCTTAAGTACTGTTGAAGAATTGTTTTATGCAACCATCAAGACCATTGAAACTTTGTGACCAAGGAGGAGGAGCAAAGTGGTGGTGTCAGCTTATAAAGTAAGAAGGACAGTTGAATGAATTTAGTCCACCTGAAGGGCTTCAGGAAGTTATGTCAGAAGATGCCAAGCAGAACTGAGAGAGAGAATTCAACAGGACACGAGTAAGGATCTCTGCAAGCTGGTTGATTGACCCAACTGGAGCACCGACTTGACTTTTTGCATTCAGTAAGTGCTACTTGTTGGGGCGGTTGTACACGGCTGATAGAACAAATTCTGAACAGAGTCAGAAGGCGCCAAGGCACAACAAGATGACCTCAAACGGAGACACTGATGATTGTTGTTTTCACAAGTGCTTCTCTTTGGGGTTGTCTTGCTGTGTGTTTTCCAACATGCATGTTACCTGCTAAAAAAAAGAAAAACAAAGTTACTCTCAATGGCTGGTTTTTAAGTCACAGCTAGTCCAATGCATGATTTTGGTCACCAGCATTACCCAAACACATGCACTGACTTGATATTTCTTGGCAGTAAGTGCTACTTGTTGGGGTACTGTTACTGAGCATTAGAGCAAAACATGATCAGCAGTTTGTCAAGGGAACCTAATAGTTTGTATATATATATAATTTTTTCTATCGGAGTCTGTTTAATAACCCTAACTTGAGCACTGGCCTGTTACTGAAAATCAGCAAGTGCTACTTGTTGGGGCTGTTTTATTGGACAAGAGTCACACTGTGATTTGGACGAAGTAGGGCAAAAAGATTACTCTCAGATAACTCCAAACAGAACCACTGCTGAAACTTTGATCAAAAGTGCTTCTCTTTGGGGTTGTCTTGGAAATAACAGTACTTGCAAGTGTTTAGTCTGCTGGTCCCAAGGCTGATCAAAATAGTGAGTAATGGAAGAAGTTGCTGGTTACTGTTGTGTGAAGGCATAAATTTTACACAGCACCGGTTATGTCTGACAAAAAAGCAGAGCGACTTGGAATAAATGCACTTGGTCTGTCTTGTTACCCTAACATAAACACTGACTTGAAAGTGAAATGCAGTAAGTGCTTATTGTTGGGGTAGTTTTGCTGACCACAGGGAGTACGAAGAGGTTGTTGTGAGATATACATAGTCCATGTAACAGTTTTGCTTTCCACCGTGAGCAATCTGTTTGCTTGTTTGTGGCACATGTGAACATTGAATGTTTTATTTTGCTTGGTATGAAGTAGAGGAAGAAAGTCCTCATGTGACCAGGTGTTAAATCAGACAAAGATTGCCCCACCATCAATGCAAATGAAGGCCTGGGTATGGGCCATCTTCTTAAGTACTGTTGAAGAATTGTTTTATGCAACCATCAAGACCATTGAAACTTTGTGACCAAGGAGGAGGAGCAAAGTCAGCGGTGGTGTCAGCTTATAAAGTAAGGAGGACAGTGAAATGAATTTAGTCCACCCGAAGGGCTTCAGGAAGTTATGTCAGAAGATGCCAAGCAGAACCGAGAGAGAGAATTCAACAGGACAAAAGTAAGGATCTCTGCAAGCTGCTTGATTGACCCAACTGGAGCACCGACTTGACTTTTTGCATTCAGTAAGTGCTACTTGTTGGGGCGGTTGTACACGGCTGATAGAACAAATTCTGAACAGAGTCAGAAGGCGCCAAGGCACAACAAGATGACCTCAAACGGAGACACTGATGATTGTTGTTTTCATAAGTGCTTCTCTTTGGGGTTGTCTTGCTGTGTGTTTTCCAACATGCATGATGTTACCGGCTAAAAAAAAGAAAAACAAAGTTACTCTCAATGGCTGGTTTTTAAGTCACAGCTAGTCCAATGCATGATTTTGGTCACCAGCATTACCCAAACACATGCACTGACTTGATATTTCTTGGCAGTAAGTGCTACTTGTTGGGGTACTGTTGCTGAGCATTAGAGCAAAACATGATCAGCAGTTTGTCAAGGGAACCTAATAGTTGGTATATATATTATTTTTTTTCGGAGTCTGTTTAATAACCCTAACTTGAGCACTGGCCTGTTACTGAAAATCAGCAAGTGCTACTTGTTGGGGCTGTTTTATTGGACAAGAGTCACACTGTGATTTGGAGGAAGTAGGGCAAAAAGATTACTCTCAGATAACTCCAAACAGAACCACTGCTGAAACTTTGATCAAAAGTGCTTCTCTTTGGGGTTGTCTTGGAAATAACAGTACTTGCAAGTGTTTAGTCTGCTGGTCCCAAGGCTGATCAAAATAGTGAGTAATGGAAGAAGTTGCTGGTTACTGTTGTGTGAAGGCATAAATTTTACACAGCACCGGTTATGTCTGACAAAAAAGCAGAGCGACTTGGAATAAATGCACTTGGTCTGTCTTGTTACCCTAACATAAACACTGACTTGAAAGTGAAATGCAGTAAGTGCTTATTGTTGGGGTAGTTTTGCTGACCACAGGGAGTACGAAGAGGTTGTTGTGAGATATACATAGTCCATGTAACAGTTTTGCTTTCCACCGTGAGCAATCTGTTTGCTTGTTTGTGGCACATGTGAACATTGAATGTTTTATTTTGCTTGGTATGAAGTAGAGGAAGAAAGTCCTCATGTGACCAGGTGTTAAATCAGACAAAGATTGCCCCACCATCAATGCAAATGAAGGCCTGGGTATGGGCCATCTTCTTAAGTACTGTTGAAGAATTGTTTTATGCAACCATCAAGACCATTGAAACTTTGTGACCAAGGAGGAGGAGCAAAGTCAGCGGTGGTGTCAGCTTATAAAGTAAGGAGGACAGTGAAATGAATTTAGTCCACCCGAAGGGCTTCAGGAAGTTATGTCAGAAGATGCCGAAAAGAACTGAGAGAGAGAATTCAACAGGACACAAGTAAGGATCTCTGCAAGCTGCTTGATTGACCCAACTGGAGCACCGACTTGACTTTTTGCATTCAGTAAGTGCTACTTGTTGGGGCGGTTGTACACGGCTGATAGAACAAATTCTGAACAGAGTCAGAAGGCGCCAAGGCACAACAAGATGACCTCAAACGGAGACACTGATGATTGTTGTTTTCATAAGTGCTTCTCTTTGGGGTTGTCTTGCTGTGTGTTTTCCAACATGCATGATGTTACCGGCTAAAAAAAAGAAAAACAAAGTTACTCTCAATGGCTGGTTTTAAAGTCACAGCTAGTCCTATGCATGATTTTGGTCACCAGCATTACCCAAACACATGCACTGACTTGATATTTCTTGGCAGTAAGTGCTACTTGTTGGGGTACTGTTGCTGAGCATTAGAGCAAAACATGATCAGCAGTTTGTCAAGGGAACCTAATAGTTGGTATATATATATATTTTTTTCGGAGTCTGTTTAATAACCCTAACTTGAGCACTGGCCTGTAACTGAAAATCAGCAAGTGCTACTTGTTGGGGCTGTTTTATTGGACAAGAGTCACACTGTGATTTGGAGGAAGTAGGGCAAAAAGATTACTCTCAGATAACTCCAAACAGAACCACTGCTGAAACTTTGATCAAAAGTGCTTCTTTTTGGGGTTGTCTTGGAAATAACAGTACTTGCAAGTGTTTAGTCTGCTGGTCCCATGGCTGATCAAAATAGTGAGTAATGGAAGAAGTTGCTGGTTACTGTTGTGTGAAGGCATAAATTTTACACAGCACCGGTTATGTCTGACCAAAAAGCAGAGCAACTTGGAATAATTGCACTTGGTCTGTCTTGTTACCCTAACATAAACACTGACTTGAAAGTGAAATGCAGTAAGTGCTTATTGTTGGGGTAGTTTTGCTGACCACAGGGAGTACGAAGAGGTTGTTGTGAGATATACATAGTCCATGTAACAAGTTGTCTTGCTGTGTGTTTTCCAACATGCTTACGGGCTTAAAAAAAACCAAAGTTACTAGCAATGGCTGGGTTTTAAGTCACAGCTAATCCAATGCATGATTTTGGTCACCAGCATTACCCAAACACATGCACTGACTTGATATTTCTTGGCAGTAAGTGCTACTTGTTGGGGTACTGTTGCTGAGCATTAGAGCAAAACATGATCAGCAGTTTGTCAAGGGAACCTAATAGTTTGTATATATATATTTTTTTTTTCTTTCGGAGTCTGTTTAATAACCCTAACTTGAGCACTGGCCTGTAACTATAAATCAGCAAGTGCTACTTGTTGGGGCTGTTTTATTGGACAAGAGTCACACTGTGATTTGGACAAAGTAGGGCAAAAAGATTACTCTCAGATAACTCCAAACAGAACCACTGCTGAAACTCTGATCAAAAGTGCTTCTCTTTGGGGTTGTCTTGGAAATAACAGTACTTGCAAGTGTTTAGTCTGCTGGTCCCAAGGCTGATCAAAATAGTGAGTAATGGAAGAAGTTGCTGGTTACTGTTGTGTGAAGGCATAAATTTTACACAGCACCGGTTATGTCTGACCAAAAAGCAGAGCAACTTGGAATAAATGCACTTGGTCTGTCTTGTTACCCTAACATAAACACTGACTTGAAAGTGAAATGCAGTAAGTGCTTATTGTTGGGGTAGTTTTGCTGACCACAGGGAGTACGAAGAGGTTGTTGTGAGATATACATAGTCCATGTAACAGTTTTGCTTTCCACCGTGAGCAATCTGTTTGCTTGTTTGTGGCACATGTGAACATTGAATGTTTTATTTTGCTTGGTATGAAGTAGAGGAAGAAAGTCCTCATGTGACCAGGTGTTAAATCAGACAAAGATTGCCCCACCATCAATGCAAATGAAGGCCTGGGTATGGGCCATCTTCTTAAGTACTGTTGAAGAATTGTTTTATGCAACCATCAAGACCATTGAAACTTTGTGACCAAGGAGGAGGAGCAAAGTCAGCGGTGGTGTCAGCTTATAAAGTAAGGAGGACAGTGAAATGAATTTAGTCCACCCGAAGGGCTTCAGGAAGTTATGTCAGAAGATGCCGAAAAGAACTGAGAGAGAGAATTCAACAGGACACAAGTAAGGATCTCTGCAAGCTGCTTGATTGACCCAACTGGAGCACCGACTTGACTTTTTGCATTCAGTAAGTGCTACTTGTTGGGGCGGTTGTACACGGCTGATAGAACAAATTCTGAACAGAGTCAGAAGGCGCCAAGGCACAACAAGATGACCTCAAACGGAGACACTGATGATTGTTGTTTTCATAAGTGCTTCTCTTTGGGGTTGTCTTGCTGTGTGTTTTCCAACATGCATGATGTTACCGGCTAAAAAAAAGAAAAACAAAGTTACTCTCAATGGCTGGTTTTAAAGTCACAGCTAGTCCTATGCATGATTTTGGTCACCAGCATTACCCAAACACATGCACTGACTTGATATTTCTTGGCAGTAAGTGCTACTTGATGGGGTACTGTTGCTGAGCATTAGAGCAAAACATGATCAGCAGTTTGTCAAGGGAACCTAATAGTTGGTATATATATATATTTTTTTCGGAGTCTGTTTAATAACCCTAACTTGAGCACTGGCCTGTAACTGAAAATCAGCAAGTGCTACTTGTTGGGGCTGTTTTATTGGACAAGAGTCACACTGTGATTTGGAGGAAGTAGGGCAAAAAGATTACTCTCAGATAACTCCAAACAGAACCACTGCTGAAACTTTGATCAAAAGTGCTTCTTTTTGGGGTTGTCTTGGAAATAACAGTACTTGCAAGTGTTTAGTCTGCTGGTCCCATGGCTGATCAAAATAGTGAGTAATGGAAGAAGTTGCTGGTTACTGTTGTGTGAAGGCATAAATTTTACACAGCACCGGTTATGTCTGACCAAAAAGCAGAGCAACTTGGAATAATTGCACTTGGTCTGTCTTGTTACCCTAACATAAACACTGACTTGAAAGTGAAATGCAGTAAGTGCTTATTGTTGGGGTAGTTTTGCTGACCACAGGGAGTACGAAGAGGTTGTTGTGAGATATACATAGTCCATGTAACAAGTTGTCTTGCTGTGTGTTTTCCAACATGCTTACGGGCTTAAAAAAAACCAAAGTTACTAGCAATGGCTGGGTTTTAAGTCACAGCTAATCCAATGCATGATTTTGGTCACCAGCATTACCCAAACACATGCACTGACTTGATATTTCTTGGCAGTAAGTGCTACTTGTTGGGGTACTGTTGCTGAGCATTAGAGCAAAACATGATCAGCAGTTTGTCAAGGGAACCTAATAGTTTGTATATATATATTTTTTTTTTCTTTCGGAGTCTGTTTAATAACCCTAACTTGAGCACTGGCCTGTAACTATAAATCAGCAAGTGCTACTTGTTGGGGCTGTTTTATTGGACAAGAGTCACACTGTGATTTGGACAAAGTAGGGCAAAAAGATTACTCTCAGATAACTCCAAACAGAACCACTGCTGAAACTCTGATCAAAAGTGCTTCTCTTTGGGGTTGTCTTGGAAATAACAGTACTTGCAAGTGTTTAGTCTGCTGGTCCCAAGGCTGATCAAAATAGTGAGTAATGGAAGAAGTTGCTGGTTACTGTTGTGAGAAGGCATAAATTTTACACAGCACCGGTTATATCCGACAAAAAAGCAGAGCAACTTGGAATAAATGCACTTGGTCTGTCTTGTTACCCTAACATAAACACTGACTTGAAAGTGAAATGCAGTAAGTGCTTATTGTTGGGGTAGTTTTGCTGACCACAGGGAGTACGAAGAGGTTGTTGTGAGATATACATAGTCCATGTAACAGTTTTGCTTTCCACCGAGAGCAATCTGTTTGTTTGTTTGTGGCACATGTGAACATTGAATGTTTCATTTTGCTTGGTATGAAGTAGAGGAAGAAAGTCCTCATGTGACCAGGTGTTAAATCAGACAAAGATTGCCCCACCATCAATGCAAATGAAGGCCTGGGTATGGGCCATCTTCTTAAGTACTGTTGAAGAATTGTTTTATGCAACCATCAAGACATTGAAACTTTGTGACCAAGGAGGAGGAGCAAAGTGGTGGTGTCAGCTTATAAAGTAAGAAGGACAGTTGAATGAATTTAGTCCACCTGAAGGGCTTCAGGAAGTTATGTCAGAAGACGCCAAGCAGAACTGAGAGAGAGAATTCAACAGGACACGAGTAAGGATCTCTGCAAGCTGGTTGATTGACCCAACTGGAACACCGACTTGACTTTTTGCATTCAGTAAGTGCTACTTGTTGGGGCGGTTGTACACGGCTGATAGAACAAATTCTGAACAGAGTCAGAAGGCGCCACGGCACAACAAGATGACCTCAAACGGAGACACTGATGATTGTTGTTTTCATAAGTGCTTCTCTTTGGGGTTGTCTTGCTGTGTGTTTTCCAACATGCATGTTACCGGCTAAAAAAAGAAAAACTAAGTTACTCTCAATGGCTGGTTTTTAAGTCACAGCTAGTCCAATGCATGATTTTGGTCACCAGCATTACCCAAACACATGCACTGACTTGATATTTCTTGGCAGTAAGTGCTACTTGTTGGGGTACTGTTGCTGAGCATTAGAGCAAAACATGATCAGCAGTTTGTCAAGGGAACCTTATAGTTTGTATATATATATATTTTTTCTTTCGGAGTCTGTTTAATAACCCTAACTTGAGCACTGGCCTGTAACTATAAATCAGCAAGTGCTACTTGTTGGGGCTGTTTTATTGGACAAGAGTCACACTGTGATTTGGACAAAGTAGGGCAAAAAGATTACTCTCAGATAACTCCAAACAGAACCACTGCTGAAACTCTGATCAAAAGTGCTTCTCTTTGGGGTTGTCTTGGAAATAACAGTACTTGGAAGTGTTTAGTCTGCTGGTCCCAAGGCTGATCAAAATAGTGAGTAATGGAAGAAGTTGCTGGTTACTGTTGTGTGAAGGCATAAATTTTACACAGCACCGGTTATGTCTGACCAAAAAGCAGAGCAACTTGAAATAAATGCACTTGGTCGGTCTTGTTACCCTAACATAAACACTGACTTGAAAGTGAAATGCAGTAAGTGCTTATTGTTAGGGTAGTTTTGCTGACCACAGGGAGTACGAAGAGGTTGTTGTGAGATATACATAGTCCATGTAACAGTTTTGCTTTCCACCGAGAGCAATCTGTTTGCTTGTTTGTGGCACATGTGAACATTGAATGTTTTATTTTGCTTGGTATGAAGTAGAGGAAGAAAGTCCTCATGTGACCAGGTGTTAAATCAGACAAAGATTGCCCCACCATCAATGCAAATGAAGGCCTGGGTATGGGCCATCTTCTTAAGTACTGTTGAAGAATTGTTTTATGCAACCATCAAGACCATTGAAACTTTGACCAAGGAGGAGGAGCAAAGTCAGCGGTGGTGTCAGCTTATAAAGTAAGGAGGACAGTGAAATGAATTTAGTCCACCCGAAGGGCTTCAGGAAGTTATGTCAGAAGATGCCAAGCAGAACCGAGAGAGAGAATTCAACAGGACACAAGTAAGGATCTCTGCAAGCTGCTTGATTGACCCAACTGGAGCACCGACTTGACTTTTTGCATTCAGTAAGTGCTACTTGTTGGGGCGGTTGTACACGGCTGATAGAACAAATTCTGAACAGAGTCAGAAGGCGCCAAGGCACAACAAGATGACCTCAAACGGAGACACTGATGATTGTTGTTTTCATAAGTGCTTCTCTTTGGGGTTGTCTTGCTGTGTGTTTTCCAACATGCATGTTACCGGCTAAAAAAAAGAAAAACAAAGTTACTCTCAATGGCTGGTTTTTAAGTCACAGCTAGTCCAATGCATGATTTTGGTCACCAGCATTACCCAAACACATGCACTGACTTGATATTTCTTGGCAGTAAGTGCTACTTGTTGGGGTACTGTTGCTGAGCATTAGAGCAAAACATGATCAGCAGTTTGTCAAGGGAA
The DNA here is from genome assembly GCA_030710495.1 of Labroides dimidiatus. Classification (NCBI taxonomy): domain Eukaryota; kingdom Metazoa; phylum Chordata; class Actinopteri; order Labriformes; family Labridae; genus Labroides; species Labroides dimidiatus. The sequence continues at coordinate 2,913,133 of CM061152.1, read as the reverse complement.
CCTAATAGTTGGTATATATATATATTTTTTTCGGAGTCTGTTTAATAACCCTAACTTGAGCACTGGCCTGTAACTGAAAATCAGCAAGTGCTACTTGTTGGGGCTGTTTTATTGGACAAGAGTCACACTGTGATTTGGACGAAGTAGGGCAAAAAGATTACTCTCAGATAACTCCAAACAGAACCACTGCTGAAACTTTGATCAAAAGTGCTTCTTTTTGGGGTTGTCTTGGAAATAACAGTACTTGGAAGTGTTTAGTCTGCTGGTCCCATGGCTGATCAAAATAGTGAGTAATGGAAGAAGTTGCTGGTTACTGTTGTGTGAAGGCATAAATTTTACACAGCACCGGTTATGTCTGACCAAAAAGCAGAGCAACTTGGAATAAATGCACTAGGTCTGTCTTGTTACCCTAACATAAACACTGACTTGAAAGTGAAATGCAGTAAGTGCTTATTGTTAGGGTAGTTTTGCTGACCACGGGGAGTACGAAGATGTTGTTGTGAGATATACATAGTCCATGTAACAGTTTTGCTTTCCACCGAGAGCAATCTGTTTGTTTGTGGCATGTGTGAACATTGAATGTTTCATTTTGCTTGGTATGAAGTAGAGGAAGAAAGTCCTCATGTGACCAGGTGTTAAATCAGACAAAGATTGCCCCACCATCAATGCAAATGAAGGCCTGGGTATGGGCCATCTTCTTAAGTACTGTTGAAGAATTGTTTTATGCAACCATCAAGACCATTGAAACTTTGTGACCAAGGAGGAGGAGCAAAGTGGTGGTGTCAGCTTATAAAGTAAGAAGGACAGTTGAATGAATTTAGTCCACCTGAAGGGCTTCAGGAAGTTATGTCAGAAGATGCCAAGCAGAACTGAGAGAGAGAATTCAACAGGACACGAGTAAGGATCTCTGCAAGCTGGTTGATTGACCCAACTGGAGCACCGACTTGACTTTTTGCATTCAGTAAGTGCTACTTGTTGGGGCGGTTGTACACGGCTGATAGAACAAATTCTGAACAGAGTCAGAAGGCGCCAAGGCACAACAAGATGACCTCAAACGGAGACACTGATGATTGTTGTTTTCACAAGTGCTTCTCTTTGGGGTTGTCTTGCTGTGTGTTTTCCAACATGCATGTTACCTGCTAAAAAAAAGAAAAACAAAGTTACTCTCAATGGCTGGTTTTTAAGTCACAGCTAGTCCAATGCATGATTTTGGTCACCAGCATTACCCAAACACATGCACTGACTTGATATTTCTTGGCAGTAAGTGCTACTTGTTGGGGTACTGTTACTGAGCATTAGAGCAAAACATGATCAGCAGTTTGTCAAGGGAACCTAATAGTTTGTATATATATATAATTTTTTCTATCGGAGTCTGTTTAATAACCCTAACTTGAGCACTGGCCTGTTACTGAAAATCAGCAAGTGCTACTTGTTGGGGCTGTTTTATTGGACAAGAGTCAAACTGTGATTTGGACGAAGTAGGGCAAAAAGATTACTCTCAGATAACTCCAAACAGAACCACTGCTGAAACTTTGATCAAAAGTGCTTCTCTTTGGGGTTGTCTTGGAAATAACAGTACTTGCAAGTGTTTAGTCTGCTGGTCCCAAGGCTGATCAAAATAGTGAGTAATGGAAGAAGTTGCTGGTTACTGTTGTGTGAAGGCATAAATTTTACACAGCACCGGTTATATCTGACAAAAAAGCAGAGCGACTTGGAATAAATGCACTTGGTCTGTCTTGTTACCCTAACATAAACACTGACTTGAAAGTGAAATGCAGTAAGTGCTTATTGTTGGGGTAGTTTTGCTGACCACAGGGAGTACGAAGAGGTTGTTGTGAGATATACATAGTCCATGTAACAGTTTTGCTTTCCACCGTGAGCAATCTGTTTGCTTGTTTGTGGCACATGTGAACATTGAATGTTTTATTTTGCTTGGTATGAAGTAGAGGAAGAAAGTCCTCATGTGACCAGGTGTTAAATCAGACAAAGATTGCCCCACCATCAATGCAAATGAAGGCCTGGGTATGGGCCATCTTCTTAAGTACTGTTGAAGAATTGTTTTATGCAACCATCAAGACCATTGAAACGTTGTGACCAAGGAGGAGGAGCAAAGTCAGCGGTGGTGTCAGCTTATAAAGTAAGGAGGACAGTGAAATGAATTTAGTCCACCCGAAGGGCTTCAGGAAGTTATGTCAGAAGATGCCGAAAAGAACTGAGAGAGAGAATTCAACAGGACACAAGTAAGGATCTCTGCAAGCTGCTTGATTGACCCAACTGGAGCACCGACTTGACTTTTTGCATTCAGTAAGTGCTACTTGTTGGGGCGGTTGTACACGGCTGATAGAACAAATTCTGAACAGAGTCAGAAGGCGCCAAGGCACAACAAGATGACCTCAAACGGAGACACTGATGATTGTTGTTTTCATAAGTGCTTCTCTTTGGGGTTGTCTTGCTGTGTGTTTTCCAACATGCATGATGTTACCGGCTAAAAAAAAGAAAAACAAAGTTACTCTCAATGGCTGGTTTTTAAGTCACAGCTAGTCCAATGCATGATTTTGGTCACCAGCATTACCCAAACACATGCACTGACTTGATATTTCTTGGCAGTAAGTGCTACTTGTTGGGGTACTGTTGCTGAGCATTAGAGCAAAACATGATCAGCAGTTTGTCAAGGGAACCTAATAGTTGGTATATATATATATTTTTTTCTTTCGGAGTCTGTTTAATAACCCTAACTTGAGCACTGGCCTGTAACTGAAAATCAGCAAGTGCTACTTGTTGGGGCTGTTTTATTGGACAAGAGTCACACTGTGATTTGGACGAAGTAGGGCAAAAAGATTACTCTCAGATAACTCCAAACAGAACCACTGCTGAAACTTTGATCAAAAGTGCTTCTTTTTGGGGTTGTCTTGGAAATAACAGTACTTGCAAGTGTTTAGTCTGCTGGTCCCATGGCTGATCAAAATAGTGAGTAATGGAAGAAGTTGCTGGTTACTGTTGTGTGAAGGCATAAATTTTACACAGCACCGGTTATGTCTGACCAAAAAGCAGAGCAACTTGGAATAAATGCACTAGGTCTGTCTTGTTACCCTAACATAAACACTGACTTGAAAGTGAAATGCAGTAGGTGCTTATTGTTAGGGTAGTTTTGCTGACCACGGGGAGTACGAAGATGTTGTTGTGAGATATACATAGTCCATGTAACAGTTTTGCTTTCCACCGAGAGCAATCTGTTTGCTTGTTTGTGGCACACGTGAACATTGAATGTTTTATTTTGCTTGGTATGAAGTAGAGGAAGAAAGTCCTCATGTGACCAGGTGTTATATCAGACAAAGATTGCCCCACCATCAATGCAAATGAAGGCCTGGGTATGGGCCATCTTCTTAAGTACTGTTGAAGAATTGTTTTATGCAACCATCAAGATCATTGAAACTTTGTGACCAAGGAGGAGGAGCAAAGTGGTGGTGTCAGCTTATAGAGTAAGGAGGACAGTGAAATGAATTTAGTCCACCCGAAGGGCTTCAGGAAGTTATGTCAGAAGATGCCAAGCAGAACTGAGAGAGAGAATTCAACAGGACACAAGTAAGGATCTCTGCAAGCTGGTTGATTGACCCAACTGGAGCACCGACTTGACTTTTTGCATTCAGTAAGTGCTACTTGTTGGGGCGGTTGTACACGGCTGATAGAACAAATTCTGAACAGAGTCAGAAGGCGCCACGGCACAACAAGATGACCTCAAACGGAGACACTGATGATTGTTGTTTTCATAAGTGCTTCTCTTTGGGGTTGTCTTGCTGTGTGTTTTCCAACATGCATGTTACCGGCTAAAAAAAAGAAAAACAAAGTTACTCTCAATGGCTGGTTTTTAAGTCACAGCTAGTCCAATGCATGATTTTGGTCACCAGCATTACCCAAACACATGCACTGACTTGATATTTCTTGGCAGTAAGTGCTACTTGTTGGGGTACTGTTGCTGAGCATTAGAGCAAAACATGATCAGCAGTTTGTCAAGGGAACCTAATAGTTTGTATTTTTTTTTTTTCTTTCGGAGTCTGTTTAATAACCTTAACTTGAGCACTGGCCTGTAACTGAAAATCAGCAAGTGCTACTTGTTGGGGCTGTTTTATTGGACAAGAGTCACACTGTGATTTGGACGAAGGAGGGCAAAAAGATTACTCTCAGATAACTCCAAACAGAACCACTGCTGAAACTTTGATCAAAAGTGCTTCTCTTTGGGGTTGTCTTGGAAATAACAGTACTTGCAAGTGTTTAGTCTGCTGGTCCCAAGGCTGATCAAAATAGTGAGTAATGGAAGAAGTTGCTGGTTACTGTTGTGTGAAGGCATAAATTTTACACAGCACCGGTTATGTCTGACAAAAAAGCAGAGCGACTTGGAATAAATGCACTTGGTCTGTCTTGTTACCCTAACATAAACACTGACTTGAAAGTGAAATGCAGTAAGTGCTTATTGTTGGGGTAGTTTTGCTGACCACAGGGAGTACGAAGAGGTTGTTGTGAGATATACATAGTCCATGTAACAGTTTTGCTTTCCACCGTGAGCAATCTGTTTGCTTGTTTGTGGCACATGTGAACATTGAATGTTTTATTTTGCTTGGTATGAAGTAGAGGAAGAAAGTCCTCATGTGACCAGGTGTTAAATCAGACAAAGATTGCCCCACCATCAATGCAAATGAAGGCCTGGGTATGGGCCATCTTCTTAAGTACTGTTGAAGAATTGTTTTATGCAACCATCAAGACCATTGAAACTTTGTGACCAAGGAGGAGGAGCAAAGTCAGCGGTGGTGTCAGCTTATAAAGTAAGGAGGACAGTGAAATGAATTTAGTCCACCCGAAGGGCTTCAGGAAGTTATGTCAGAAGATGCCGAAAAGAACTGAGAGAGAGAATTCAACAGGACACAAGTAAGGATCTCTGCAAGCTGCTTGATTGACCCAACTGGAGCACCGACTTGACTTTTTGCATTCAGTAAGTGCTACTTGTTGGGGCGGTTGTACACGGCTGATAGAACAAATTCTGAACAGAGTCAGAAGGCGCCAAGGCACAACAAGATGACCTCAAACGGAGACACTGATGATTGTTGTTTTCATAAGTGCTTCTCTTTGGGGTTGTCTTGCTGTGTGTTTTCCAACATGCATGATGTTACCGGCTAAAAAAAAGAAAAACAAAGTTACTCTCAATGGCTGGTTTTAAAGTCACAGCTAGTCCAATGCATGATTTTGGTCACCAGCATTACCCAAACACATGCACTGACTTGATATTTCTTGGCAGTAAGTGCTACTTGTTGGGGTACTGTTGCTGAGCATTAGAGCAAAACATGATCAGCAGTTTGTCAAGGGAACCTAATAGTTTGTATATATTTTTTTTCTTTCGGAGTCTGTTTAATAACCCTAACTTGAGTACTGGCCTGTAACTATAAATCAGCAAGTGCTACTTGTTGGGGCTGTTTTATTGGACAAGAGTCACACTGTGATTTGGACGAAGGAGGGCAAAAAGATTACTCTCAGATAACTCTAAACAGAACCACTGCTGAAACTTTGTTTAAAAGTGCTTCTCTTTGGGGTTGTCTTGGAAATAACAGTACTTGCAAGTGTTTAGTCTGCTGGTCCCAAGGCTGATCAAAATAGTGAGTAATGGAAGAAGTTGCTGGTTACTGTTGTGTGAAGGCATAAATTTTACACAGCACCGGTTATGTCCGACAAAAAAGCAGAGCAACTTGGAATAAATGCACTTGGTCTGTCTTGTTACCCTAACATAAACACTGACTTGAAAGTGAAATACAGTAAGTGCTTATTGTTGGGGTAGTTTTGCTGACCACAGGGAGTACGAAGAGGTTGTTGTGAGATATACATAGTCCATGTAACAGTTTTGCTTTCCACTGAGAGCAATCTGTTTGTTTGTTTGTGGCACATGTGAACATTGAATGTTTTATTTTGCTTGGTATGAAGTAGAGGAAGAAAGTCCTCATGTGACCAGGTGTTAAATCAGACAAAGATTGCCCCACCATCAATGCAAATGAAGGCCTGGGTATGGGCCATCTTCTTAAGTACTGTTGAAGAATTGTTTTATGCAACCATCAAGACCATTGAAACTTTGACCAAGGAGGAGGAGCAAAGTCAGCGGTGGTGTCAGCTTATAAAGTAAGGAGGACAGTGAAATGAATTTAGTCCACCCGAAGGGCTTCAGGAAGTTATGTCAGAAGATGCCAAGCAGAACCGAGAGAGAGAATTCAACAGGACACAAGTAAGGATCTCTGCAAGCTGCTTGATTGACCCAACTGGAGCACCGACTTGACTTTTTGCATTCAGTAAGTGCTACTTGTTGGGGCGGTTGTACACGGCTGATAGAACAAATTCTGAACAGAGTCAGAAGGCGCCAAGGCACAACAAGATGACCTCAAACGGAGACACTGATGATTGTTGTTTTCATAAGTGCTTCTCTTTGGGGTTGTCTTGCTGTGTGTTTTCCAACATGCATGATGTTACCGGCTAAAAAAAAGAAAAACAAAGTTACTCTCAATGGCTGGTTTTTAAGTCACAGCTAGTCCAATGCATGATTTTGGTCACCAGCATTACCCAAACACATGCACTGACTTGATATTTCTTGGCAGTAAGTGCTACTTGTTGGGGTACTGTTGCTGAGCATTAGAGCAAAACATGATCAGCAGTTTGTCAAGGGAACCTAATAGTTGGTATATATATATTTTTTTTTCGGAGTCTGTTTAATAACCCTAACTTGAGCACTGGCCTGTAACTGAAAATCAGCAAGTGCTACTTGTTGGGGCTGTTTTATTGGACAAGAGTCACACTGTGATTTGGACGAAGTAGGGCAAAAAGATTACTCTCAGATAACTCCAAACAGAACCACTGCTGAAACTTTGATCAAAAGTGCTTCTTTTTGGGGTTGTCTTGGAAATAACAGTACTTGCAAGTGTTTAGTCTGCTGGTCCCATGGCTGATCAAAATAGTGAGTAATGGAAGAAGTTGCTGGTTACTGTTGTGTGAAGGCATAAATTTTACACAGCACCGGTTATGTCTGACCAAAAAGCAGAGCAACTTGGAATAAATGCACTAGGTCTGTCTTGTTACCCTAACATAAACACTGACTTGAAAGTGAAATGCAGTAAGTGCTTATTGTTAGGGTAGTTTTGCTGACCACGGGGAGTACGAAGATGTTGTTGTGAGATATACATAGTCCATGTAACAGTTTTGCTTTCCACCGAGAGCAATCTGTTTGCTTGTTTGTGGCACACGTGAACATTGAATGTTTTATTTTGCTTGGTATGAAGTAGAGGAAGAAAGTCCTCATGTGACCAGGTGTTAAATCAGACAAAGATTGCCCCACCATCAATGCAAATGAAGGCCTGGGTATGGGCCATCTTCTTAAGTACTGTTGAAGAATTGTTTTATGCAACCATCAAGATCATTGAAACTTTGTGACCAAGGAGGAGGAGCAAAGTGGTGGTGTCAGCTTATAGAGTAAGGAGGACAGTGAAATGAATTTAGTCCACCCGAAGGGCTTCAGGAAGTTATGTCAGAAGATGCCAAGCAGAACCGAGAGAGAGAATTCAACAGGACACAAGTAAGGATCTCTGCAAGCTGCTTGATTGACCCAACTGGAGCACCGACTTGACTTTTTGCATTCAGTAAGTGCTACTTGTTGGGGCGGTTGTACACGGCTGATAGAACAAATTCTGAACAGAGTCAGAAGGCGCCAAGGCACAACAAGATGACCTCAAACGGAGACACTGATGATTGTTGTTTTCATAAGTGCTTCTCTTTGGGGTTGTCTTGCTGTGTGTTTTCCAACATGCATGATGTTACCGGCTAAAAAAAAGAAAAACAAAGTTACTCTCAATGGCTGGTTTTTAAGTCACAGCTAGTCCAATGCATGATTTTGGTCACCAGCATTACCCAAACACATGCACTGACTTGATATTTCTTGGCAGTAAGTGCTACTTGTTGGGGTACTGTTGCTGAGCATTAGAGCAAAACATGATCAGCAGTTTGTCAAGGGAACCTAATAGTTTGTATATATATAATTTTTTCTTTCGGAGTCTGTTTAATAACCTTAACTTGAGCACTGGCCTGTAACTGAAAATCAGCAAGTGCTACTTGTTGGGGCTGTTTTATTGGACAAGAGTCACACTGTGATTTGGACGAAGGAGGGCAAAAAGATTACTCTCAGATAACTCCAAACAGAACAACTGCTGAAACTTTGATCAAAAGTGCTTCTCTTTGGGGTTGTCTTGGAAATAACAGTACTTGCAAGTGTTTAGTCTGCTGGTCCCAAGGCTGATCAAAATAGTGAGTAATGGAAGAAGTTGCTGGTTACTGTTGTGTGAAGGCATAAATTTTACCCAGCACCGGTTATGTCTGACCAAAAAGCAGAGCAACTTGGAATAAATGCACTAGGTCTGTCTTGTTACCCTAACATAAACACTGACTTGAAAGTGAAATGCAGTAAGTGCTTATTGTTAGGGTAGTTTTGCTGACCACGGGGAGTACGAAGATGTTGTTGTGAGATATACATAGTCCATGTAACAGTTTTGCTTTCCACCGTGAGCAATCTGTTTGTTTGTTTGTGGCACAGGTGAACATTGAATGTTTTATTTTGCTTGGTATGAAGTAGAGGAAGAAAGTCCTCATGTGACCAGGTGTTAAATCAGACAAAGATTGCCCCACCATCAATGCAAATGAAGGCCTGGGTATGGGCCATCTTCTTAAGTACTGTTGAAGAATTGTTTTATGCAACCATCAAGACCATTGAAACTTTGACCAAGGAGGAGGAGCAAAGTCAGCGGTGGTGTCAGCTTATAAAGTAAGGAGGACAGTGAAATGAATTTAGTCCACCCGAAGGGCTTCAGGAAGTTATGTCAGAAGATGCCAAGCAGAACCGAGAGAGAGAATTCAACAGGACACAAGTAAGGATCTCTGCAAGCTGCTTGATTGACCCAACTGGAGCACCGACTTGACTTTTTGCATTCAGTAAGTGCTACTTGTTGGGGCGGTTGTACACGGCTGATAGAACAAATTCTGAACAGAGTCAGAAGGCGCCAAGGCACAACAAGATGACCTCAAACGGAGACACTGATGATTGTTGTTTTCATAAGTGCTTCTCTTTGGGGTTTTCTTGCTGTGTGTTTTCCAACATGCATGATGTTACCGGCTAAAAAAAAGAAAAACAAAGTTACTCTCAATGGCTGGTTTTTAAGTCACAGCTAGTCCAATGCATGATTTTGGTCACCAGCATTACCCAAACACATGCACTGACTTGATATTTCTTGGCAGTAAGTGCTACTTGTTGGGGTACTGTTGCTGAGCATTAGAGCAAAACATGATCAGCAGTTTGTCAAGGGAACCTAATAGTTGGTATATATATATTTTTCGGAGTCTGTTTAATAACCCTAACTTGAGCACTGGCCTGTAACTGAAAATCAGCAAGTGCTACTTGTTGGGGCTGTTTTATTGGACAAGAGTCACACTGTGATTTGGACGAAGTAGGGCAAAAAGATTACTCTCAGATAACTCCAAACAGAACCACTGCTGAAACTTTGATCAAAAGTGCTTCTCTTTGGGGTTGTCTTGGAAATAACAGTACTTGCAAGTGTTTAGTCTGCTGGTCCCAAGGCTGATCAAAATAGTGAGTAATGGAAGAAGTTGCTGGTTACTGTTGTGTGAAGGCATAAATTTTACACAGCACCGGTTATGTCCGACAAAAAAGCAGAGCAACTTGGAATAAATGCACTTGGTCTGTCTTGTTACCCTAACATAAACACTGACTTGAAAGTGAAATGCAGTAAGTGCTTATTGTTGGGGTAGTTTTGCTGACCACAGGGAGTACGAAGAGGTTGTTGTGAGATATACATAGTCCATGTAACAGTTTTGCTTTCCACCGAGAGCAATCTGTTTGTTTGTTTGTGGCACATGTGAACATACCTGTTTGCTTGTTTGTGGCACATGTGAACATATCTGTTTGCTTGTTTGTGGCACATGTGAACATTGAATGTTTTATTTTGCTTGGTATGAAGTAGAGGAAGAAAGTCCTCATGTGACCAGGTGTTAAATCAGACAAAGATTGCCCCACCATCAATGCAAATGAAGGCCTGGGTATGGGCCATCTTCTTAAGTACTGTTGAAGAATTGTTTTATGCAACCATCAAGACCATTGAAACTTTGTAACCAAGGAGGAGGAGCAAAGTCAGCGGTGGTGTCAGCTTATAAAGTAAGGAGGACAGTGAAATGAATTTAGTCCACCCGAAGGGCTTCAGGAAGTTATGTCAGAAGATGCCGAAAAGAACTAAGAGAGAGAATTCAACAGGACACAAGTAAGGATCTCTGCAAGCTGGTTGATTGACCCAACTGGAGCACCGACTTGACTTTTTGCATTCAGTAAGTGCTACTTGTTGGGGCGGTTGTACACGGCTGATAGAACAAATTCTGAACAGAGTCAGAAGGCGCCACGGCACAACAAGATGACCTCAAACGGAGACACTGATGATTGTTGTTTTCATAAGTGCTTCTCTTTGGGGTTGTCTTGCTGTGTGTTTTCCAACATGCATGTTACCGGCTAAAAAAAAGAAAAACAAAGTTACTCTCAATGGCTGGTTTTTAAGTCACAGCTAGTCCAATGCATGATTTTGGTCACCAGCATTACCCAAACACATGCACTGACTTGATATTTCTTGGCAGTAAGTGCTACTTGTTGGGGTACTGTTGCTGAGCATTAGAGCAAAACATGATCAGCAGTTTTGTCAAGGGAACCTAATAGTTTGTATATATATAATTTTTTCTATCGGAGTCTGTTTAATAACCCTAACTTGAGCACTGGCCTGTAACTGAAAATCAGCAAGTGCTACTTGTTGGGGCTGTTTTATTGGACAAGAGTCACACTGTGATTTGGACGAAGGAGGGCAAAAAGATTACTCTCAGATAACTCCAAACAGAACCACTGCTGAAACTTTGATCAAAAGTGCTTCTCTTTGGGGTTGTCTTGGAAATAACAGTACTTGCAAGTGTTTAGTCTGCTGGTCCCAAGGCTGATCAAAATAGTGAGTAATGGAAGAAGTTGCTGGTTACTGTTGTGTGAAGGCATAAATTTTACCCAGCACCGGTTATGTCTGACCAAAAAGCAGAGCAACTTGGAATAAATGCACTAGGTCTGTCTTGTTACCCTAACATAAACACTGACTTGAAAGTGAAATACAGTAAGTGCTTATTGTTGGGGTAGTTTTGCTGACCACGGGGAGTACGAAGATGTTGTTGTGAGATATACATAGTCCATGTAACAGTTTTGCTTTCCACCGAGAGCAATCTGTTTGTTTGTGGCATGTGTGAACATTGAATGTTTCATTTTGCTTGGTATGAAGTAGAGGAAGAAAGTCCTCATGTGACCAGGTGTTAAATCAGACAAAGATTGCCCCACCATCAATGCAAATGAAGGCCTGGGTATGGGCCATCTTCTTAAGTACTGTTGAAGAATTGTTTTATGCAACCATCAAGACCATTGAAACTTTGTAACCAAGGAGGAGGAGCAAAGTCAGCGGTGGTGTCAGCTTATAAAGTAAGAAGGACAGTTGAATGAATTTAGTCCACCTGAAGGGCTTCAGGAAGTTATGTCAGAAGATGCCAAGCAGAACTGAGAGAGAGAATTCAACAGGACACGAGTAAGGATCTCTGCAAGCTGGTTGATTGACCCAACTGGAGCACCGACTTGACCTTTTTGCATTCAGTAAGTGCTACTTGTTGGGGCGGTTGTACACGGCTGATAGAACAAATTCTGAACAGAGTCAGAAGGCGCCACGGCACAACAAGATGACCTCAAACGGAGACACTGATGATTGTTGTTTTCATAAGTGCTTCTCTTTGGGGTTGTCTTGCTGTGTGTTTTCCAACATGCTTACGGGCTTAAAAAAAAAGAAAAGTTACTAGCAATGGCTGGGTTTTAAGACACAGCTAATCCAATGCATGATCTTGGTCACCAGCATTACCCAAATACATGCACTGACTTGATATTTCTTGGCAGTAAGTGCTACTTGTTGGGGTACTGTTGCTGAGCATTAGAGCAAAACATGATCAGCAGTTTGTCAAGGGAACCTAATAGTTTGTATATTTTTTTTTTTCTATTGGAGTCTGTTTAAAAACCCTAACTTGAGCACTGGCCTGTAACTGAAAATCAGCAAGTGCTACTTTTTGGGGCTGTTTTATTGGACAAGAGTCACACTGTGATTTGGACGAAGTAGGGCAAAAAGATTACTCTCAGATAACTCCAAACAGAACCACTGCTGAAACTTTGATCAAAAGTGCTTCTCTTTGGGGTTGTCTTGGAAATAACATTACTTGCAAGTGTTTAGTCTGCTGGTCCCAAGGCTGATCAAAATAGTGAGTAATGGAAGAAGTTGCTGGTTACTGTTGTGTGAAGGCATAAATTTTACACAGCACCGGTTATGTCTGACAAAAAAGCAGAGCAACTTGGAATAATTGCACTTGGTCTGTCTTGTTACCCTAACATAAACACTGACTTGAAAGTGAAATGCAGTAAGTGCTTATTGTTGGGGTAGTTTTGCTGACCACAGGGAGTACGAAGAGGTTGTTGTGAGATATACATAGTCCATGTAACAGTTTTGCTTTCCACCGAGAGCAATCTGTTTGTTTGTGGCATGTGTGAACATTGAATGTTTCATTTTGCTTGGTATGAAGTAGAGGAAGAAAGTCCTCATGTGACCAGGTGTTAAATCAGACAAAGATTGCCCCACCATCAATGCAAATGAAGGCCTGGGTATGGGCCATCTTCTTAAGTACTGTTGAAGAATTGTTTTATGCAACCATCAAGACCATTGAAACTTTGTGACCAAGGAGGAGGAGCAAAGTCAGCGGTGGTGTCAGCTTATAAAGTAAGGAGGACAGTGAAATGAATTTAGTCCACCCGAAGGGCTTCAGGAAGTTATGTCAGAAGATGCCGAAAAGAACTGAGAGAGAGAATTCAACAGGACACAAGTAAGGATCTCTGCAAGCTGCTTGATTGACCCAACTGGAGCACCGACTTGACTTTTTGCATTCAGTAAGTGCTACTTGTTGGGGCGGTTGTACACGGCTGATAGAACAAATTCTGAACAGAGTCAGAAGGCGCCAAGGCACAACAAGATGACCTCAAACGGAGACACTGATGATTGTTGTTTTCACAAGTGCTTCTCTTTGGGGTTGTCTTGCTGTGTGTTTTCCAACATGCATGATGTTACCGGCTAAAAAAAAGAAAAACAAAGTTACTCTCAATGGCTGGTTTTAAAGTCACAGCTAGTCCAATGCATGATTTTGGTCACCAGCATTACCCAAACACATGCACTGACTTGATATTTCTTGGCAGTAAGTGCTACTTGTTGGGGTACTGTTGCTGAGCATTAGAGCAAAACATGATCAGCAGTTTGTCAAGGGAACCTAATAGTTTGTATATTTTTTTTTTTCTATTGGAGTCTGTTTAAAAACCCTAACTTGAGCACTGGCCTGTAACTGAAAATCAGCAAGTGCTATTTTTGGGGCTGTTTTATTGGACAAGAGTCACACTGTGATTTGGACGAAGTAGGGCAAAAAGATTACTCTCAGATAACTCCAAACAGAACCACTGCTGAAACTTTGATCAAAAGTGCTTCTTTTTGGGGTTGTCTTGGAAATAACAGTACTTGCAAGTGTTTAGTCTGCTGGTCCCATGGCTGATCAAAATAGTGAGTAATGGAAGAAGTTGCTGGTTACTGTTGTGTGAAGGCATAAATTTTACACAGCACCGGTTATGTCTGACCAAAAAGCAGAGCAACTTGGAATAAATGCACTAGGTCTGTCTTGTTACCCTAACATAAACACTGACTTGAAAGTGAAATGCAGTAAGTGCTTATTGTTAGGGTAGTTTTGCTGACCACGGGGAGTACGAAGATGTTGTTGTGAGATATACATAGTCCATGTAACAGTTTTGCTTTCCACCGAGAGCAATCTGTTTGTTTGTGGCATGTGTGAACATTGAATGTTTCATTTTGCTTGGTATGAAGTAGAGGAAGAAAGTCCTCATGTGACCAGGTGTTAAATCAGACAAAGATTGCCCCACCATCAATGCAAATGAAGGCCTGGGTATGGGCCATCTTCTTAAGTACTGTTGAAGAATTGTTTTATGCAACCATCAAGACCATTGAAACTTTGTGACCAAGGAGGAGGAGCAAAGTGGTGGTGTCAGCTTATAAAGTAAGAAGGACAGTTGAATGAATTTAGTCCACCTGAAGGGCTTCAGGAAGTTATGTCAGAAGATGCCAAGCAGAACTGAGAGAGAGAATTCAACAGGACACGAGTAAGGATCTCTGCAAGCTGGTTGATTGACCCAACTGGAGCACCGACTTGACTTTTTGCATTCAGTAAGTGCTACTTGTTGGGGCGGTTGTACACGGCTGATAGAACAAATTCTGAACAGAGTCAGAAGGCGCCAAGGCACAACAAGATGACCTCAAACAGAGACACTGATGATTGTTGTTTTCACAAGTGCTTCTCTTTGGGGTTGTCTTGCTGTGTGTTTTCCAACATGCATGTTACCTGCTAAAAAAAAGAAAAACAAAGTTACTCTCAATGGCTGGTTTTTAAGTCACAGCTAGTCCAATGCATGATTTTGGTCACCAGCATTACCCAAACACATGCACTGACTTGATATTTCTTGGCAGTAAGTGCTACTTGTTGGGGTACTGTTACTGAGCATTAGAGCAAAACATGATCAGCAGTTTGTCAAGGGAACCTAATAGTTTGTATATATATATAATTTTTTCTATCGGAGTCTGTTTAATAACCCTAACTTGAGCACTGGCCTGTTACTGAAAATCAGCAAGTGCTACTTGTTGGGGCTGTTTTATTGGACAAGAGTCACACTGTGATTTGGACGAAGTAGGGCAAAAAGATTACTCTCAGATAACTCCAAACAGAACCACTGCTGAAACTTTGATCAAAAGTGCTTCTCTTTGGGGTTGTCTTGGAAATAACAGTACTTGCAAGTGTTTAGTCTGCTGGTCCCAAGGCTGATCAAAATAGTGAGTAATGGAAGAAGTTGCTGGTTACTGTTGTGTGAAGGCATAAATTTTACACAGCACCGGTTATGTCTGACAAAAAAGCAGAGCGACTTGGAATAAATGCACTTGGTCTGTCTTGTTACCCTAACATAAACACTGACTTGAAAGTGAAATGCAGTAAGTGCTTATTGTTGGGGTAGTTTTGCTGACCACAGGGAGTACGAAGAGGTTGTTGTGAGATATACATAGTCCATGTAACAGTTTTGCTTTCCACCGTGAGCAATCTGTTTGCTTGTTTGTGGCACATGTGAACATTGAATGTTTTATTTTGCTTGGTATGAAGTAGAGGAAGAAAGTCCTCATGTGACCAGGTGTTAAATCAGACAAAGATTGCCCCACCATCAATGCAAATGAAGGCCTGGGTATGGGCCATCTTCTTAAGTACTGTTGAAGAATTGTTTTATGCAACCATCAAGACCATTGAAACTTTGTGACCAAGGAGGAGGAGCAAAGTCAGCGGTGGTGTCAGCTTATAAAGTAAGGAGGACAGTGAAATGAATTTAGTCCACCCGAAGGGCTTCAGGAAGTTATGTCAGAAGATGCCGAAAAGAACTGAGAGAGAGAATTCAACAGGACACAAGTAAGGATCTCTGCAAGCTGCTTGATTGACCCAACTGGAGCACCGACTTGACTTTTTGCATTCAGTAAGTGCTACTTGTTGGGGCGGTTGTACACGGCTGATAGAACAAATTCTGAACAGAGTCAGAAGGCGCCAAGGCACAACAAGATGACCTCAAACGGAGACACTGATGATTGTTGTTTTCATAAGTGCTTCTCTTTGGGGTTGTCTTGCTGTGTGTTTTCCAACATGCATGATGTTACCGGCTAAAAAAAAGAAAAACAAAGTTACTCTCAATGGCTGGTTTTAAAGTCACAGCTAGTCCAATGCATGATTTTGGTCACCAGCATTACCCAAACACATGCACTGACTTGATATTTCTTGGCAGTAAGTGCTACTTGTTGGGGTACTGTTGCTGAGCATTAGAGCAAAACATGATCAGCAGTTTGTCAAGGGAACCTAATAGTTTGTATTTTTTTTTTTTCTTTCGGAGTCTGTTTAATAACCCTAACTTGAGCACTGGCCTGTAACTATAAATCAGCAAGTGCTACTTGTTGGGGCTGTTTTATTGGACAAGAGTCACACTGTGATTTGGACGAAGGAGGGCAAAAAGATTACTCTCAGATAACTCTAAACAGAACCACTGCTGAAACTTTGATCAAAAGTGCTTCTCTTTGGGGTTGTCTTGGAAATAACAGTACTTGCAAGTGTTTAGTCTGCTGGTCCCAAGGCTGATCAAAATAGTGAGTAATGGAAGAAGTTGCTGGTTACTGTTGTGTGAAGGCATAAATTTTACACAGCACCGGTTATGTCCGACAAAAAAGCAGAGCAACTTGGAATAAATGCACTTGGTCTGTCTTGTTACCCTAACATAAACACTGACTTGAAAGTGAAATACAGTAAGTGCTTATTGTTGGGGTAGTTTTGCTGACCACAGGGAGTACGAAGAGGTTGTTGTGAGATATACATAGTCCATGTAACAGTTTTGCTTTCCACCGAGAGCAATCTGTTTGTTTGTTTGTGGCACATGTGAACATTGAATGTTTTATTTTGCTTGGTATGAAGTAGAGGAAGAAAGTCCTCATGTGACCAGGTGTTAAATCAGACAAAGATTGCCCCACCATCAATGCAAATGAAGGCCTGGGTATGGGCCATCTTCTTAAGTACTGTTGAAGAATTGTTTTATGCAACCATCAAGACCATTGAAACTTTGTGACCAAGGAGGAGGAGCAAAGTCAGCGGTGGTGTCAGCTTATAAAGTAAGGAGGACAGTGAAATGAATTTAGTCCACCCGAAGGGCTTCAGGAAGTTATGTCAGAAGATGCCAAGCAGAACCGAGAGAGAGAATTCAACAGGACACAAGTAAGGATCTCTGCAAGCTGCTTGATTGACCCAACTGGAGCACCGACTTGACTTTTTGCATTCAGTAAGTGCTACTTGTTGGGGCGGTTGTACACGGCTGACAGAACAAATTCTGAACAGAGTCAGAAGGCGCCAAGGCACAACAAGATGACCTCAAACGGAGACACTGATGATTGTTGTTTTCATAAGTGCTTCTCTTTGGGGTTGTCTTGCTGTGTGTTTTCCAACATGCATGATGTTACCGGCTAAAAAAAAGAAAAACAAAGTTACTCTCAATGGCTGGTTTTTAAGTCACAGCTAGTCCAATGCATGATTTTGGTCACCAGCATTACCCAAACACATGCACTGACTTGATATTTCTTGGCAGTAAGTGCTACTTGTTGGGGTACTGTTGCTGAGCATTAGAGCAAAACATGATCAGCAGTTTGTCAAGGGAACCTAATAGTTGGTATATATATATATTTTTTTCGGAGTCTGTTTAATAACCCTAACTTGAGCACTGGCCTGTAACTGAAAATCAGCAAGTGCTACTTGTTGGGGCTGTTTTATTGGACAAGAGTCACACTGTGATTTGGACGAAGTAGGGCAAAAAGATTACTCTCAGATAACTCCAAACAGAACCACTGCTGAAACTTTGATCAAAAGTGCTTCTTTTTGGGGTTGTCTTGGAAATAACAGTACTTGCAAGTGTTTAGTCTGCTGGTCCCATGGCTGATCAAAATAGTGAGTAATGGAAGAAGTTGCTGGTTACTGTTGTGTGAAGGCATAAATTTTACACAGCACCGGTTATGTCTGACCAAAAAGCAGAGCAACTTGGAATAAATGCACTAGGTCTGTCTTGTTACCCTAACATAAACACTGACTTGAAAGTGAAATGCAGTAAGTGCTTATTGTTAGGGTAGTTTTGCTGACCACGGGGAGTACGAAGATGTTGTTGTGAGATATACATAGTCCATGTAACAGTTTTGCTTTCCACCGAGAGCAATCTGTTTGCTTGTTTGTGGCACACGTGAACATTGAATGTTTTATTTTGCTTGGTATGAAGTAGAGGAAGAAAGTCCTCATGTGACCAGGTGTTAAATCAGACAAAGATTGCCCCACCATCAATGCAAATGAAGGCCTGGGTATGGGCCATCTTCTTAAGTACTGTTGAAGAATTGTTTTATGCAACCATCAAGACCATTGAAACTTTGTGACCAAGGAGGAGGAGCAAAGTGGTGGTGTCAGCTTATAAAGTAAGAAGGACAGTTGAATGAATTTAGTCCACCTGAAGGGCTTCAGGAAGTTATGTCAGAAGATGCCAAGCAGAACTGAGAGAGAGAATTCAACAGGACACGAGTAAGGATCTCTGCAAGCTGGTTGATTGACCCAACTGGAGCACCGACTTGACTTTTTGCATTCAGTAAGTGCTACTTGTTGGGGCGGTTGTACACGGCTGATAGAACAAATTCTGAACAGAGTCAGAAGGCGCCAAGGCACAACAAGATGACCTCAAACGGAGACACTGATGATTGTTGTTTTCACAAGTGCTTCTCTTTGGGGTTGTCTTGCTGTGTGTTTTCCAACATGCATGTTACCTGCTAAAAAAAAGAAAAACAAAGTTACTCTCAATGGCTGGTTTTTAAGTCACAGCTAGTCCAATGCATGATTTTGGTCACCAGCATTACCCAAACACATGCACTGACTTGATATTTCTTGGCAGTAAGTGCTACTTGTTGGGGTACTGTTACTGAGCATTAGAGCAAAACATGATCAGCAGTTTGTCAAGGGAACCTAATAGTTTGTATATATATATAATTTTTTCTATCGGAGTCTGTTTAATAACCCTAACTTGAGCACTGGCCTGTTACTGAAAATCAGCAAGTGCTACTTGTTGGGGCTGTTTTATTGGACAAGAGTCACACTGTGATTTGGACGAAGTAGGGCAAAAAGATTACTCTCAGATAACTCCAAACAGAACCACTGCTGAAACTTTGATCAAAAGTGCTTCTCTTTGGGGTTGTCTTGGAAATAACAGTACTTGCAAGTGTTTAGTCTGCTGGTCCCAAGGCTGATCAAAATAGTGAGTAATGGAAGAAGTTGCTGGTTACTGTTGTGTGAAGGCATAAATTTTACACAGCACCGGTTATGTCTGACAAAAAAGCAGAGCGACTTGGAATAAATGCACTTGGTCTGTCTTGTTACCCTAACATAAACACTGACTTGAAAGTGAAATGCAGTAAGTGCTTATTGTTGGGGTAGTTTTGCTGACCACAGGGAGTACGAAGAGGTTGTTGTGAGATATACATAGTCCATGTAACAGTTTTGCTTTCCACCGTGAGCAATCTGTTTGCTTGTTTGTGGCACATGTGAACATTGAATGTTTTATTTTGCTTGGTATGAAGTAGAGGAAGAAAGTCCTCATGTGACCAGGTGTTAAATCAGACAAAGATTGCCCCACCATCAATGCAAATGAAGGCCTGGGTATGGGCCATCTTCTTAAGTACTGTTGAAGAATTGTTTTATGCAACCATCAAGACCATTGAAACTTTGTGACCAAGGAGGAGGAGCAAAGTCAGCGGTGGTGTCAGCTTATAAAGTAAGGAGGACAGTGAAATGAATTTAGTCCACCCGAAGGGCTTCAGGAAGTTATGTCAGAAGATGCCGAAAAGAACTGAGAGAGAGAATTCAACAGGACAAAAGTAAGGATCTCTGCAAGCTGCTTGATTGACCCAACTGGAGCACCGACTTGACTTTTTGCATTCAGTAAGTGCTACTTGTTGGGGCGGTTGTACACGGCTGATAGAACAAATTCTGAACAGAGTCAGAAGGCGCCAAGGCACAACAAGATGACCTCAAACGGAGACACTGATGATTGTTGTTTTCATAAGTGCTTCTCTTTGGGGTTGTCTTGCTGTGTGTTTTCCAACATGCATGATGTTACCGGCTAAAAAAAAGAAAAACAAAGTTACTCTCAATGGCTGGTTTTTAAGTCACAGCTAGTCCAATGCATGATTTTGGTCACCAGCATTACCCAAACACATGCACTGACTTGATATTTCTTGGCAGTAAGTGCTACTTGTTGGGGTACTGTTGCTGAGCATTAGAGCAAAACATGATCAGCAGTTTGTCAAGGGAACCTAATAGTTGGTATATATATTATTTTTTTTCGGAGTCTGTTTAATAACCCTAACTTGAGCACTGGCCTGTTACTGAAAATCAGCAAGTGCTACTTGTTGGGGCTGTTTTATTGGACAAGAGTCACACTGTGATTTGGAGGAAGTAGGGCAAAAAGATTACTCTCAGATAACTCCAAACAGAACCACTGCTGAAACTTTGATCAAAAGTGCTTCTCTTTGGGGTTGTCTTGGAAATAACAGTACTTGCAAGTGTTTAGTCTGCTGGTCCCAAGGCTGATCAAAATAGTGAGTAATGGAAGAAGTTGCTGGTTACTGTTGTGTGAAGGCATAAATTTTACACAGCACCGGTTATGTCTGACAAAAAAGCAGAGCGACTTGGAATAAATGCACTTGGTCTGTCTTGTTACCCTAACATAAACACTGACTTGAAAGTGAAATGCAGTAAGTGCTTATTGTTGGGGTAGTTTTGCTGACCACAGGGAGTACGAAGAGGTTGTTGTGAGATATACATAGTCCATGTAACAGTTTTGCTTTCCACCGTGAGCAATCTGTTTGCTTGTTTGTGGCACATGTGAACATTGAATGTTTTATTTTGCTTGGTATGAAGTAGAGGAAGAAAGTCCTCATGTGACCAGGTGTTAAATCAGACAAAGATTGCCCCACCATCAATGCAAATGAAGGCCTGGGTATGGGCCATCTTCTTAAGTACTGTTGAAGAATTGTTTTATGCAACCATCAAGACCATTGAAACTTTGTGACCAAGGAGGAGGAGCAAAGTCAGCGGTGGTGTCAGCTTATAAAGTAAGGAGGACAGTGAAATGAATTTAGTCCACCCGAAGGGCTTCAGGAAGTTATGTCAGAAGATGCCGAAAAGAACTGAGAGAGAGAATTCAACAGGACACAAGTAAGGATCTCTGCAAGCTGCTTGATTGACCCAACTGGAGCACCGACTTGACTTTTTGCATTCAGTAAGTGCTACTTGTTGGGGCGGTTGTACACGGCTGATAGAACAAATTCTGAACAGAGTCAGAAGGCGCCAAGGCACAACAAGATGACCTCAAACGGAGACACTGATGATTGTTGTTTTCATAAGTGCTTCTCTTTGGGGTTGTCTTGCTGTGTGTTTTCCAACATGCATGATGTTACCGGCTAAAAAAAAGAAAAACAAAGTTACTCTCAATGGCTGGTTTTAAAGTCACAGCTAGTCCTATGCATGATTTTGGTCACCAGCATTACCCAAACACATGCACTGACTTGATATTTCTTGGCAGTAAGTGCTACTTGTTGGGGTACTGTTGCTGAGCATTAGAGCAAAACATGATCAGCAGTTTGTCAAGGGAACCTAATAGTTGGTATATATATATATTTTTTTCGGAGTCTGTTTAATAACCCTAACTTGAGCACTGGCCTGTAACTGAAAATCAGCAAGTGCTACTTGTTGGGGCTGTTTTATTGGACAAGAGTCACACTGTGATTTGGAGGAAGTAGGGCAAAAAGATTACTCTCAGATAACTCCAAACAGAACCACTGCTGAAACTTTGATCAAAAGTGCTTCTTTTTGGGGTTGTCTTGGAAATAACAGTACTTGCAAGTGTTTAGTCTGCTGGTCCCATGGCTGATCAAAATAGTGAGTAATGGAAGAAGTTGCTGGTTACTGTTGTGTGAAGGCATAAATTTTACACAGCACCGGTTATGTCTGACCAAAAAGCAGAGCAACTTGGAATAATTGCACTTGGTCTGTCTTGTTACCCTAACATAAACACTGACTTGAAAGTGAAATGCAGTAAGTGCTTATTGTTGGGGTAGTTTTGCTGACCACAGGGAGTACGAAGAGGTTGTTGTGAGATATACATAGTCCATGTAACAAGTTGTCTTGCTGTGTGTTTTCCAACATGCTTACGGGCTTAAAAAAAACCAAAGTTACTAGCAATGGCTGGGTTTTAAGTCACAGCTAATCCAATGCATGATTTTGGTCACCAGCATTACCCAAACACATGCACTGACTTGATATTTCTTGGCAGTAAGTGCTACTTGTTGGGGTACTGTTGCTGAGCATTAGAGCAAAACATGATCAGCAGTTTGTCAAGGGAACCTAATAGTTTGTATATATATATTTTTTTTTTCTTTCGGAGTCTGTTTAATAACCCTAACTTGAGCACTGGCCTGTAACTATAAATCAGCAAGTGCTACTTGTTGGGGCTGTTTTATTGGACAAGAGTCACACTGTGATTTGGACAAAGTAGGGCAAAAAGATTACTCTCAGATAACTCCAAACAGAACCACTGCTGAAACTCTGATCAAAAGTGCTTCTCTTTGGGGTTGTCTTGGAAATAACAGTACTTGCAAGTGTTTAGTCTGCTGGTCCCAAGGCTGATCAAAATAGTGAGTAATGGAAGAAGTTGCTGGTTACTGTTGTGAGAAGGCATAAATTTTACACAGCACCGGTTATATCCGACAAAAAAGCAGAGCAACTTGGAATAAATGCACTTGGTCTGTCTTGTTACCCTAACATAAACACTGACTTGAAAGTGAAATGCAGTAAGTGCTTATTGTTGGGGTAGTTTTGCTGACCACAGGGAGTACGAAGAGGTTGTTGTGAGATATACATAGTCCATGTAACAGTTTTGCTTTCCACCGAGAGCAATCTGTTTGTTTGTTTGTGGCACATGTGAACATTGAATGTTTCATTTTGCTTGGTATGAAGTAGAGGAAGAAAGTCCTCATGTGACCAGGTGTTAAATCAGACAAAGATTGCCCCACCATCAATGCAAATGAAGGCCTGGGTATGGGCCATCTTCTTAAGTACTATTGAAGAATTGTTTTATGCAACCATCAAGACCATTGAAACTTTGTGACCAAGGAGGAGGAGCAAAGTGGTGGTGTTAGCTTATAAAGTAAGGAGGACAGTGAAATGAATTTAGTCCACCCGAAGGGCTTCAGGAAGTTATGTCAGAAGATGCCAAGCAGAACTGAGAGAGAGAATTCAACAGGACACAAGTAAGGATCTCTGCAAGCTGGTTGATTGACCCAACTGGAGCACCGACTTGACTTTTTGCATTCAGTAAGTGCTACTTGTTGGGGCGGTTGTACACCGCTGATAGAACAATTTCTGAACAGAGTCAAAAGGCGCCAAGGCACAACAAGATGACCTCAAACGGAGACACTGATGATTGTTGTTTTCATAAGTGCTTCTCTTTGGGGTTGTCTTGCTGTGTGTTTTCCAACATGCATGTTACGGGCTTAAAAAAAGAAAAACAAAGTTACTCGCAATGGCTGGTTTTAAGTCACAGCTAGTCCAATGCATGATTTTGGTCAGCAGCATTGCCCAAACACATGCACTGACTTGATATTTCTTGGCAGTAAGTGCTACTTGTTGGGGTACTGTTGCTGAGTTCAGAGCAAAACATGATCAGCAGTTTGTCAAGGGAACCTAATAGTTTGTATATATATATATTTTTTCTTTCGGAGTCTGTTTAATAACCCTAACTTGAGCACTGGCCTGTAACTATAAATCAGCAAGTGCTACTTGTTGGGGCTGTTTTATTGGACAAGAGTCACACTGTGATTTGGAGGAAGTAGGGCAAAAAGATTACTCTCAGATAACTCCAAACAGAACCACTGCTGAAACTCTGATCAAAAGTGCTTCTCTTTGGGGTTGTCTTGGAAATAACAGTACTTGCAAGTGTTTAGTCTGCTGGTCCCAAGGCTGATCAAAATAGTGAGCAATGGAAGAAGTTGCGGGTTACTGTTGTGTGAAGCCATACATTTTACACAGCACCGGTTATGTCTGACAAAAAAGCAGAGCAACATAGAATAAATGCACTAGGTCTGTTTTGTTACCCTAACATAAACACTGACTTGAAAGTGAAATGCAGTAAGTGCTTATTGTTGGGGTAGTTTTGCTGACCACAGGGAGTACGAAGATGTTGTTGTGAGATATGCATAGTCCATGTAACAGTTTTGCTTTCCACCGAGAGCAATCTGTTTGTTTGTGGCACATGTGAACATTGAATGTTTCATTTTGCTTGTTATGAAGTAGAGGAAGAAAGTCCTCATGTGACCAGGTGTTAAATCAGACAAAGATTGCCCCACCATCAATGCAAATGAAGGCCTGGGTATGGGCCATCTTCTTAAGTACTGTTGAAGAATTGTTTTATGCAACCATCAAGACCATTGAAACTTTGTGACCAAGTAGGAGGAGCAAAGTGGTGGTGTCAGCTTATAAAGTAAGAAGGACAGTTGAATGAATTTAGTCCACCTGAAGGGCTTCAGGAAGTTATGTCAGAAGATGCCAAGCAGAACTGAGAGAGAGAATTCAACAGGACACAAGTAAGGATCTCTGCAATCTGGTTGATTGACCCAACTGGAGCACCGACTTGACTTTTTGCATTCAGTAAGTGCTACTTGTTGGGGCGGTTGTACACGGCTGATAGAACAAATTCTGAACAGAGTCAGAAGGCGCCAAGGCACAACAAGATGACCTCAAACGGAGACACTGATGATTGTTGTTTTCATAAGTGCTTCTCTTTGGGGTTGTCTTGCTGTGTGTTTTCCAACATGCATGTTACGGGCTTAAAAAAAGAAAAACAAAGTTACTCGCAATGGCTGGTTTTAAGTCACAGCTAGTCCAATGCATGATTTTGGTCAGCAGCATTGCCCAAACACATGCACTGACTTGATATTTCTTGGCAGTAAGTGCTACTTGTTGGGGTACTGTTGCTGAGCATTAGAGCAAAACATGACCAGCAGTTTGTCAAGGGAACCTAATTGTTTGTGTTTTTTTTTTTCGGAGTCTGTTTAATAACCCTAACTTGAGCACTGGCCTGTAACTATAAATCAGCAAGTGCTACTTGTTGGGGCTGTTTTATTGGACAAGAGTCACACTGTGATTTGGAGGAAGTAGGGCAAAAAGATTACTCTCAGATAACTCCAAACAGAACCACTGCTGAAACTCTGATCAGAAGTGCTTCTCTTTGGGGTTGTCTTGGAAATAACAGTACTTGCAAGTGTTTAGTCTGCTGGTCCCAAGGCTGATCAAAATAGTGAGTAATGGAAGAAGTTGCGGGTTACTGTTGTGTGAAGGCATAAATTTTACACAGCACCGATTATGTCTGACCAAAAAGCAGAGCAACTTGGAATAAATGCACTCGGTCGGTCTTGTTACCCTAACATAAACACTGACTTGAAAGTGAAATGCAGTAAGTGCTTATTGTTGGGGTAGTTTTGCTGACCACAGGGAGTAGGAAGAGGTTGTTGTGAGATATACATAGTCCATGTAACAGTTTTGCTTTCCACCGAGAGCAATCTGTTTGATTGTTTGTGGCACATGTGAACATTGAATGTTTTATTTTGCTTGGTATGAAGTAGAGGAAGAAAGTCCTCATGTGACCAGGTGTTAAATCAGACAAAGATTGCCCCACCATCAATGCAAATGAAGGCCTGGGTATGGGCCATCTTCTTAAGTACTATTGAAGAATTGTTTTATGCAACCATCAAGACCATTGAAACTTTGTGACCAAGGAGGAGGAGCAAAGTGGTGGTGTCAGCTTATAAAGTAAGGAGGACAGTTAAATGGATTAAGTCCACCCGAAGGGCTTCAGGAAGTCATGTCAGAAGATGCCAAGCAGAACTGAGAGAGAATTCAACAGGACACAAGTAAGGATCTCTGCAAGCTGGTTGATTGACCCAACTGGAGCACCGACTTGACTTTTTGCATTCAGTAAGTGCTACTTGTTGGGGCGGTTGTACACGGCTGATAGAACAAATTCTGAACAGAGTCAGAAGGCGCCAAGGTACAACAAGATGACCTCAAACGGAGACACTGATGATTGTTGTTTTCATAAGTGCTTCTCTTTGGGGTTGTCTTGCTGTGTGTTTTCCAACATGCATGTTACGGGCTTAAAAAAAAAGAAAAGTTACTAGCAATGGCTGGGTTTTAAGTCACAGCTAATCCAATGCATGATTTTGGTCACCAGCATTACCCAAACACATGCACTGACTTGATATTTCTTGGCAGTAAGTGCTACTTGTTGGGGTACTGTTGCTGAGCATTAGAGCAAAACATGATCTGCAGTTTGTCAAGGGAACCTAATAGTTTGTATATTTTTTTTTCTTTCGGAGTCTGTTTAATAACCCTAACTTGAGCACTGGCCTGTAACTATAAATCAGCAAGTGCTACTTGTTGGGGCTGTTTTATTGGACAAGAGTCACACTGTGATTTGGAGGAAGTAGGGCAAAAAGATTACTCTCAGATAACTCCAAACAGAACCACTGCTGAAACTTTGATCAAAAGTGCTTCTCTTTGGGGTTGTCTTGGAAATAACAGTACTTGCAAGTGTTTAGTCTGCTGGTCCCATGGCTGATCAAAATAGTGAGTAATGGAAGAAGTTGCTGGTTACTGTTGTGTGAAGGCATAAATTTTACACAGCACCGGTTATGTCTGACCAAAAAGCAGAGCAACTTGGATTAAATGCTTTTGGTCGGTCTTGTTACCCTAACATAAACACTGACTTGAAAGTGAAATGCAGTAAGTGCTTATTGTTGGGGTAGTTTTGCTGACCACAGGGAGTAGGAAGAGGTTGTTGTGAGATATACATAGTCCATGTAACAGTTTTGCTTTCCACCGAGAGCAATCTGTTTGTTTGTTTGTGGCACATGTGAACATTGAATGTCTTATTTTGCTTGGTATGAAGTAGAGGAAGAAAGTCCTCATGTGACCAGGTGTTAAATCAGACAAAGATTGCCCCACCATCAATGCAAATGAAGGCCTGGGTATGGGCCATCTTCTTAAGTACTGTTGAAGAATTGTTTTATGCAACCATCATGACCATTGAAACTTTGTGACCAAGGAGGAGGAGCAAAGTGGTGGTGTAGACTTATAAAGTAAGGAGGACAGTGAAATGAATTTAGTCCACCCGAAGGGCTTCAGAAAGTCATGTCAGAAGATGCCAAGCAGAACTGAGAGAGAGAATTCAACAGGACACAAGTAAGGATCTCTGCAAGCTGGTTGATTGACCCAACTGGAGCACCGACTTGACTTTTTGCATTCAGTAAGTGCTACTTGTTGGGGCGGTTGTACACGGCTGATAGAACAAATTCTGAACAGAGTCAGAAGGCGCCAAGGTACAACAAGATGACCTCAAACGGAGACACTGATGATTGTTGTTTTCATAAGTGCTTCTCTTTGGGGTTGTCTTGCTGTGTGTTTTCCAACATGCATGTTACGGGCTTAAAAAAAAAAGAAAAGTTACTAGCAATGGCTGGGTTTTAAGTCACAGCTAATCCAATGCATGATCTTGGTCACCAGCATTACCCAAACACATGCACTGACTTGATATTTCTTGGCAGTAAGTGCTACTTGTTGGGGTACTGTTGCTGAGCATGAGAGCAAAACATGACCAGTAGTTTGTCAAGGGAACCTAATAGTTTGTATATATATATTTTTTTCTTTTGGAGTCTGTTTAATAACCCTAACTTGAGCACTGGCCTGTAACTATAAATCAGCAAGTGCTACTTGTTGGGGCTGTTTTATTGGACAAGAGTCACACTGTGATTTGGAGGAAGTAGGGCAAAAAGATTACTCTCAGATAACTCCAAACAGAACCACTGCTGAAACTTTGATCAAAAGTGCTTCTCTTTGGGGTTGTCTTGGAAATAACAGTAATTGCAAGTGTTTAGTTTGCTGGTCCCAAGGCTGATCAAAATAGTGAGTAATGGAAGAAGTTGCTGGTTGCTGTTGTGGGAAGGCATAAATTTTACACAGCACCGGTTATGTCCGACAAAAAAGCAGAGCAACTTGGAATAAATGCACTTGGTCGGTCTTGTTACCCTAACATAAACACTGACTTGAAAGTGAAATGCAGTAAGTGCTAATTGTTGGGGTAGTTTTGCTGACCACAGGGAGTACGAAGAGGTTGTTGTGAGATATACATAGTCCATGTAACAGTTTTGCTTTCCACCGAAAGCAATTTGTTTGTTGTTTGTGGCACATGTGAACATTGAATGTTTCATTTTCCTTGGTATGAAGTAGAGGAAGAAAGTCCTCATGTGACCAGGTGTTAAATCAGACAAAGATTGACCCACCATCAATGCAAATGAAGGCTTGGGTATGGGCCATCTTCTTAAGTACTGTTGAAGAATTGTTTTATGCAACCATCAGGACCATTGAAACTTTGTGACCAAGGAGGAGGAGCAAAGTCAGTGGTGTCAGCTTATAAAGTAAGGAGGACAGTGAAATGAATTTAATCCACCCGAAGGGCTTCAGGAAGTTATGTCAGAAGATGCCAAGCAGAACTGAGAGAGAGAATTCAACAGGACACAAGTAAGGATCTCTGCAAGCTGGTTGATTGACCCAACTGGAGCACCGACTTGACTTTTTGCATTCAGTAAGTGCTACTTGTTGGGGCGGTTGTACACGGCTGATAGAACAAATTCTGAACAGAGTCAAAAGGCGCCAAGGCACAACAAGATGACCTCAAACGGAGACACTGATGATTGTTGTTTTCATAAGTGCTTCTCTTTGGGGTTGTCTTGCTGTGTGTTTTCCAACATGCATGATGTTACCGGCTAAAAAAAAGAAAAACAAAGTTACTCGCAATGGCTGGTTTTAAGTCACAGCTAGTCCAATGCATGATCTTGGTCACCAGCATTGCCCAAACACATGCACTGACTTGATATTTCTTGGCAGTAAGTGCTACTTGTTGGGGTACTGTTGCTGAGCATGAGAGCAAAACATGACCAGCAGTTTGTCAAGGGAACCTAATAGTTTGTATATATATATTTTTTTCTTTTGGAGTCTGTTTAATAACCCTAACTTGAGCACTGGCCTGCAACTAAAAATCAGCAAGTGCTACTTGTTGGGGCTGTTTTATTGGACAAGAGTCACACTGTGATTTGGAGGAAGTAGGGCAAAAAGATTACTCTCAGATAACTCCAAACAGAACCTCTGCTGAAACTTTGATCAAAAGTGCTTCTCTTTGGGGTTGTCTTGGAAATAACAGTACTTGCAAGTGTTTAGTCTGCTGGTCTCAAGGCTGATCAAAATAGTGAGTAATGGAAGAAGTTGCTGGTTACTGTTGTGTGAAGGCATAAATTTTACACAGCACCGGTTATGTCCGACAAAAAAGCAGAGCAACTTGGAATAAATGCACTTGGTCGGTCTTGTTACCCTAACATAAACACTGACTTGAAAGTGAAATGCAGTAAGTGCTTATTGTTGGGGTAGTTTTGCTGACCACAGGGAGTAGGAAGATGTTAATGTGAGATATGCACAGTCCATGTAACAGTTTTGCTTTCCACCGAGAGCAATCTGTTTGTTTGTTTGTGGCACATGTGAACATTGAATGTTTTATTTTGCTTGGTATGAAGTAGAGGAAGAAAGTCCTCATGTGACCAGGTGTTAAATCAGACAAAGATTGACCCACCATCAATGCAAATGAAGGCTTGGGTATGGGCCATCTTCTTAAGTACTGTTGAAGAATTGTTTTATGCAACCATCAGGACCATTGAAACTTTGTGACCAAGGAGGAGGAGCAAAGTCAGTGGTGTCAGCTTATAAAGTAAGGAGGACAGTGAAATGAATTTAATCCACCCGAAGGGCTTCAGGAAGTTATGTCAGAAGATGCCAAGCAGAACTGAGAGAGAGAATTCAACAGGACACAAGTAAGGATCTCTGCAAGCTGGTTGATTGACCCAACTGGAGCACCGACTTGACTTTTTGCATTCAGTAAGTGCTACTTGTTGGGGCGGTTGTACACGGCTGATAGAACAAATTCTGAACAGAGTCAGAAGGCGCCAAGGCACAACAAGATGACCTCAAACGGAGACACTGATGATTGTTGTTTTCATAAGTGCTTCTCTTTGGGGTTGTCTTGCTGTGTGTTTTCCAACATGCATGTAACCGGCTAAAAAAAAGAAAAACAAAGTTACTTGCAATGGCTGGGTTTTAAGTCACAGCTAGTCCAATGCATGATCTTGGTCACCAGCATTGCCCAAACACATGCACTGACTTGATATTTCTTGGCAGTAAGTGCTACTTGTTGGGGTACTGTTGCTGAGCATTAGAGCAAAACATGATCAGCAGTTTGTCAAGGGAACCAAATTGTTTGTATATAAATATTTTTTTCTTTCGGAGTCTGTTTAATAACCCTAACTTGAGCACTGGCCTGTAACTATAAATCAGCAAGTGCTACTTGTTGGGGCTGTTTTATTGGACAAGAGTCACACTGTGATTTGGAGGAAGTAGGGCAAAAGGATTACTCTCAGATAACTCCAAACAGAACCACTGCTGAAACTCTGATCAAAAGTGCTTCTCTTTGGGGTTGTCTTGCTGTGTGTTTTCCAACATGCATGATGTTACCGGCTAAAAAAAAGAAAAACAAAGTTACTCGAAATGGCTGGTTTTAAGTCACAGCTAGTCCAATGCATGAATTTGGTCACCAGCATTGCCCAAACACATGCACTGACTTGATATTTCTTGGCAGTAAGTGCTACTTGTTGGGGTACTGTTGCTGAGCATTAGAGCAAAACATGATCAGCAGTTTGTCAAGGGAACCTAATAGTTTGTAAAATCAGTCCATGTAACAGTATTGCTTTCCACCGAGAGCAATCTGAGCACACTGACTTGAAAGTGAAATGCAGTAAGTGCTTATTGTTGGGGTAGTTTTTCTGACCACAGGGAGTACGAAGAGGTTGTTGTGAGATATGCACAGTCCATGTAACAGTTTTGCTTTCCACCGAGACCAATCTGTTTGTTTGTGGCACATGTGAACATTGAATGTTTCATTTTGCTTGTTATGAAGTAGAGGAAGAAAGTCCTCATGTGACCAGGTGTTAAATCAGAAAAAGATTGCCCCACCATCAATGCAAATGAAGGCCTGGGTATGGGCCATCTTCTTAAGTACTATTGAAGAATTGTTTTATGCAACCATCAAGACCATTGAAACTTTGTGACCAAGGAGGAGGAGCAAAGTGGTGGTGTCAGCTTATAAAGTAAGGAGGACAGTGAAATGAATTTAGTCCACCCGAAGGGCTTCAGGAAGTTATGTCAGAAGATGCCAAGCAGAACTGAGAGAGAGAATTCAACAGGACACAAGTAAGGATCTCTGCAAGCTGGTTGATTGACCCAACTGGAGCACCGACTTGACTTTTTGCATTCAGTAAGTGCTACTTGTTGGGGCGGTTGTACACGGCTGATAGAACAATTTCTGAACAGAGTCAAAAGGCGCCAAGGCACAACAAGATGACCTCAAACGGAGACACTGATGATTGTTGTTTTCATAAGTGCTTCTCTTTGGGGTTGTCTTGCTGTGTGTTTTCCAACATGCATGTTACGGGCTTAAAAAAAGAAAAACAAAGTTACTCGCAATGGCTGGTTTTAAGTCACAGCTAGTCCAATGCATGATTTTGGTCAGCAGCATTGCCCAAACACATGCACTGACTTGATATTTCTTGGCAGTAAGTGCTACTTGTTGGGGTACTGTTGCTGAGTTCAGAGCAAAACATGATCAGCAGTTTGTCAAGGGAACCTAATAGTTTGTATATATATATATTTTTTCTTTCGGAGTCTGTTTAATAACCCTAACTTGAGCACTGGCCTGTAACTATAAATCAGCAAGTGCTACTTGTTGGGGCTGTTTTATTGGACAAGAGTCACACTGTGATTTGGAGGAAGTAGGGCAAAAAGATTACTCTCAGATAACTCCAAACAGAACCACTGCTGAAACTCTGATCAAAAGTGCTTCTCTTTGGGGTTGTCTTGGAAATAACAGTACTTGCAAGTGTTTAGTCTGCTGGTCCCAAGGCTGATCAAAATAGTGAGCAATGGAAGAAGTTGCGGGTTACTGTTGTGTGAAGCCATACATTTTACACAGCACCGGTTATGTCTGACAAAAAAGCAGAGCAACATAGAATAAATGCACTAGGTCTGTTTTGTTACCCTAACATAAACACTGACTTGAAAGTGAAATGCAGTAAGTGCTTATTGTTGGGGTAGTTTTGCTGACCACAGGGAGTACGAAGATGTTGTTGTGAGATATGCATAGTCCATGTAACAGTTTTGCTTTCCACCGAGAGCAATCTGTTTGTTTGTGGCACATGTGAACATTGAATGTTTCATTTTGCTTGTTATGAAGTAGAGGAAGAAAGTCCTCATGTGACCAGGTGTTAAATCAGACAAAGATTGCCCCACCATCAATGCAAATGAAGGCCTGGGTATGGGCCATCTTCTTAAGTACTGTTGAAGAATTGTTTTATGCAACCATCAAGACCATTGAAACTTTGTGACCAAGTAGGAGGAGCAAAGTGGTGGTGTCAGCTTATAAAGTAAGAAGGACAGTTGAATGAATTTAGTCCACCTGAAGGGCTTCAGGAAGTTATGTCAGAAGATGCCAAGCAGAACTGAGAGAGAGAATTCAACAGGACACAAGTAAGGATCTCTGCAAGCTGGTTGATTGACCCAACTGGAGCACCGACTTGACTTTTTGCATTCAGTAAGTGCTACTTGTTGGGGCGGTTGTACACGGCTGATAGAACAAATTCTGAACAGAGTCAAAAGGCGCCAAGGCACAACAAGATGACCTCAAACGGAGACACTGATGATTGTTGTTTTCATAAGTGCTTCTCTTTGGGGTTGTCTTGCTGTGTGTTTTCCAACATGCATGTTACGGGCTTAAAAAAAGAAAAACAAAGTTACTCGCAATGGCTGGTTTTAAGTCACAGCTAGTCCAATGCATGATTTTGGTCAGCAGCATTGCCCAAACACATGCACTGACTTGATATTTCTTGGCAGTAAGTGCTACTTGTTGGGGTACTGTTGCTGAGTTCAGAGCAAAACATGATCAGCAGTTTGTCAAGGGAACCTAATAGTTTGTATATATATATATTTTTTCTTTCGGAGTCTGTTTAATAACCCTAACTTGAGCACTGGCCTGTAACTATAAATCAGCAAGTGCTACTTGTTGGGGCTGTTTTATTGGACAAGAGTCACACTGTGATTTGGAGGAAGTAGGGCAAAAAGATTACTCTCAGATAACTCCAAACAGAACCACTGCTGAAACTCTGATCAAAAGTGCTTCTCTTTGGGGTTGTCTTGGAAATAACAGTACTTGCAAGTGTTTAGTCTGCTGGTCCCAAGGCTGATCAAAATAGTGAGCAATGGAAGAAGTTGCGGGTTACTGTTGTGTGAAGCCATACATTTTACACAGCACCGGTTATGTCTGACAAAAAAGCAGAGCAACATAGAATAAATGCACTAGGTCTGTTTTGTTACCCTAACATAAACACTGACTTGAAAGTGAAATGCAGTAAGTGCTTATTGTTGGGGTAGTTTTGCTGACCACAGGGAGTACGAAGATGTTGTTGTGAGATATGCATAGTCCATGTAACAGTTTTGCTTTCCACCGAGAGCAATCTGTTTGTTTGTGGCACATGTGAACATTGAATGTTTCATTTTGCTTGTTATGAAGTAGAGGAAGAAAGTCCTCATGTGACCAGGTGTTAAATCAGACAAAGATTGCCCCACCATCAATGCAAATGAAGGCCTGGGTATGGGCCATCTTCTTAAGTACTGTTGAAGAATTGTTTTATGCAACCATCAAGACCATTGAAACTTTGTGACCAAGTAGGAGGAGCAAAGTGGTGGTGTCAGCTTATAAAGTAAGAAGGACAGTTGAATGAATTTAGTCCACCTGAAGGGCTTCAGGAAGTTATGTCAGAAGATGCCAAGCAGAACTGAGAGAGAGAATTCAACAGGACACAAGTAAGGATCTCTGCAAGCTGGTTGATTGACCCAACTGGAGCACCGACTTGACTTTTTGCATTCAGTAAGTGCTACTTGTTGGGGCGGTTGTACACGGCTGATAGAACAAATTCTGAACAGAGTCAAAAGGCGCCAAGGCACAACAAGATGACCTCAAACGGAGACACTGATGATTGTTGTTTTCATAAGTGCTTCTCTTTGGGGTTGTCTTGCTGTGTGTTTTCCAACATGCATGATGTTACCGGCTAAAAAAAAGAAAAACAAAGTTACTCGCAATGGCTGGTTTTAAGTCACAGCTAGTCCAATGCATGATCTTGGTCACCAGCATTACCCAAACACATGCACTGACTTGATATTTCTTGGCAGTAAGTGCTACTTGTTGGGGTACTGTTGCTGAGCATGAGAGCAAAACATGACCAGCAGTTTGTCAAGGGAACCTAATAGTTTGTATATATATATTTTTTTCTTTTGGAGTCTGTTTAATAACCCTAACTTGAGCACTGGCCTGCAACTAAAAATCAGCAAGTGCTACTTGTTGGGGCTGTTTTATTGGACAAGAGTCACACTGTGATTTGGAGGAAGTAGGGCAAAAAGATTACTCTCAGATAACTCCAAACAGAACCTCTGCTGAAACTTTGATCAAAAGTGCTTCTCTTTGGGGTTGTCTTGGAAATAACAGTACTTGCAAGTGTTTAGTCTGCTGGTCTCAAGGCTGATCAAAATAGTGAGTAATGGAAGAAGTTGCTGGTTACTGTTGTGTGAAGGCATACATTTTACACAGCACCGGTTATGTCCGACAAAAAAGCAGAGCAACTTGGAATAAATGCACTTGGTCGGTCTTGTTACCCTAACATAAACACTGACTTGAAAGTGAAATGCAGTAAGTGCTTATTGTTGGGGTAGTTTTGCTGACCACAGGGAGTACGAAGATGTTGTTGTGAGATATGCATAGTCCATGTAACAGTTTTGCTTTCCACCGAGAGCAATCTGTTTGTTTGTTTGTGGCACATGTGAACATTGAATGTTTTATTTTGCTTGGTATGAAGTAGAGGAAGAAAGTCCTCATGTGACCAGGTGTTAAATCAGACAAAGATTGACCCACCATCAATGCAAATGAAGGCTTGGGTATGGGCCATCTTCTTAAGTACTGTTGAAGAATTGTTTTATGCAACCATCAGGACCATTGAAACTTTGTGACCAAGGAGGAGGAGCAAAGTCAGTGGTGTCAGCTTATAAAGTAAGGAGGACAGTGAAATGAATTTAATCCACCCGAAGGGCTTCAGGAAGTTATGTCAGAAGATGCCAAGCAGAACTGAGAGAGAGAATTCAACAGGACACAAGTAAGGATCTCTGCAAGCTGGTTGATTGACCCAACTGGAGCACCGACTTGACTTTTTGCATTCAGTAAGTGCTACTTGTTGGGGCGGTTGTACACGGCTGATAGAACAAATTCTGAACAGAGTCAGAAGGCGCCAAGGCACAACAAGATGACCTCAAACGGAGACACTAATGATTGTTGTTTTCATAAGTGCTTCTCTTTGGGGTTGTCTTGCTGTGTGTTTTCCAACATGCATGTTACGGGCTTAAAAAAAGAAAAACAAAGTTACTCGCAATGGCTGGGTTTAAGTCACAGCTAGTCCAATGCATGATTTTGGTCAGCAGCATTGCCCAAACACATGCACTGACTTGATATTTCTTGGCAGTAAGTGCTACTTGTTGGG
Organism: Labroides dimidiatus; assembly: GCA_030710495.1. Lineage (NCBI taxonomy): Eukaryota > Metazoa > Chordata > Actinopteri > Labriformes > Labridae > Labroides > Labroides dimidiatus. Next base: position 2,877,509 of record CM061152.1, on the reverse strand, counting down.
GTACTGTTGCTGAGCATTAGAGCAAAACATGACCAGCAGTTTGTCAAGGGAACCTAATAGTTTGTAAATATATATATTTTTTCTTTCGGAGTCTGTTTAATAACCCTAACTTGAGCACTGGCCTGTAACTATAAATCAGCAAGTGCTACTTGTTGGGGCTGTTTTATTGGACAAGAGTCACACTGTGATTTGGAGGAAGTAGGGCAAAAAGATTACTCTCAGATAACTCCAAACAGAACCACTGCTGAAACTTTGATCAAAAGTGCTTCTCTTTGGGGTTGTCTTGGAAATAACAGTACTTGCAAGTGTTTAGTCTGCTGGTCCCAAGGCTGATCAAAATAGTGAGTAATGGAAGAAGTTGCTGGTTACTGTTGTGTGAAGGCATAAATTTTACACAGCACCGGTTATGTCTGACCAAAAAGCAGAGCAACTTGGATTAAATGCACTTGGTCGGTCTTGTTACCCTAACATAAACACTGACTTGAAAGTGAAATGCAGTAAGTGCTTATTGTTGGGGTAGTTTTGCTGACCACAGGGAGTATGAAGAGGTTGTTGTGAGAAATACATAGTCAACGTAACAGTTTTGCTTTCCACCGAGAGCAATCTGTTTGTTTGTTTGTGGCACATGTGAACATTGAATGTTTTATTTTGCTTGGTATGAAGTAGGGGAAGAAAGTCCTCATGTGACCAGGTGTTAAATCAGACAAAGATTGCCCCACCATCAATGCAAATGAAGGCCTGGGTATGGGCCATCTTCTTAAGTACTGTTGAAGAATTGTTTTATGCAACCATCAAGACTTTTGAAACTTTGTGACCAAGGAGGAGGGGCAAAGTGGTTGTGTCAGCTTATAAAGTAAGGAGGACAGTGAAATGAATTTAGTCAACCCGAAGGGCTTCAGGAAGTCATGTCAGAAGATGCCAAGCAGAACTGAGAGAGAATTCAACAGGACACAAGTGAGGATCTCTGCAAGCTGGTTGATTGACCCAACTGGAGCACCGACTTGACTTTTTGCATTCAGTAAGTGCTACTTGTTGGAGCGGTTGTACACGGCTGATAGAACAAATTCTGAACAGAGTCAGAAGGCGCCAAGGCACAACAAGATGACCTGAAACGGAGACACTGATGATTGTTGTTTCATAAGTGCTTCTCTTTGGGGTTGTCTTGCTGTGTGTTTTCCAACATGCATGTTACGGGCTTAAAAAAAAAGAAAAGTTACTAGCAATGGCTGGGTTTTAAGTCACAACTAATCCAATGCATGATTTTGGTCACCAGCATTACCCAAACACATGCACTGACTTGATATTTCTTTGCAGTAAGTGCTACTTGTTGGGGTACTGTTGCTGAGCATAAGGGCAAAACATGATCAGCAGTTTGTCAAGGGAACCTAATAGTTTGTAAATATATATATTTTTTCTTTCGGAGTCTGTTTAATAACCCTAACTTGAGCACTGGCCTGTAACTATAAATCAGCAAGTGCTACTTGTTGGGGCTGTTTTATTGGACAAGAGTCACACTGTGATTTGGAGGAAGTAGGGCAAAAAGATTACTCTCAGATAACTCCAAACAGAACCACTGCTGAAACTTTGATCAAAAGTGCTTCTCTTTGGGGTTGTCTTGGAAATAACAGTACTTGCAAGTGTTTAGTCTGCTGGTCCCAAGGCTGATCAAAATAGTGAGCAATGGAAGAAGTTGCTGGTTACTGTTGTGAGAAGGCATAAATTTTACACAGCACCGGTTATGTCTCACCAAAAAGCAGAGCAACTTGAAATAAATGCACTTGGTCTGTCTTGTTACCCTAACATAAACACTGACTTGAAAGTGAAATGCAGTAAGTGCTTATTGTTGGGGTAGTTTTGCTGACCACAGGGAGTAGGAAGAGATTGTTGTGAGATATACATAGTCCATGTAACAGTTTTGCTTTCCACCGAGAGCAATCTGTTTGTTTGTTTGTGGCACATGTGAACATTGAATGTTTTATTTTGCTTGGTATGAAGTAGAGGAAGAAAGTCCTCATGTGACCAGGTGTTAAATCAGACAAAGATTGCCCCACCATCAATGCAAATGAAGGCCTGGGTATGGGCCATCTTCTTAAGTACTGTTGAAGAATTGTTTTATGCAACCATCAAGACCATTGAAACTTTGTGACCAAGGAGGAGGGGCAAAGTGGTGGTGTCAGCTTATAAAGTAAGGAGGACAGTGAAATGAATTTAGTCCACCCGAAGGGCTTCAGGAAGACATGTCAGAAGATGCCATGCAGAACTGAGAGAGAATTCAACAGGACACAAGTAAGGATCTCTGCAAGCTGGTTGATTGACCCAACTGGAGCACCGACTTGACTTTTTGCATTCAGTAAGTGCTACTTGTTGGGGCGGTTGTACACGGCTGATAGAACAAATTCTGAAAAGAGTCAGAAGGCGCCAAGGCACAACAAGATGACCTCAAACGGAGACACTGATGATTGTTGTTTTCATAAGTGCTTCTCTTTGGGGTTGTCTTGCTGTGTGTTTTCCAACATGCATGATGTTACCGGCTAAAAAAAAGAAAAACAAAGTTACTCGCAATGGCTGGTTTTAAGTCACAGCTAGTCCAATGCATGATCTTGGTCACCAGCATTGCCCAAACGCATGCACTGACTTGATATTTCTTGGCAGTAAGTGCTACTTGTTGGGGTACTGTTGCTGAGCATTAGAGCAAAACATGATCAGCAGTTTGTCAAGGGAACCTAATAGTTTGTAAATATATATATTTTTTCTTTCGGAGTCTGTTTAATAACCCTAACTTGAGCACTGGCCTGTAACTATAAATCAGCAAGTGCTACTTGTTGGGGCTGTTTTATTGGACAAGAGTCACACTGTGATTTGGAGGAAGTTGGGCAAAAAGATTACTCTCAGATAACTCCAAACAGAACCACTGCTGAAACTTTGATCAAAAGTGCTTCTCTTTGGGGTTGTCTTGGAAATAACAGTACTTGCAAGTGTTTAGTCTGCTGGTCCCAAGGCTGATCAAAATAGTGAGTAATGGAAGAAGTTGCTGGTTACTGTTGTGTGAAGGCATAAATTTTACACAGCACCGGTTATGTCTGACCAAAAAGCAGAGCAACTTGGATTAAATGCACTTGGTCTGTTTTGTTACCCTAACATAAACACTGACTTGAAAGTGAAATGCAGTAAGTGCTTATTGTTGGGGTAGTTTTGCTGACCACAGGGAGTATGAAGAGGTTGTTGTGAGAAATACATAGTCAACGTAACAGTTTTGCTTTCCACCGAGAGCAATCTGTTTGTTTGTTTGTGGCACATGTGAACATTGAATGTTTTATTTTGCTTGGTATGAAGTAGGGGAAGAAAGTCCTCATGTGACCAGGTGTTAAATCAGACAAAGATTGCCCCACCATCAATGCAAATGAAGGCCTGGGTATGGGCCATCTTCTTAAGTACTGTTGAAGAATTGTTTTATGCAACCATCAAGACTTTTGAAACTTTGTGACCAAGGAGGAGGGGCAAAGTGGTTGTGTCAGCTTATAAAGTAAGGAGGACAGTGAAATGAATTTAGTCAACCCGAAGGGCTTCAGGAAGTCATGTCAGAAGATGCCAAGCAGAACTGAGAGAGAATTCAACAGGACACAAGTGAGGATCTCTGCAAGCTGGTTGATTGACCCAACTGGAGCACCGACTTGACTTTTTGCATTCAGTAAGTGCTACTTGTTGGAGCGGTTGTACACGGCTGATAGAACAAATTCTGAACAGAGTCAGAAGGCGCCAAGGCACAACAAGATGACCTGAAACGGAGACACTGATGATTGTTGTTTTCATAAGTGCTTCTCTTTGGGGTTGTCTTGCTGTGTGTTTTCCAACATGCATGTTACGGGCTTAAAAAAAAAGAAAAGTTACTAGCAATGGCTGGGTTTTAAGTCACAACTAATCCAATGCATGATTTTGGTCACCAGCATTACCCAAACACATGCACTGACTTGATATTTCTTTGCAGTAAGTGCTACTTGTTGGGGTACTGTTGCTGAGCATAAGGGCAAAACATGATCAGCAGTTTGTCAAGGGAACCTAATAGTTTGTAAATATATATATTTTTTCTTTCGGAGTCTGTTTAATAACCCTAACTTGAGCACTGGCCTGTAACTATAAATCAGCAAGTGCTACTTGTTGGGGCTGTTTTATTGGACAAGAGTCACACTGTGATTTGGAGGAAGTAGGGCAAAAAGATTACTCTCAGATAACTCCAAACAGAACCACTGCTGAAACTTTGATCAAAAGTGCTTCTCTTTGGGGTTGTCTTGGAAATAACAGTACTTGCAAGTGTTTAGTCTGCTGGTCCCAAGGCTGATCAAAATAGTGAGCAATGGAAGAAGTTGCTGGTTACTGTTGTGTGAAGGCATAAATTTTACACAGCACCGGTTATGTCTGACCAAAAAGCAGAGCAACTTGAAATAAATGCACTTGGTCGGTCTTGTTACCCTAACATAAACACTGACTTGAAAGTGAAATGCAGTAAGTGCTTATTGTTTGGGTAGTTTTGCTGACCACAGGGAGTACGAAGAGGTTGTTGTGAGATATACATAGTCCATGTAACAGTTTTGGTTTCCACTGAGAGCAATCTGTTTGTTTGTTTGTTTGTGGCACATGTGAACATTGAATGTTTTATTTTGCTTGGTATGAAGTAGGGGAAGAAAGTCCTCATGTGACCAGGTGTTAAATCAGACAAAGATTGCCCCACCATCAATGCAAATGAAGGCCTGGGTATGGGCCATCTTCTTAAGTACTGTTGAAGAATTGTTTTATGCAACCATCAAGACTATTGAAACTTTGTGACCAAGGAGGAGGGGCAAAGTGGTGGTGTCAGCTTATAAAGTAAGGAGGACAGTGAAATGAATTTAGTCCACCCGAAGGGCTTCAGGAAGTCATGTCAGAAGATGCCAAGCAGAACTGAGAGAGAGAATTCAACAGGACACAAGTAAGGATCTCTGCAAGCTGGTTGATTGACCCAACTGGAGCACCGACTTGACTTTTTTGCATTCAGTAAGTGCTACTTGTTGGGGCGGTTGTACACGGCTGATAGAACAAATTCTGAACAGAGTCAGAAGGCGCCAAGGTACAACAAGATGACCTCAAACGGAGACACTGATGATTGTTGTTTTCATAAGTGCTTCTCTTTGGGGTTGTCTTGCTGTGTGTTTTCCAACATGCATGTTACGGGCTTAAAAAAAAAAGAAAAGTTACTAGCAATGGCTGGGTTTTAAGTCACAGCTAATCCAATGCATGATCTTGGTCACCAGCATTACCCAAACACATGCACTGACTTGATATTTCTTGGCAGTAAGTGCTACTTGTTGGGGTACTGTTGCTGAGCATGAGAGCAAAACATGACCAGTAGTTTGTCAAGGGAACCTAATAGTTTGTATATATATATTTTTTTCTTTCGGAGTCTGTTTAATAACCCTAACTTGAGCACTGGCCTGTAACTATAAATCAGCAAGTGCTACTTGTTGGGGCTGTTTTATTGGACAAGAGTCACACTGTGATTTGGAGGAAGTAGGGCAAAAAGATTACTCTCAGATAACTCCAAACAGAACCACTGCTGAAACTTTGATCAAAAGTGCTTCTCTTTGGGGTTGTCTTGGAAATAACAGTAATTGCAAGTGTTTAGTTTGCTGGTCCCAAGGCTGATCAAAATAGTGAGTAATGGAAGAAGTTGCTGGTTGCTGTTGTGGGAAGGCATAAATTTTACACAGCACCGGTTATGTCCGACAAAAAAGCAGAGCAACTTGGAATAAATGCACTTGGTCGGTCTTGTTACCCTAACATAAACACTGACTTGAAAGTGAAATGCAGTAAGTGCTAATTGTTGGGGTAGTTTTGCTGACCACAGGGAGTAGGAAGATGTTAATGTGAGAAATACATAGTCCATGTAACAGTTTTGCTTTCCACCGAGAGCAATCTGTTTGTTTGTTTGTGGCACATGTGAACATTGAATGTTTTATTTTGCTTGGTATGAAGTAGAGGAAGAAAGTCCTCATGTGACCAGGTGTTAAATCAGACAAAGATTGCCCAACCGTCAATGCAAATGAAGGCCTGGGTATGGGCCATCTTCTTAAGTACTGTTGAAGAATTGTTTTATGCAACCATCAAGACCATTGAAACTTTGTGACCAAGTAGGAGGAGCAAAGTGGTGGTGTCAGCTTATAAAGTAAGAAGGACAGTTGAATGAATTTAGTCCACCTGAAGGGCTTCAGGAAGTTATGTCAGAAGATGCCAAGCAGAACTGAGAGAGAGAATTCAACAGGACACAAGTAAGGATCTCTGCAAGCTGGTTGATTGACCCAACTGGAGCACCGACTTGACTTTTTGCATTCAGTAAGTGCTACTTGTTGGGGCGGTTGTACACGGCTGATAGAACAAATTCTGAACAGAGTCAAAAGGCGCCAAGGCACAACAAGATGACCTCAAACGGAGACACTGATGATTGTTGTTTTCATAAGTGCTTCTCTTTGGGGTTGTCTTGCTGTGTGTTTTCCAACATGCATGTTACGGGCTTAAAAAAAAAGAAAAGTTACTAGCAATGGCTGGGTTTTAAGTCACAGCTAATCCAATGCATGATCTTGGTCACCAGCATTACCCAAACACATGCACTGACTTGATATTTCTTGGCAGTAAGTGCTACTTGTTGGGGTACTGTTGCTGAGCATGAGAGCAAAACATGACCAGCAGTTTGTCAAGGGAACCTAATAGTTTGTATATATATATTTTTTTCTTTTGGAGTCTGTTTAATAATCCTAACTTGAGCACTGGCCTGTAACTATAAATCAGCAAGTGCTACTTGTTGGGGCTGTTTTATTGGACAAGAGTCACACTGTGATTTGGAGGAAGTAGGGCAAAAAGATTACTCTCAGATAACTCCAAACAGAACCTCTGCTGAAACTTTGATCAAAAGTGCTTCTCTTTGGGGTTGTCTTGGAAATAACAGTACTTGCAAGTGTTTAGTCTGCTGGTCTCAAGGCTGATCAAAATAGTGAGTAATGGAAGAAGTTGCTGGTTACTGTTGTGTGAAGGCATAAATTTTACACAGCACCGGTTATGTCCGACAAAAAAGCAGAGCAACTTGGAATAAATGCACTTGGTCGGTCTTGTTACCCTAACATAAACACTGACTTGAAAGTGAAATGCAGTAAGTGCTTATTGTTGGGGTAGTTTTGCTGACCACAGGGAGTAGGAAGATGTCAATGTGAGATATGCATAGTCCATGTAACAGTTTTGCTTTCCACCGAGAGCAATCTGTTTGTTTGTTTGTGGCACATGTGAACATTGAATGTTTTATTTTGCTTGGTATGAAGTAGAGGAAGAAAGTCCTCATGTGACCAGGTGTTAAATCAGACAAAGATTGCCCCACCATCAATGCAAATGAAGGCTTGGGTATGGGCCATCTTCTTAAGTACTGTTGAAGAATTGTTTTATGCAACCATCAAGACTATTGAAACTTTGTGACCAAGGAGGAGGAGCAAAGTCAGTGGTGTCAGCTTATAAAGTAAGGAGGACAGTGAAATGAATTTAATCCACCCGAAGGGCTTCAGGAAGTTATGTCAGAAGATGCCAAGCAGAACTGAGAGAGAGAATTCAACAGGACACAAGTAAGGATCTCTGCAAGCTGGTTGATTGACCCAACTGGAGCACCGACTTGACTTTTTGCATTCAGTAAGTGCTACTTGTTGGGGCGGTTGTACACGGCTGATAGAACAAATTCTGAACAGAGTCAGAAGGCGCCAAGGCACAACAAGATGACCTCAAACGGAGACACTGATGATTGTTGTTTTCATAAGTGCTTCTCTTTGGGGTTGTCTTGCTGTGTGTTTTCCAACATGCATGTTACCGGCTAAAAAAAAGAAAATTTACTAGCAATGGCTGGTTTTAAGTCACAGCTAATCCAATGCATGATCTTGGTCACCAGCATTACCCAAACACATGCACTGACTTGATATTTCTTGGCAGTAAGTGCTACTTGTTGGGGTACTGTTGCTGAGCATGAGAGCAAAACATGATCAGCAGTTTGTCAAGGGAACCTAATAGTTTGTATATAAAAAATTTTTTCTTTCAGAGTCTGTTTAATAACCCTAACTTGAGCACTGGCCTGTAACTATAAATCAGCAAGTGCTACTTGTTGGGGCTGTTTTATTGGACAAGAGTCACACTGTGATTTGGAGGAAGTAGGGCAAAAAGATTACTCTCAGATAACTCCAAACAGAACCACTGCTGAAACTCTGATCAGAAGTGCTTCTCTTTGGGGTTGTCTTGGAAATAACAGTACTTGCAAGTGTTTAGTCTGCTGGTCCCAAGGCTGATCAAAATAGTGAGTAATGGAAGAAGTTGCGGGTTACTGTTGTGTGAAGGCATAAATTTTACACAGCACCGATTATGTCTGACCAAAAAGCAGAGCAACTTGGAATAAATGCACTCGGTCGGTCTTGTTACCCTAACATAAACACTGACTTGAAAGTGAAATGCAGTAAGTGCTTATTGTTGGGGTAGTTTTGCTGACCACAGGGAGTACGAAGACGTTGTTGTGAGATATACATAGTCCATGTAACAGTTTTGCTTTCCACCGAGAGCAATCTGTTTGTTTGTGGCACATGTGAACATTGAATGTTTTATTTTGCTTGGTATGAAGTAGAGGAAGAAAGTCCTCATGTGACCAGGTGTTAAATCAGACAAAGATTGCCCCACCATCAATGCAAATGAAGGCCTGGGTATGGGCCATCTTCTTAAGTACTGTTGAAGAATTGTTTTATGCAACCATCAAGACTATTGAAACTTTGTGACCAAGGAGGAGGGGCAAAGTGGTGGTGTCAGCTTATAAAGTAAGGAGGACAGTGAAATGAATTTAGTCCACCTGAAGGGCTTCAGGAAGTCATGTCAGAAGATGCCAAGCAGAACTGAGAGAGAGAATTCAACAGGACACAAGTAAGGATCTCTGCAAGCTGGTTGATTGACCCAACTGGAGCACCGACTTGACTTTTTGCATTCAGTAAGTGCTACTTTTTGGGGCGGTTGTACATGGCTGATAGAAAAAATTCTGAACAGAGTCAGAAGGCGCCAAGGCACAACAAGATGACCTCAAACGGAGACACTGATGATTGTTGTTTTCATAAGTGCTTCTCTTTGGGGTTGTCTTGCTGTGTGTTTTCCAACATGCATGTTACGGGCTTAAAAAAAAAAGAAAAGTTACTAGCAATGGCTGGGTTTTAAGTCACAGCTAGTCCAATGCATGATCTTGGTCACCAGCATTACCCAAAAACATGCACTGACTTGATATTTCTTGGCAGTAAGTGCTACTTTTTGGGGTACTGTAGCTGAGCATTAGAGCAAAACATGATCAGCAGTTTGTCAAGGGAACCTAATAGTTTGTATATATATGTATTTTTTTTCTTTCGGAGTCTGTTTAATAACCCTAACTTGAGCACTGGTCTGTAACTATAAATCAGCAAGTGCTACTTGTTGGGGCTGTTTAATTGGACAAGAGTCACACTGTGATTTGGAGGAAGTAGGGCAGAAAGATTACTCTCAGATAACTCCAAACAGAACCACTCTTGAAACTTTGATCAAAAGTGCTTCTCTTTGGGGTTGTCTTGGAAATAACAGTACTTGCAAGTGTTTAGTCTGCTGGTCTCAAGGCTGATCAAAATAGTGAGTAATGGAAGAAGTTGCTGGTTACTGTTGTGTGAAGGCATAAATTTTATACAGCACCGGTTATGTCTGACTAAAAAGCAGAGCGACTTGGAATAAATGCACTCGGTCGGTCTTGTTACCCTAACATAAACACTGACTTGAAAGTGAAATGCAGTAAGTGCTTATTGTTGGGGTAGTTTTGCTGACCACGGGGAGTACGAAGATGTTAATGTGAGAAATACATAGTCCATGTAACAGTTTTGCTTTCCACCGAGAGCAATCTGTTTGTTTGTTTGTGGCACATGTGAACATTGAATCTTTCATTTTGCTTGGTATGAAGTAGAGGAAGAAAGACCTCATGTGACCAGGTGTTAAATCAGACAAAGATTGCCCCACCATCAATGCAAATGAAGGCCTGGGTATGGGCCATCTTCTTAAGTACTATTGAAGAATTGTTTTATGCAACCATCAAGACCATTGAAACTTTGTGACCAAGGAGGAGGAGCAAAGTGGTGGTGTCAGCTTATAAAGTAAGGAGGACAGTGAAATGAATTTAGTCCACCCGAAGGGCTTCAGGAAGTTATGTCAGAAGATGCCAAGCAGAACTGAGAGAGAGAATTCAACAGGACACAAGTAAGGATCTCTGCAAGCTGGTTGATTGACCCAACTGGAGCACCGACTTGACTTTTTGCATTCAGTAAGTGCTACTTGTTGGGGCGGTTGTACACGGCTGATAGAACAAATTCTGAACAGAGTCAGAAGGCGCCAAGGCACAACAAGATGACCTCAAACGGAGACACTGATGATTGTTGTTTTCATAAGTGCTTCTCTTTGGGGTTGTCTTGCTGTGTGTTTTCCAACATGCATGTTACCGGCTAAAAAAAAGAAAATTTACTAGCAATGGCTGGTTTTAAGTCACAGCTAATCCAATGCATGATCTTGGTCACCAGCATTACCCAAACACATGCACTGACTTGATATTTCTTGGCAGTAAGTGCTACTTGTTGGGGTACTGTTGCTGAGCATGAGAGCAAAACATGATCAGCAGTTTGTCAAGGGAACCTAATAGTTTGTATATATATATTTTTTTTCTTTCAGAGTCTGTTTAATAACCCTAACTTGAGCACTGGCCTGTAACTATAAATCAGCAAGTGCTACTTGTTGGGGCTGTTTTATTGGACAAGAGTCACACTGTGATTTGGAGGAAGTAGGGCAAAAAGATTACTCTCAGATAACTCCAAACAGAACCACTGCTGAAACTCTGATCAGAAGTGCTTCTCTTTGGGGTTGTCTTGGAAATAACAGTACTTGCAAGTGTTTAGTCTGCTGGTCCCAAGGCTGATCAAAATAGTGAGTAATGGAAGAAGTTGCGGGTTACTGTTGTGTGAAGGCATAAATTTTACACAGCACCGATTATGTCTGACCAAAAAGCAGAGCAACTTGGAATAAATGCACTCGGTCGGTCTTGTTACCCTAACATAAACACTGACTTGAAAGTGAAATGCAGTAAGTGCTTATTGTTGGGGTAGTTTTGCTGACCACAGGGAGTAGGAAGAGGTTGTTGTGAGATATACATAGTCCATGTAACAGTTTTGCTTTCCACCGAGAGCAATCTGTTTGTTTGTGGCACATGTGAACATTGAATGTTTTATTTTGCTTGGTATGAAGTAGAGGAAGAAAGTCCTCATGTGACCAGGTGTTAAATCAGACAAAGATTGCCCCACCATCAATGCAAATGAAGGCCTGGGTATGGGCCATCTTCTTAAGTACTGTTGAAGAATTGTTTTATGCAACCATCAAGACTATTGAAACTTTGTGACCAAGGAGGAGGGGCAAAGTGGTGGTGTCAGCTTATAAAGTAAGGAGGACAGTGAAATGAATTTAGTCCACCTGAAGGGCTTCAGGAAGTCATGTCAGAAGATGCCAAGCAGAACTGAGAGAGAGAATTCAACAGGACACAAGTAAGGATCTCTGCAAGCTGGTTGATTGACCCAACTGGAGCACCGACTTGACTTTTTGCATTCAGTAAGTGCTACTTGTTGGGGCGGTTGTACACGGCTGATAGAAAAAATTCTGAACAGAGTCAGAAGGCGCCAAGGCACAACAAGATGACCTCAAACGGAGACACTGATGATTGTTGTTTTCATAAGTGCTTCTCTTTGGGGTTGTCTTGCTGTGTGTTTTCCAACATGCATGTTACGGGCTTAAAAAAAAAAGAAAAGTTACTAGCAATGGCTGGGTTTTAAGTCACAGCTAGTCCAATGCATGATCTTGGTCACCAGCATTACCCAAAAACATGCACTGACTTGATATTTCTTGGCAGTAAGTGCTACTTTTTGGGGTACTGTAGCTGAGCATTAGAGCAAAACATGATCAGCAGTTTGTCAAGGGAACCTAATAGTTTGTATATATATGTATTTTTTTTCTTTCGGAGTCTGTTTAATAACCCTAACTTGAGCACTGGTCTGTAACTATAAATCAGCAAGTGCTACTTGTTGGGGCTGTTTAATTGGACAAGAGTCACACTGTGATTTGGAGGAAGTAGGGCAGAAAGATTACTCTCAGATAACTCCAAACAGAACCACTCTTGAAACTTTGATCAAAAGTGCTTCTCTTTGGGGTTGTCTTGGAAATAACAGTACTTGCAAGTGTTTAGTCTGCTGGTCTCAAGGCTGATCAAAATAGTGAGTAATGGAAGAAGTTGCTGGTTACTGCTGTGTGAAGGCATAAATTTTATACAGCACCGGTTATGTCTGACTAAAAAGCAGAGCGACTTGGAATAAATGCACTCGGTCGGTCTTGTTACCCTAACATAAACACTGACTTGAAAGTGAAATGCAGTAAGTGCTTATTGTTGGGGTAGTTTTGCTGACCACGGGGAGTACGAAGATGTTAATGTGAGAAATACATAGTCCATGTAACAGTTTTGCTTTCCACCGAGAGCAATCTGTTTGTTTGTTTGTGGCACATGTGAACATTGAATCTTTCATTTTGCTTGGTATGAAGTAGAGGAAGAAAGACCTCATGTGACCAGGTGTTAAATCAGACAAAGATTGCCCCACCATCAATGCAAATGAAGGCCTGGGTATGGGCCATCTTCTTAAGTACTATTGAAGAATTGTTTTATGCAACCATCAAGACCATTGAAACTTTGTGACCAAGGAGGAGGAGCAAAGTGGTGGTGTCAGCTTATAAAGTAAGGAGGACAGTGAAATGAATTTAGTCCACCCGAAGGGCTTCAGGAAGTTATGTCAGAAGATGCCAAGCAGAACTGAGAGAGAGAATTCAACAGGACACAAGTAAGGATCTCTGCAAGCTGGTTGATTGACCCAACTGGAGCACCGACTTGACTTTTTGCATTCAGTAAGTGCTACTTGTTGGGGCGGTTGTACACGGCTGATAGAACAAATTCTGAACAGAGTCAGAAGGCGCCAAGGCACAACAAGATGACCTCAAACGGAGACACTGATGATTGTTGTTTTCATAAGTGCTTCTCTTTGGGGTTGTCTTGCTGTGTGTTTTCCAACATGCATGTTACGGGCTTAAAAAAAAAACAAAGTTACTAGCAATGGCTGGGTTTTAAGTCACAGCTAATACAATGCATGATCTTGGCCACCAGCATTACCCAAACACATGCACTGACTTGATATTTCTTGGCAGTAAGTGCTACTTGTTGGGGTACTGTTGCTGAGCATTAGAGCAAAACATGACCAGCAGTTTGTCAAGGGAACCTAATAGTTTGTATATATATACATTTTTTCTTTCAGAGTCTGTTTAATAACCCTAACTTGAGCACTGGCCTGTAACTATAAATCAGCAAGTGCTACTTGTTGGGGCTGTTTTATTGGACAAGAGTCACACTGTGATTTGGAGGAAGTAGGGCAAAAAGATTACTCTCAGATAACTCCAAACAGAACCACTGCTGAAACTTTGATCAAAAGTGCTTCTCTTTGGGGTTGTCTTGGAAATAACAGTACTTGCAAGTGTTTAGTCTGCTGGTCTCAAGGCTGATCAAAATAGTGAGCAATGGAAGAAGTTGCTGGTTACTGTTGTGTGAAGGCATAAATTTTACACAGCACCGGTTATGTCTGACCAAAAAGCAGAGCAACTTGGAATAAATTCACTTGGTCGGTCTTGTTACCCTAACATAAACACTGACTTGAAAGTGAAATGCAGTAAGTGCTTATTGTTGGGGTAGTTTTGCTGACCACAGGGAGTACGAAGAGGTTGTTGTGAGATATACATAGTCCATGTAACAGTTTTGCTTTCCACCGAGAGCAATCTGTTTGTTTGTGGCACATGTGAACATTGAATGTTTTATTTTGCTTGGTATGAAGTAGAGGAAGAAAGTCCTCATGTGACCAGGTGTTAAATCAGACAAAGATTGCCCCACCATCAATGCAAATAAAAGGCCTGGGTATGGGCCATCTTCTTAAGTACTGTTGAAGAATTGTTTTATGCAACCATCAAGACTATTGAAACTTTGTGACCAAGGAGGAGGGGCAAAGTGGTGGTGTCAGCTTATAAAGTAAGGAGGACAGTGAAATGAATTTAGTCCACCCGAAGGGCTTCAGGAAGACATGTCAGAAGATGCCAAGCAGAACTGAGAGAGAATTCAACAGGACACAAGTAAGGATCTCTGCAAGCTGGTTGATTGACCCAACTGGAGCACCGACTTGACTTTTTGCATTCAGTAAGTGCTACTTGTTGGGGCGGTTGTTCACGGCTGATAGAACAAATTCTGAACAGAGTCAAAAGGGGCCAGGGCTCAACAAGATGACCTCAAACGGAGACACTGATGATTGTTGTTTTCATAAGTGCTTCTCTTTGGGGTTGTCTTGCTGTGTGTTTTCCAACATGCATGATGTTACCGGCTAAAAAAGAAAAACAAAGTTACTCGCAATGGCTGGTTTTAAGTCACAGCTAGTCCAATGCATGATCTTGGTCACCAGCATTACCCAAACACATGCACTGACTTGATATTTCTTGGCAGTAAGTGCTACTTGTTGGGGTACTGTTGCTGAGCATGAGAGCAAAACATGACCAGTAGTTTGTCAAGGGAACCTAATAGTTTGTATATATATATTTTTTTCTTTCGGAGTCTGTTTAATAACCCTAACTTGAGCACTGGCCTGTAACTATAAATCAGCAAGTGCTACTTGTTGGGGCTGTTTTATTGGACAAGAGTCACACTGTGATTTGGAGGAAGTAGGGCAAAAAGATTACTCTCAGATAACTCCAAACAGAACCACTGCTGAAACTTTGATCAAAAGTGCTTCTCTTTGGGGTTGTCTTGGAAATAACAGTAATTGCAAGTGTTTAGTTTGCTGGTCCCAAGGCTGATCAAAATAGTGAGTAATGGAAGAAGTTGCTGGTTGCTGTTGTGAGAAGGCATAAATTTTACACAGCACCGGTTATGTCCGACAAAAAAGCAGAGCAACTTGGAATAAATGCACTTGGTCGGTCTTGTTACCCTAACATAAACACTGACTTGAAAGTGAAATGCAGTAAGTGCTAATTGTTGGGGTAGTTTTGCTGACCACAGGGAGTAGGAAGATGTTAATGTGAGAAATACATAGTCCATGTAACAGTTTTGCTTTCCACCGAGAGCAATCTGTTTGTTTGTTTGTGGCACATGTGAACATTGAATGTTTTATTTTGCTTGGTATGAAGTAGAGGAAGAAAGTCCTCATGTGACCAGGTGTTAAATCAGACAAAGATTGCCCAACCGTCAATGCAAATGAAGGCCTGGGTATGGGCCATCTTCTTAAGTACTGTTGAAGAATTGTTTTATGCAACCATCAAGACCATTGAAACTTTGTGACCAAGTAGGAGGAGCAAAGTGGTGGTGTCAGCTTATAAAGTAAGAAGGACAGTTGAATGAATTTAGTCCACCTGAAGGGCTTCAGGAAGTTATGTCAGAAGATGCCAAGCAGAACTGAGAGAGAGAATTCAACAGGACACAAGTAAGGATCTCTGCAAGCTGGTTGATTGACCCAACTGGAGCACCGACTTGACTTTTTGCATTCAGTAAGTGCTACTTGTTGGGGCGGTTGTACACGGCTGATAGAACAAATTCTGAACAGAGTCAAAAGGCGCCAAGGCACAACAAGATGACCTCAAACGGAGACACTGATGATTGTTGTTTTCATAAGTGCTTCTCTTTGGGGTTGTCTTGCTGTGTGTTTTCCAACATGCATGTTACCGGCTAAAAAAAAGAAAATTTACTAGCAATGGCTGGTTTTAAGTCACAGCTAATCCAATGCATGATCTTGGTCACCAGCATTACCCAAACACATGCACTGACTTGATATTTCTTGGCAGTAAGTGCTACTTGTTGGGGTACTGTTGCTGAGCATGAGAGCAAAACATGATCAGCAGTTTGTCAAGGGAACCTAATAGTTTGTATATATATTTTTTTTTTCTTTCAGAGTCTGTTTAATAACCCTAACTTGAGCACTGGCCTGTAACTATAAATCAGCAAGTGCTACTTGTTGGGGCTGTTTTATTGGACAAGAGTCACACTGTGATTTGGAGGAAGTAGGGCAAAAAGATTACTCTCAGATAACTCCAAACAGAACCACTGCTGAAACTCTGATCAGAAGTGCTTCTCTTTGGGGTTGTCTTGGAAATAACAGTACTTGCAAGTGTTTAGTCTGCTGGTCCCAAGGCTGATCAAAATAGTGAGTAATGGAAGAAGTTGCGGGTTACTGTTGTGTGAAGGCATAAATTTTACACAGCACCGATTATGTCTGACCAAAAAGCAGAGCAACTTGGAATAAATGCACTCGGTCGGTCTTGTTACCCTAACATAAACACTGACTTGAAAGTGAAATGCAGTAAGTGCTTATTGTTGGGGTAGTTTTGCTGACCACAGGGAGTAGGAAGAGGTTGTTGTGAGATATGCATAGTCCATGTAACAGTTTTGCTTTCCACCGAGAGCAATCTGTTTGTTTGTGGCACATGTGAACATTGAATGTTTTATTTTGCTTGGTATGAAGTAGAGGAAGAAAGTCCTCATGTGACCAGGTGTTAAATCAGACAAAGATTGCCCCACCATCAATGCAAATGAAGGCCTGGGTATGGGCCATCTTCTTAAGTACTGTTGAAGAATTGTTTTATGCAACCATCAAGACTATTGAAACTTTGTGACCAAGGAGGAGGGGCAAAGTGGTGGTGTCAGCTTATAAAGTAAGGAGGACAGTGAAATGAATTTAGTCCACCTGAAGGGCTTCAGGAAGTTATGTCAGAAGATGCCAAGCAGAACTGAGAGAGAGAATTCAACAGGACACAAGTAAGGATCTCTGCAAGCTGGTTGATTGACCCAACTGGAGCACCGACTTGACTTTTTGCATTCAGTAAGTGCTACTTGTTGGGGCGGTTGTACACGGCTGATAGAAAAAATTCTGAACAGAGTCAGAAGGCGCCAAGGCACAACAAGATGACCTCAAACGGAGACACTGATGATTGTTGTTTTCATAAGTGCTTCTCTTTAGGGTTGTCTTGCTGTGTGTTTTCCAACATGCATGTTACGGGCTTAAAAAATAAAAGAAAAGTTACTAGCAATGGCTGGGTTTTAAGTCACAGCTAGTCCAATGCATGATCTTGGTCACCAGCATTACCCAAAAACATGCACTGACTTGATATTTCTTGGCAGTAAGTGCTACTTTTTGGGGTACTGTAGCTGAGCATTAGAGCAAAACATGATCAGCAGTTTGTCAAGGGAACCTAATAGTTTGTATATATATGTATTTTTTTTCTTTCGGAGTCTGTTTAATAACCCTAACTTGAGCACTGGTCTGTAACTATAAATCAGCAAGTGCTACTTGTTGGGGCTGTTTAATTGGACAAGAGTCACACTGTGATTTGGAGGAAGTAGGGCAGAAAGATTACTCTCAGATAACTCCAAACAGAACCACTCTTGAAACTTTGATCAAAAGTGCTTCTCTTTGGGGTTGTCTTGGAAATAACAGTACTTGCAAGTGTTTAGTCTGCTGGTCTCAAGGCTGATCAAAATAGTGAGTAATGGAAGAAGTTGCTGGTTACTGTTGTGTGAAGGCATAAATTTTATACAGCACCGGTTATGTCTGACTAAAAAGCAGAGCGACTTGGAATAAATGCACTCGGTCGGTCTTGTTACCCTAACATAAACACTGACTTGAAAGTGAAATGCAGTAAGTGCTTATTGTTGGGGTAGTTTTGCTGACCACGGGGAGTACGAAGATGTTAATGTGAGAAATACATAGTCCATGTAACAGTTTTGCTTTCCACCGAGAGCAATCTGTTTGTTTGTTTGTGGCACATGTGAACATTGAATCTTTCATTTTGCTTGGTATGAAGTAGAGGAAGAAAGACCTCATGTGACCAGGTGTTAAATCAGACAAAGATTGCCCCACCATCAATGCAAATGAAGGCCTGGGTATTGGCCATCTTCTTAAGTACTATTGAAGAATTGTTT
Organism: Labroides dimidiatus; assembly: GCA_030710495.1. Lineage (NCBI taxonomy): Eukaryota > Metazoa > Chordata > Actinopteri > Labriformes > Labridae > Labroides > Labroides dimidiatus. The sequence goes on along the minus strand of CM061152.1, from coordinate 2,859,385 downwards.
TATGCAACCATCAAGACCATTGAAACTTTGTGACCAAGGAGGAGGAGCAAAGTGGTGGTGTCAGCTTATAAAGTAAGGAGGACAGTGAAATGAATTTAGTCCACCCGAAGGGCTTCAGGAAGTTATGTCAGAAGATGCCAAGCAGAACTGAGAGAGAGAATTCAACAGGACACAAGTAAGGATCTCTGCAAGCTGGTTGATTGACCCAACTGGAGCACCGACTTGACTTTTTGCATTCAGTAAGTGCTACTTGTTGGGGCGGTTGTACACGGCTGATAGAACAAATTCTGAACAGAGTCAGAAGGCGCCAAGGCACAACAAGATGACCTCAAACGGAGACACTGATGATTGTTGTTTTCATAAGTGCTTCTCTTTGGGGTTGTCTTGCTGTGTGTTTTCCAACATGCATGTTACGGGCTTAAAAAAAAACAAAGTTACTAGCAATGGCTGGGTTTTAAGTCACAGCTAATACAATGCATGATCTTGGCCACCAGCATTACCCAAACACATGCACTGACTTGATATTTCTTGGCAGTAAGTGCTACTTGTTGGGGTACTGTTGCTGAGCATTAGAGCAAAACATGACCAGCAGTTTGTCAAGGGAACCTAATAGTTTGTATATATATACATTTTTTCTTTCAGAGTCTGTTTAATAACCCTAACTTGAGCACTGGCCTGTAACTATAAATCAGCAAGTGCTACTTGTTGGGGCTGTTTTATTGGACAAGAGTCACACTGTGATTTGGAGGAAGTAGGGCAAAAAGATTACTCTCAGATAACTCCAAACAGAACCACTGCTGAAACTTTGATCAAAAGTGCTTCTCTTTGGGGTTGTCTTGGAAATAACAGTACTTGCAAGTGTTTAGTCTGCTGGTCTCAAGGCTGATCAAAATAGTGAGCAATGGAAGAAGTTGCTGGTTACTGTTGTGTGAAGGCATAAATTTTACACAGCACCGGTTATGTCTGACCAAAAAGCAGAGCAACTTGGAATAAATTCACTTGGTCGGTCTTGTTACCCTAACATAAACACTGACTTGAAAGTGAAATGCAGTAAGTGCTTATTGTTGGGGTAGTTTTGCTGACCACAGGGAGTACGAAGAGGTTGTTGTGAGATATACATAGTCCATGTAACAGTTTTGCTTTCCACCGAGAGCAATCTGTTTGTTTGTGGCACATGTGAACATTGAATGTTTTATTTTGCTTGGTATGAAGTAGAGGAAGAAAGTCCTCATGTGACCAGGTGTTAAATCAGACAAAGATTGCCCCACCATCAATGCAAATAAAAGGCCTGGGTATGGGCCATCTTCTTAAGTACTGTTGAAGAATTGTTTTATGCAACCATCAAGACTATTGAAACTTTGTGACCAAGGAGGAGGGGCAAAGTGGTGGTGTCAGCTTATAAAGTAAGGAGGACAGTGAAATGAATTTAGTCCACCCGAAGGGCTTCAGGAAGACATGTCAGAAGATGCCAAGCAGAACTGAGAGAGAATTCAACAGGACACAAGTAAGGATCTCTGCAAGCTGGTTGATTGACCCAACTGGAGCACCGACTTGACTTTTTGCATTCAGTAAGTGCTACTTGTTGGGGCGGTTGTTCACGGCTGATAGAACAAATTCTGAACAGAGTCAAAAGGGGCCAGGGCTCAACAAGATGACCTCAAACGGAGACACTGATGATTGTTGTTTTCATAAGTGCTTCTCTTTGGGGTTGTCTTGCTGTGTGTTTTCCAACATGCATGATGTTACCGGCTAAAAAAAAGAAAAACAAAGTTACTCGCAATGGCTGGTTTTAAGTCACAGCTAGTCCAATGCATGATTTTGGTCACCAGCATTGCCCAAACACATGCACTGACTTGATATTTCTTGGCAGTAAGTGCTACTTGTTGGGGTACTGTTGCTGAGCATAAGGGCAAAACATGATCAGCAGTTTGTCAAGGGAACCTAATAGTTTGTATATTTTTTTTTCTTTCGGAGTCTGTTTAATAACCCTAACTTGAGCACTGGCCTGTAACTATAAATCAGCAAGTGCTACTTGTTGGGGCTGTTTTATTGGACAAGAGTCACACTGTGATTTGGAGGAAGTAGGGCAAAAAGATTACTCTCAGATAACTCCAAACAGAACCACTGCTGAAACTTTGATCAAAAGTGCTTCTCTTTGGGGTTGTCTTGGAAATAACAGTACTTGCAAGTGTTTAGTCTGCTGGTCTCAAGGCTGATCAAAATAGTGAGTAATGTAAGAAGTTGCTGGTTACTGTTGTGTGAAGGCATAAATTTTATACAGCACCGGTTATGTCTGACCAAAAAGCAGAGCAACTTGGAATAAATGCACTAGGTCTGTCTTGTTACCCTAACATAAACACTGACTTGAAAGTGAAATGCAGTAAGTGCTTATTGTTGGGGTAGTTTTGCTGACCACAGGGAGTACGAAGAGGTTGTTGTGAGATATGCATAGTCCATGTAACAGTTTTGCTTTCCACCGAGAGCAATCTGTTTGTTTGTGGCACATGTGAACATTGAATGTTTCATTTTGCTGGGTATGAAGTAGAGGAAGAAAGTCCTCATGTGACCAGGTGTTAAATCAGACAAACATTGCCCCACCATCAATGCAAATGAAGGCCTGGGTATGGGCCATCTTCTTAAGTACTGTTGAAGAATTGTTTTATGCAACCATCAAGACTATTGAAACTTTGTGACCAAGGAGGAGGAGCAAAGTGGTGGTGTCAGCTTATAAAGTAAGGAGGACAGTGAAATGAATTTAGTCCACCCGAAGGGCTTCAGGAAGACATGTCAGAAGATGCCAAGCAGAACTGAGAGAGAATTCAACAGGACACAAGTAAGGATCTCTGCAAGCTGGTTGATTGACCCAACTGGAGCACCGACTTGACTTTTTGCATTCAGAAAGTGCTACTTGTTGGGGCGGTTGTACACGGCTGATAGAACAAATTCTGAACAGAGTCAAAAGGGGCCAGGGCTCAACAAGATGACCTCAAACGGAGACACTGATGATTGTTGTTTTCATAAGTGCTTCTCTTTGGGGTTGTCTTGCTGTGTGTTTTCCAACATGCATGATGTTACCGGCTAAAAAAAAGAAAAACAAAGTTACTCGCAATGGCTGGTTTTAAGTCACAGCTAGTCCAATGCATGATTTTGGTCACCAGCATTGCCCAAACACATGCACTGACTTGATATTTCTTGGCAGTAAGTGCTACTTGTTGGGGTACTGTTGCTGAGCATAAGGGCAAAACATGATCAGCAGTTTGTCAAGGGAACCTAATAGTTTGTATATTTTTTTTTCTTTCGGAGTCTGTTTAATAACCCTAACTTGAGCACTGGCCTGTAACTATAAATCAGCAAGTGCTACTTGTTGGGGCTGTTTTATTGGACAAGAGTCACACTGTGATTTGGAGGAAGTAGGGCAAAAAGATTACTCTCAGATAACTCCAAACAGAACCACTGCTGAAACTTTGATCAAAAGTGCTTCTTTTTGGGGTTGTCTTGGAAATAACAGTACTTGCAAGTGTTTAGTCTGCTGGTCTCAAGGCTGATCAAAATAGTGAGTAATGTAAGAAGTTGCTGGTTACTGTTGTGTGAAGGCATAAATTTTATACAGCACCGGTTATGTCCGACAAAAAAGCAGAGCAACTTGGAATAAATGCACTTGGTCTGTCTTGTTACCCTAACATAAACACTGACTTGAAAGTGAAATGCAGTAAGTGCTTATTGTTGGGGTAGTTGTGCTGACCACAGGGAGTACGAAGAGGTTGTTGTGAGATATGCATAGTCCATGTAACAGTTTTGCTTTCCACCGAGAGCAATCTGTTTGTTTGTGGCACATGTGAACATTGAATGTTTCATTTTGCTGGGTATGAAGTAGAGGAAGAAAGTCCTCATGTGACCAGGTGTTAAATCAGACAAAGATTGCCCCACCATCAATGCAAATGAAGGCCTGGGTATGGGCCATCTTCTTAAGTACTGTTGAAGAATTGTTTTATGCAACCATCAAGACCATTGAAACTTTGTGACCAAGGAGGAGGGGCAAAGTGGTGGTGTCAGCTTATAAAGTAAGGAGGACAGTGAAATGAATTTAGTCCACCTGAAGGGCTTCAGGAAGTTATGTCAGAAGATGCCAAGCAGAACTGAGAGAGAGAATTCAACAGGACACAAGTAAGGATCTCTGCAAGCTGGTTGATCGACCCAACTGGAGCACCGACTTGACTTTTTGCATTCAGTAAGTGCTACTTGTTGGGGCGGTTGTACACGGCTGATAGAACAAATTCTGAAAAGAGTCAGAAGGCTCCAAGGCACAACAAGATGACCTCAAACGGAGACACTGATGATTGTTGTTTTCATAAGTGCTTCTCTTTGGGGTTGTCTTGCTGTGTGTTTTCCAACATGCATGTTACCGGCTAAAAAAAAAGAAAAACAAAGTTACTCTCAATGGCTGGTTTTTAAGTCACAGCTAGTCCAATGCATGATTGTGGTCACCAGCATTACCCAAACACATGCACTGACTTGATATTTCTTTGCAGTAAGTGCTACTTGTTGGGGTACTGTTGCTGAGCATTCGAGCAAAACATGATCAGCTGTTTGTCAAGGGAACCTAATAGTTTGTATAAATATATTTTTTTTCTTTCGGAGTCTGTTTAATAACCCTAACTTGAGCACTGGCCTGTAACTATAAATCAGCAAGTGCTACTTGTTGGGGCTGTTTTATTGGACAAGAGTCACACTGTGATTTGGAGGAAGTAGGGCAAAAAGATTACTCTCAGATAACTCCAAACAGAACCTCTGCTGAAACTTTGATCAAAAGTGCTTCTCTTTGGGGTTGTCTTGGAAATAACAGTACTTGCAAGTGTTTAGTCTGCTGGTCTCAAGGCTGATCAAAATAGTGAGTAATGGAAGAAGTTGCTGGTTACTGTTGTGTGAAGGCATAAATTTTACACAGCACCGGTTATGTCTGACCAAAAAGCAGAGCAACTTGAAATAAATGCACTTGGTCTGTCTTGTTACCCTAACATAAACACTGACTTGAAAGTGAAATGCAGTAAGTGCTTATTGTTGGGGTAGTTTTGCTGACCACAGGGAGTACGAAGAGGTTGTTGTGAGATATACATAGTCCATGTAACAGTTTTGCTTTCCACCGAGAGCAATCTGTTTGTTTGTGGCACATGTGAACATTGAATGTTTTATTTTGCTTGGTATGAAGTAGGGGAAGAAAGTCCTCATGTGACCAGGTGTTAAATCAGACAAAGATTGCCCCACCATCAATGCAAATGAAGGCCTGGGTATGGGCCATCTTCTTAAGTACTGTTGAAGAATTGTTTTATGCAACCATCAAGACTATTGAAACTTTGTGACCAAGGAGGAGGGGCATAGTGGTGGTGTCAGCTTATAAAGTAAGGAGGACAGTGAAATGAATTTAGTCCACCCGAAGGGCTTCAGGAAGTCATGTCAGAAGATGCCAAGCAGAACTGAGAGAGAATTCAACAGGACACAAGTAAGGATCTCTGCAAGCTGGTTGATCGACCCAACTGGAGCACCGACTCGACTTTTTGCATTCAGTAAGTGCTACTTGTTGGGGCGGTTGTACACGGCTGATAGAACAAATTCTGAAAAGAGTCAAAAGGCTCCAAGGCACAACAAGATGACCTCAAACGGAGACACTGATGATTGTTGTTTTCATAAGTGCTTCTCTTTGGGGTTGTCTTGCTGTGTGTTTTCCAACATGCATGTTACGGGCTTAAAAAAAACAAAGTTACTAGCAATGGCTGGGTTTTAAGTCACAGCTAATACAATGCATGATCTTGGCCACCAGCATTACCCAAACACATGCACTGACTTGATATTTCTTGGCAGTAAGTGCTACTTGTTGGGGTACTGTTGCTGAGCATTAGAGCAAAACATGACCAGCAGTTTGTCAAGGGAACCTAATAGTTTGTATATATATACATTTTTTCTTTCAGAGTCTGTTTAATAACCCTAACTTGAGCACTGGCCTGTAACTATAAATCAGCAAGTGCTACTTGTTGGGGCTGTTTTATTGGACAAGAGTCACACTGTGATTTGGAGGAAGTAGGGCAAAAAGATTACTCTCAGATAACTCCAAACAGAACCACTGCTGAAACTTTGATCAAAAGTGCTTCTCTTTGGGGTTGTCTTGGAAATAACAGTACTTGCAAGTGTTTAGTCTGCTGGTCTCAAGGCTGATCAAAATAGTGAGCAATGGAAGAAGTTGCTGGTTACTGTTGTGTGAAGGCATAAATTTTACACAGCACCGGTTATGTCTGACCAAAAAGCAGAGCAACTTGGAATAAATTCACTTGGTCGGTCTTGTTACCCTAACATAAACACTGACTTGAAAGTGAAATGCAGTAAGTGCTTATTGTTGGGGTAGTTTTGCTGACCACAGGGAGTACGAAGAGGTTGTTGTGAGATATACATAGTCCATGTAACAGTTTTGCTTTCCACCGAGAGCAATCTGTTTGTTTGTGGCACATGTGAACATTGAATGTTTTATTTTGCTTGGTATGAAGTAGAGGAAGAAAGTCCTCATGTGACCAGGTGTTAAATCAGACAAAGATTGCCCCACCATCAATGCAAATAAAAGGCCTGGGTATGGGCCATCTTCTTAAGTACTGTTGAAGAATTGTTTTATGCAACCATCAAGACTATTGAAACTTTGTGACCAAGGAGGAGGGGCAAAGTGGTGGTGTCAGCTTATAAAGTAAGGAGGACAGTGAAATGAATTTAGTCCACCCGAAGGGCTTCAGGAAGACATGTCAGAAGATGCCAAGCAGAACTGAGAGAGAATTCAACAGGACACAAGTAAGGATCTCTGCAAGCTGGTTGATTGACCCAACTGGAGCACCGACTTGACTTTTTGCATTCAGTAAGTGCTACTTGTTGGGGCGGTTGTTCACGGCTGATAGAACAAATTCTGAACAGAGTCAAAAGGGGCCAGGGCTCAACAAGATGACCTCAAACGGAGACACTGATGATTGTTGTTTTCATAAGTGCTTCTCTTTGGGGTTGTCTTGCTGTGTGTTTTCCAACATGCATGATGTTACCGGCTAAAAAAGAAAAACAAAGTTACTCGCAATGGCTGGTTTTAAGTCACAGCTAGTCCAATGCATGATCTTGGTCACCAGCATTACCCAAACACATGCACTGACTTGATATTTCTTGGCAGTAAGTGCTACTTGTTGGGGTACTGTTGCTGAGCATGAGAGCAAAACATGACCAGTAGTTTGTCAAGGGAACCTAATAGTTTGTATATATATATTTTTTTCTTTCTGAGTCTGTTTAATAACCCTAACTTGAGCACTGGCCTGTAACTATAAATCAGCAAGTGCTACTTGTTGGGGCTGTTTTATTGGACAAGAGTCACACTGTGATTTGGAGGAAGTAGGGCAAAAAGATTACTCTCAGATAACTCCAAACAGAACCACTGCTGAAACTTTGATCAAAAGTGCTTCTCTTTGGGGTTGTCTTGGAAATAACAGTAATTGCAAGTGTTTAGTTTGCTGGTCCCAAGGCTGATCAAAATAGTGAGTAATGGAAGAAGTTGCTGGTTGCTGTTGTGGGAAGGCATAAATTTTACACAGCACCGGTTATGTCCGACAAAAAAGCAGAGCAACTTGGAATAAATGCACTTGGTCGGTCTTGTTACCCTAACATAAACACTGACTTGAAAGTGAAATGCAGTAAGTGCTAATTGTTGGGGTAGTTTTGCTGACCACAGGGAGTAGGAAGATGTTAATGTGAGAAATACATAGTCCATGTAACAGTTTTGCTTTCCACCGAGAGCAATCTGTTTGTTTGTTTGTGGCACATGTGAACATTGAATGTTTTATTTTGCTTGGTATGAAGTAGAGGAAGAAAGTCCTCATGTGACCAGGTGTTAAATCAGACAAAGATTGCCCAACCGTCAATGCAAATGAAGGCCTGGGTATGGGCCATCTTCTTAAGTACTGTTGAAGAATTGTTTTATGCAACCATCAAGACCATTGAAACTTTGTGACCAAGTAGGAGGAGCAAAGTGGTGGTGTCAGCTTATAAAGTAAGAAGGACAGTTGAATGAATTTAGTCCACCTGAAGGGCTTCAGGAAGTTATGTCAGAAGATGCCAAGCAGAACTGAGAGAGAGAATTCAACAGGACACAAGTAAGGATCTCTGCAAGCTGGTTGATTGACCCAACTGGAGCACCGACTTGACTTTTTGCATTCAGTAAGTGCTACTTGTTGGGGCGGTTGTACACGGCTGATAGAACAAATTCTGAACAGAGTCAAAAGGCGCCAAGGCACAACAAGATGACCTCAAACGGAGACACTGATGATTGTTGTTTTCATAAGTGCTTCTCTTTGGGGTTGTCTTGCTGTGTGTTTTCCAACATGCATGTTACGGGCTTAAAAAAAAAAGAAAAGTTACTAGCAATGGCTGGGTTTTAAGTCACAGCTAATCCAATGCATGATCTAGGTCACCAGCATTACCCAAACACATGCACTGACTTGATATTTCTTGGCAGTAAGTGCTACTTGTTGGGGTACTGTTGCTGAGCATGAGAGCAAAACATGACCAGCAGTTTGTCAAGGGAACCTAATAGTTTGTATATATATATTTTTTTCTTTTGGAGTCTGTTTAATAACCCTAACTTGAGCACTGGCCTGTAACTATAAATCAGCAAGTGCTACTTGTTGGGGCTGTTTTATTGGACAAGAGTCACACTGTGATTTGGAGGAAGTAGGGCAAAAAGATTACTCTCAGATAACTCCAAACAGAACCTCTGCTGAAACTTTGATCAAAAGTGCTTCTCTTTGGGGTTGTCTTGGAAATAACAGTACTTGCAAGTGTTTAGTCTGCTGGTCTCAAGGCTGATCAAAATAGTGAGTAATGGAAGAAGTTGCTGGTTACTGTTGTGTGAAGGCATAAATTTTACACAGCACCGGTTATGTCCGACAAAAAAGCAGAGCAACTTGGAATAAATGCACTTGGTCGGTCTTGTTACCCTAACATAAACACTGACTTGAAAGTGAAATGCAGTAAGTGCTTATTGTTGGGGTAGTTTTGCTGACCACAGGGAGTAGGAAGATGTCAATGTGAGATATGCATAGTCCATGTAACAGTTTTGCTTTCCACCGAGAGCAATCTGTTTGTTTGTTTGTGGCACATGTGAACATTGAATGTTTTATTTTGCTTGGTATGAAGTAGAGGAAGAAAGTCCTCATGTGACCAGGTGTTAAATCAGACAAAGATTGCCCCACCATCAATGCAAATGAAGGCCTGGGTATGGGCCATCTTCTTAAGTACTATTGAAGAATTGTTTTATGCAACCATCAAGACCATTGAAACTTTGTGACCAAGGAGGAGGAGCAAAGTGGTGGTGTCAGCTTATAAAGTAAGGAGGACAGTGAAATGAATTTAGTCCACCCGAAGGGCTTCAGGAAGTTATGTCAGAAGATGCCAAGCAGAACTGAGAGAGAGAATTCAACAGGACACAAGTAAGGATCTCTGCAAGCTGGTTGATTGACCCAACTGGAGCACCGACTTGACTTTTTGCATTCAGTAAGTGCTACTTGTTGGGGCGGTTGTACACGGCTGATAGAACAAATTCTGAACAGAGTCAGAAGGCGCCAAGGCACAACAAGATGACCTCAAACGGAGACACTGATGATTGTTGTTTTCATAAGTGCTTCTCTTTGGGGTTGTCTTGCTGTGTGTTTTCCAACATGCATGTTACGGGCTTAAAAAAAAACAAAGTTACTAGCAATGGCTGGGTTTTAAGTCACAGCTAATACAATGCATGATCTTGGCCACCAGCATTACCCAAACACATGCACTGACTTGATATTTCTTGGCAGTAAGTGCTACTTGTTGGGGTACTGTTGCTGAGCATTAGAGCAAAACATGACCAGCAGTTTGTCAAGGGAACCTAATAGTTTGTATATATATACATTTTTTCTTTCAGAGTCTGTTTAATAACCCTAACTTGAGCACTGGCCTGTAACTATAAATCAGCAAGTGCTACTTGTTGGGGCTGTTTTATTGGACAAGAGTCACACTGTGATTTGGAGGAAGTAGGGCAAAAAGATTACTCTCAGATAACTCCAAACAGAACCACTGCTGAAACTTTGATCAAAAGTGCTTCTCTTTGGGGTTGTCTTGGAAATAACAGTACTTGCAAGTGTTTAGTCTGCTGGTCTCAAGGCTGATCAAAATAGTGAGCAATGGAAGAAGTTGCTGGTTACTGTTGTGTGAAGGCATAAATTTTACACAGCACCGGTTATGTCTGACCAAAAAGCAGAGCAACTTGGAATAAATTCACTTGGTCGGTCTTGTTACCCTAACATAAACACTGACTTGAAAGTGAAATGCAGTAAGTGCTTATTGTTGGGGTAGTTTTGCTGACCACAGGGAGTACGAAGAGGTTGTTGTGAGATATACATAGTCCATGTAACAGTTTTGCTTTCCACCGAGAGCAATCTGTTTGTTTGTGGCACATGTGAACATTGAATGTTTTATTTTGCTTGGTATGAAGTAGAGGAAGAAAGTCCTCATGTGACCAGGTGTTAAATCAGACAAAGATTGCCCCACCATCAATGCAAATAAAAGGCCTGGGTATGGGCCATCTTCTTAAGTACTGTTGAAGAATTGTTTTATGCAACCATCAAGACTATTGAAACTTTGTGACCAAGGAGGAGGGGCAAAGTGGTGGTGTCAGCTTATAAAGTAAGGAGGACAGTGAAATGAATTTAGTCCACCCGAAGGGCTTCAGGAAGACATGTCAGAAGATGCCAAGCAGAACTGAGAGAGAATTCAACAGGACACAAGTAAGGATCTCTGCAAGCTGGTTGATTGACCCAACTGGAGCACCGACTTGACTTTTTGCATTCAGTAAGTGCTACTTGTTGGGGCGGTTGTTCACGGCTGATAGAACAAATTCTGAACAGAGTCAAAAGGGGCCAGGGCTCAACAAGATGACCTCAAACGGAGACACTGATGATTGTTGTTTTCATAAGTGCTTCTCTTTGGGGTTGTCTTGCTGTGTGTTTTCCAACATGCATGATGTTACCGGCTAAAAAAAAGAAAAACAAAGTTACTCGCAATGGCTGGTTTTAAGTCACAGCTAGTCCAATGCATGATTTTGGTCACCAGCATTGCCCAAACACATGCACTGACTTGATATTTCTTGGCAGTAAGTGCTACTTGTTGGGGTACTGTTGCTGAGCATAAGGGCAAAACATGATCAGCAGTTTGTCAAGGGAACCTAATAGTTTGTATATTTTTTTTTCTTTCGGAGTCTGTTTAATAACCCTAACTTGAGCACTGGCCTGTAACTATAAATCAGCAAGTGCTACTTGTTGGGGCTGTTTTATTGGAAAAGAGTCACACTGTGATTTGGAGGAAGTAGGGCAAAAAGATTACTCTCAGATAACTCCAAACAGAACCACTGCTGAAACTTTGATCAAAAGTGCTTCTCTTTGGGGTTGTCTTGGAAATAACAGTACTTGCAAGTGTTTAGTCTGCTGGTCTCAAGGCTGATCAAAATAGTGAGTAATGTAAGAAGTTGCTGGTTACTGTTGTGTGAAGGCATAAATTTTATACAGCACCGGTTATGTCTGACCAAAAAGCAGAGCAACTTGGAATAAATGCACTAGGTCTGTCTTGTTACCCTAACATAAACACTGACTTGAAAGTGAAATGCAGTAAGTGCTTATTGTTGGGGTAGTTTTGCTGACCACAGGGAGTACGAAGAGGTTGTTGTGAGATATGCATAGTCCATGTAACAGTTTTGCTTTCCACCGAGAGCAATCTGTTTGTTTGTGGCACATGTGAACATTGAATGTTTCATTTTGCTGGGTATGAAGTAGAGGAAGAAAGTCCTCATGTGACCAGGTGTTAAATCAGACAAACATTGCCCCACCATCAATGCAAATGAAGGCCTGGGTATGGGCCATCTTCTTAAGTACTGTTGAAGAATTGTTTTATGCAACCATCAAGACTATTGAAACTTTGTGACCAAGGAGGAGAAGCAAAGTGGTGGTGTCAGCTTATAAAGTAAGGAGGACAGTGAAATGAATTTAGTCCACCCGAAGGGCTTCAGGAAGACATGTCAGAAGATGCCAAGCAGAACTGAGAGAGAATTCAACAGGACACAAGTAAGGATCTCTGCAAGCTGGTTGATTGACCCAACTGGAGCACCGACTTGACTTTTTGCATTCAGAAAGTGCTACTTGTTGGGGCGGTTGTACACGGCTGATAGAACAAATTCTGAACAGAGTCAAAAGGGGCCAGGGCTCAACAAGATGACCTCAAACGGAGACACTGATGATTGTTGTTTTCATAAGTGCTTCTCTTTGGGGTTGTCTTGCTGTGTGTTTTCCAACATGCATGATGTTACCGGCTAAAAAAAAGAAAAACAAAGTTACTCGCAATGGCTGGTTTTAAGTCACAGCTAGTCCAATGCATGATTTTGGTCACCAGCATTGCCCAAACACATGCACTGACTTGATATTTCTTGGCAGTAAGTGCTACTTGTTGGGGTACTGTTGCTGAGCATAAGGGCAAAACATGATCAGCAGTTTGTCAAGGGAACCTAATAGTTTGTATATTTTTTTTTCTTTCGGAGTCTGTTTAATAACCCTAACTTGAGCACTGGCCTGTAACTATAAATCAGCAAGTGCTACTTGTTGGGGCTGTTTTATTGGACAAGAGTCACACTGTGATTTGGAGGAAGTAGGGCAAAAAGATTACTCTCAGATAACTCCAAACAGAACCACTGCTGAAACTTTGATCAAAAGTGCTTCTCTTTGGGGTTGTCTTGGAAATAACAGTACTTGCAAGTGTTTAGTCTGCTGGTCTCAAGGCTGATCAAAATAGTGAGTAATGTAAGAAGTTGCTGGTTACTGTTGTGTGAAGGCATAAATTTTATACAGCACCGGTTATGTCCGACAAAAAAGCAGAGCAACTTGGAATAAATGCACTTGGTCTGTCTTGTTACCCTAACATAAACACTGACTTGAAAGTGAAATGCAGTAAGTGCTTATTGTTGGGGTAGTTGTGCTGACCACAGGGAGTACGAAGAGGTTGTTGTGAGATATGCATAGTCCATGTAACAGTTTTGCTTTCCACCGAGAGCAATCTGTTTGTTTGTGGCACATGTGAACATTGAATGTTTCATTTTGCTGGGTATGAAGTAGAGGAAGAAAGTCCTCATGTGACCAGGTGTTAAATCAGACAAAGATTGCCCCACCATCAATGCAAATGAAGGCCTGGGTATGGGCCATCTTCTTAAGTACTGTTGAAGAATTGTTTTATGCAACCATCAAGACCATTGAAACTTTGTGACCAAGGAGGAGGGGCAAAGTGGTGGTGTCAGCTTATAAAGTAAGGAGGACAGTGAAATGAATTTAGTCCACCTGAAGGGCTTCAGGAAGTTATGTCAGAAGATGCCAAGCAGAACTGAGAGAGAGAATTCAACAGGACACAAGTAAGGATCTCTGCAAGCTGGTTGATCGACCCAACTGGAGCACCGACTTGACTTTTTGCATTCAGTAAGTGCTACTTGTTGGGGCGGTTGTACACGGCTGATAGAACAAATTCTGAAAAGAGTCAGAAGGCTCCAAGGCACAACAAGATGACCTCAAACGGAGACACTGATGATTGTTGTTTTCATAAGTGCTTCTCTTTGGGGTTGTCTTGCTGTGTGTTTTCCAACATGCATGTTACCGGCTAAAAAAAAAGAAAAACAAAGTTACTCTCAATGGCTGGTTTTTAAGTCACAGCTAGTCCAATGCATGATTGTGGTCACCAGCATTACCCAAACACATGCACTGACTTGATATTTCTTTGCAGTAAGTGCTACTTGTTGGGGTACTGTTGCTGAGCATTCGAGCAAAACATGATCAGCTGTTTGTCAAGGGAACCTAATAGTTTGTATAAATATATTTTTTTTCTTTCGGAGTCTGTTTAATAACCCTAACTTGAGCACTGGCCTGTAACTATAAATCAGCAAGTGCTACTTGTTGGGGCTGTTTTATTGGACAAGAGTCACACTGTGATTTGGAGGAAGTAGGGCAAAAAGATTACTCTCAGATAACTCCAAACAGAACCTCTGCTGAAACTTTGATCAAAAGTGCTTCTCTTTGGGGTTGTCTTGGAAATAACAGTACTTGCAAGTGTTTAGTCTGCTGGTCTCAAGGCTGATCAAAATAGTGAGTAATGGAAGAAGTTGCTGGTTACTGTTGTGTGAAGGCATAAATTTTACACAGCACCGGTTATGTCTGACCAAAAAGCAGAGCAACTTGAAATAAATGCACTTGGTCTGTCTTGTTACCCTAACATAAACACTGACTTGAAAGTGAAATGCAGTAAGTGCTTATTGTTGGGGTAGTTTTGCTGACCACAGGGAGTACGAAGAGGTTGTTGTGAGATATACATAGTCCATGTAACAGTTTTGCTTTCCACCGAGAGCAATCTGTTTGTTTGTGGCACATGTGAACATTGAATGTTTTATTTTGCTTGGTATGAAGTAGGGGAAGAAAGTCCTCATGTGACCAGGTGTTAAATCAGACAAAGATTGCCCCACCATCAATGCAAATGAAGGCCTGGGTATGGGCCATCTTCTTAAGTACTGTTGAAGAATTGTTTTATGCAACCATCAAGACTATTGAAACTTTGTGACCAAGGAGGAGGGGCATAGTGGTGGTGTCAGCTTATAAAGTAAGGAGGACAGTGAAATGAATTTAGTCCACCCGAAGGGCTTCAGGAAGTCATGTCAGAAGATGCCAAGCAGAACTGAGAGAGAATTCAACAGGACACAAGTAAGGATCTCTCCAAGCTGGTTGATCGACCCAACTGGAGCACCGACTCGACTTTTTGCATTCAGTAAGTGCTACTTGTTGGGGCGGTTGTACACGGCTGATAGAACAAATTCTGAAAAGAGTCAAAAGGCTCCAAGGCACAACAAGATGACCTCAAACGGAGACACTGATGATTGTTGTTTTCATAAGTGCTTCTCTTTGGGGTTGTCTTGCTGTGTGTTTTCCAACATGCATGTTACCGGCTTAAAAAAAAGAAAAACAAAGTTACTCTCAATGGCTGGTTTTTAAGTCACAGCTAGTCCAATGCATGATTGTGGTCACCAGTATTACCCAAACACATGCACTGACTTGATATTTCTTTGCAGTAAGTGCTACTTGTTGGGGTACTGTTGCTGAGCATTCGAGCAAAACATGACCAGCAGTTTGTCAAGGGAACCTAATTGTTTGTATATATATATTTTTTTTCTTTCGGAGTCTGTTTAATAACCCTAACTTGAGCACTGGCCTGTAACTATAAATCAGCAAGTGCTACTTGTTGGGGCTGTTTTATTGGACAAGAGTCACACTGTGATTTGGAGGAAGTAGGGCAAAAAGATTACTCTCAGATAACTCCAAACAGAACCACTGCTGAAACTTTGATCAAAAGTGCTTCTCTTTGGGGTTGTCTTGGAAATAACAGTACTTGCAAGTGTTTAGTCTGCTGGTCCCAAGGCTGATCAAAATAGTGAGTAATGGAAGAAGTTGCTGGTTACTGTTGTGTGAAGGCATAAATTTTACACAGCATCGGTTATGTCTGACCAAAAAGCAGAGCAACTTGAAATAAATGCACTTGGTCGGTCTTGTTACCCTAACATAAACACTGACTTGAAAGTGAAATGCAGTAAGTGCTTATTGTTGGGGTAGTTTTGCTGACCACAGGGAGTACGAAGAGGTTGTTGTGAGATATACATAGTCCATGTAACAGTTTTGCTTTCCACCGAGAGCAATCTGTTTGTTTGTTTGTGGCACATGTGAACATTGAATGTTTTATTTTGCTGGGTATGAAGTAGAGGAAGAAAGTCCTCATGTGACCAGGTGTTAAATCAGACAAAGATTGCCCCACCATCAATGCAAATGAAGGCCTGGGTATGGGCCATCTTCTTAAGTACTGTTGAAGAATTGTTTTATGCAACCATCAAGACTATTGAAACTTTGTGACCAAGGAGGAGGGGCAAAGTGGCGGTGTCAGCTTATAAAGTAAGGAGGACAGTGAAATGAATTTAGTCCACCCGAAGGGCTTCAGGAAGTCATGTCAGAAGATGCCAAGCAGAACTGAGAGAGAATTCAACAGGACACAAGTGAGGATCTCTGCAAGCTGGTTGATTGACCCAACTGGAGCACCGACTTGACTTTTTGCATTCAGTAAGTGCTACTTGTTGGGGCGGTTGTAAACGGCTGATAGAACAAATTCTGAACAGAGTCAAAAGGGGCCAAGGCACAACAAGATGACCTCAAACGGAGACACTGATGATTGTTGTTTTCATAAGTGCTTCTCTTTGGGGTTGTCTTGCTGTGTGTTTTCCAACATGCATGATGTTACCGGCTAAAAAAAAGAAAAACAAAGTTACTCTCAATGGCTGGTTTTAAGTCACAGCTAGTCCAATGCATGATTTTGGTCACCAGCATTGCCCAAACACATGCACTGACTTGATATTTCTTGGCAGTAAGTGCTACTTGTTGGGGTACTGTTGCTGAGTTCAGAGCAAAACATGATCAGCAGTTTGTCAAGGGAACCTAATAGTTTGTAAATATATATTTTTTTCTTTCAGAGTCTGTTTAATAACCCTAACTTGAGCACTGGCCTGTAACTATAAATCAGCAAGTGCTACTTGTTGGGGCTGTTTTATTGGACAAGAGTCACACTGTGATTTGGAGGAAGTAGGGCAAAAAGATTACTCTCAGATAACTCCAAACAGAACCACTGCTGAAACTTTGATCAAAAGTGCTTCTCTTTGGGGTTGTCTTGGAAATAACAGTACTTGCAAGTGTTTAGTCTGCTGGTCTCAAGGCTGATCAAAATAGTGAGTAATGTAAGAAGTTGCTGGTTACTGTTGTGTGAAGGCATAAATTTTATACAGCACCGGTTATGTCTGACCAAAAAAGCAGAGCAACTTGGAATAAATGCACTAGGTCGGTCTTGTTACCCTAACATAAACACTGACTTGAAAGTGAAATGCAGTAAGTGCTTATTGTTGGGGTAGTTTTGCTGACCACAGGGAGTACGAAGATGTTGTTGTGAGATATACATTGTCCATGTAACAGTTTTGCTTTCCACTGAGAGCAATCTGTTTGTTTGTGGCACATGTGAACATTGAATGTTTCATTTTACTTGGTATGAAGTAGAGGAACAAAGTCCCCATGTTACCAGGTGTTAAATCAGACAAACATTGCCCCACCATCAATGCAAATGAAGGCCTGGGTATGGGCCATCTTCTTAAGTACTGTTGAAGAATTGTTTTATGCAACCATCAAGACCATTGAAACTTTGTGACCAAGGAGGAGGGGCAAAGTGGTGGTGTCAGCTTATAAAGTAAGGCGGACAGTTAAATGAATTTAGTCCACCTGAAGGGCTTCAGGAAGTTATGTCAGAAGACACCAAGCAGAACTGAGAGAGAATTCAACAGGACACAAGTAAGGATCTCTGCAAGCTGGTTGATTGACCCAACTGGAGCACCGACTTGACTTTTTGCATTCAGTAAGTGCTACTTGTTGGGGCGGTTGTACACGGCTGATAGAACAAATTCTGAACAGAGTCAGAAGGCGCCAAGGCTCAACAAGATGACCTCAAACGGAGACACTGATGATTGTTGTTTTCATAAGTGCTTCTCTTTGGGGTTGTCTTGCTGTGTGTTTTCCAACATGCATGATGTTACCGGCTAAAAAAAAGAAAAACAAAGTTACTAGCAATGGCTGGTTTTAAGTCACAACTAATCCAATGCATGATTTTGGTCACCAGCATTGCCCAAACACATGCACTGACTTGATATTTCTTGGCAGTAAGTGCTACTTGTTGGTGTACTGTTGCTGAGCATAAGGGCAAGACATGATCAGCAGTTTGTCAAGGGAACCTGATAGTTTGTATATTTTTTTTTCTTTCGGAGTCTGTTTAATAACCCTAACTTGAGCACTGGCCTGTAACTATAAATCAGCAAGTGCTACTTGTTGGGGCTGTTTTATTGGACAAGAGTCCCACTGTGATTTGGAGGAAGTAGGGCAAAAAGATTACTCTCAGATAACTCCAAACAGAACCTCTGCTGAAACTTTGATCAAAAGTGCTTCTCTTTGGGGTTTTCTTGGAAATAACAGTACTTGCAAGTGTTTAGTCTGCTGGTCTCAAGGCTGATCAAAATAGTGAGTAATGGAAGAAGTTGCTGGTTACTGTTGTGTGAAGGCATAAATTTTACACAGCACCGGTTATGTCTGACCAAAAAGCAGAGCAACTTGGAATAAATGCACTTGGTCTGTCTTGTTACCCTAACATAAACACTGACTTGAAAGTGAAATGCAGTAAGTGCTTATTGTTGGGGTAGTTTTGCTGACCACAGGGAGTACGAAGAGGTTGTTGTGAGATATACATAGTCCATGTAACAGTTTTGCTTTCCACCGAGAGCAATCTGTTTGTTTGTTTGTGGCACATGTGAACATTGAATGTTTTATTTTGCCTGGTATGAAGTAGAGGAAGAAAGTCCTCATGTGACCAGGTGTTAAATCAGACAAAGATTGCCCCACCATCAATGCAAATGAAGGCCTGGGTATGGGCCATCTTCTTAAGTACTGTTGAAGAATTGTTTTATACAACCATCAAGACTATTGAAACTTTGTGACCAAGGAGGAGGGGCAAAGTGGTGGTGTCAGCTTATAAAGTAAGGAGGACAGTGAAATGAATTTAGTCCACCCGAAGGGCTTCAGGAAGTCATGTCAGAAGATGCCAAGCAGAACTGAGAGAGAATTCAACAGGACACAAGTAAGGATCTCTGCAAGCTGGTTGATTGACCCAACTGGAGCACCGACTTGACTTTTTGCATTCAGTAAGTGCTACTTGTTGGGGCGGTTGTACACGGCTGATAGAACAAATTCTGAAAAGAGTCAGAAGGCTCCAAGGCACAACAAGATGACCTCAAACGGAGACACTGATGATTGTTGTTTTCATAAGTGCTTCTCTTTGGGGTTGTCTTGCTGTGTGTTTTCCAACATGCATGTTACCGGCTAAAATGACAAAGTTACCCGCAATGGCTTTTTTTTTTTTAAGTCACAGCTAATACAATGCATGATCTTGGTCACCAGCATTACCCAAACACATGCACTGACTTGATATTTCTTTGCAGTAAGTGCTACTTGTTGGGGTACTGTTGCTGAGCATTCGAGCAAAACATGATCAGCTGTTTGTCAAGGGAACCTAATAGTTTGTTTATATATATATATATATATTTTCTTTCGGAGTCTGTTTAATAACCCTAACTTGAGCACTGGCCTGTAACTATAAATCAGCAAGTGCTACTTGTTGGGGCTGTTTTATTGGACAAGAGTCACACTGTGATTTGGAGGAAGTAGGGCAAAAAGATTACTCTCAGATAACTCCAAACAGAACCACTGCTGAAACTTTGATCAAAAGTGCTTCTCTTTGGGGTTGTCTTGGAAATAACAGTACTTGCAAGTGTTTAGTCTGCTGGTCTCAAGGCTGATCAAAATAGTGAGTAATGGAAGAAGTTGCTGGTTACTGTTGTGTGAAGGCATAAATTTTACACAGCACCGGTTATGTCTGACCAAAAAGCAGAGCAACTTGGAATAAATGCACTTGGTCTGTCTTGTTACCCTAACATAAACACTGACTTGAAAGTGAAATGCAGTAAGTGCTTATTGTTGGGGTAGTTTTGCTGACCACAGGGAGTACGAAGAGGTTGTTGTGAGATATACATAGTCCATGTAACAGTTTTGCTTTCCACCGAGAGCAATCTGTTTGTTTGTTTGTGGCACATGTGAACATTGAATGTTTTATTTTGCCTGGTATGAGGTAGAGGAAGAAAGTCCTCATGTGACCAGGTGTTAAATCAGACAAAGATTGCCCCACCATCAATGCAAATGAAGGCCTGGGTATGGGCCATCTTCTTAAGTACTGTTGAAGAATTGTTTTATGCAACCATCAAGACTATTGAAACTTTGTGACCAAGGAGGAGGGGCAAAGTGGTGGTGTCAGCTTATAAAGTAAGGAGGACAGTGAAATGAATTTAGTCCACCCGAAGGGCTTCAGGAAGTCATGTCAGAAGATGCCAAGCAGAACTGAGAGAGAATTCATCGGACACAAGTAAGGATCTCTGCAAGCTGGTTGATTGACCCGACTGGAGCACCGACTTGACTTTTTGCATTCAGTAAGTGCTACTTGTTGGGGCGGTTGTACACGGCTGATAGAACAAATTCTGAAAAGAGTCAGAAGGCTCCAAGGCACAACAAGATGACCTCAAACGGAGACACTGATGATTGTTGTTTTCATAAGTGCTTCTCTTTGGGGTTGTCTTGCTGTGTGTTTTCCAACATGCATGTTACCGGCTAAAATGACAAAGTTACCCGCAATGGCTGTTTTTTTTTTTTAAGTCACAGCTAATACAATGCATGATCTTGGTCACCAGCATTACCCAAACACATGCACTGACTTGATATTTCTTTGCAGTAAGTGCTACTTGTTGGGGTACTGTTGCTGAGCATTCGAGCAAAACATGATCAGCTGTTTGTCAAGGGAACCTAATAGTTTGTATATATATATATATATATATATATATATATATATATATATATATATATATATATATATATATATATATATATATATATTCTTTCGGAGTCTGTTTAATAACCCTAACTTGAGCACTGGCCTGTAACTATAAATCAGCAAGTGCTACTTGTTGGGGCTGTTTTATTGGACAAGAGTCACACTGTGATTTGGAGGAAGTAGGGCAAAAAGATTACTCTCAAGTAACTCCAAACAGAACCACTGCTGAAACTTTGATCAAAAGTGCTTTCTTTGGGGTTGTCTTGGAAATAACAGTACTTGCAAGTGTTTAGTCTTCTGGTCCCAAGGCTGATCAAAATAGTGAGCAATGGAAGAAGTTGCCGGTTACTGTTGTGTGAAGGCATAAATTTTACACAGCACCGGTTATGTCTGACCAAAAAGCAGAGCAACTTGGAATAAATGCACTTGGTCTGTCTTGTTACCCTAACATAAACACTGACTTGAAAGTGAAATGCAGTAAGTGCTTATTGTTGGGGTAGTTTTGCTGACCACAGGGAGTACGAAGAGGTTGTTGTGAGATATACATAGTCCATGTAACAGTTTTGCTTTCCACCGAGAGCAATCTGTTTGTTCGTTTGTGGCACATGTGAACATTGAATGTTTTATTTTGCTTGGTATGAAGTAGAGGAAGAAAGTCCTCATGTGACCAGGTGTTAAATCAGACAAAGATTGCCCCACCATCAATGCAAATGAAGGCCTGGGTATGGGCCATCTTCTTAAGTACTGTTGAAGAATTGTTTTATGCAACCATCAAGACTATTGAAACTTTGTGACCAAGGAGGAGGGGCAAAGTGGTGGTGTCAGCTTATAAAGTAAGGAGGACAGTGAAATATATTTAGTTCACCCGAAGGGCTTCAGGAAGTCATGTCAGAAGATGCCAAGCAGAACTGAGAGAGAATTCAACAGGACACAAGTAAGGATCTCTGCAAGCTGGTTGATTGACCCAACTGGAGCACTGACTTGACTTTTTGCATTCAGTAAGTGCTACTTGTTGGGGCGGTTGTACACGGCTGATAGAACAAATTCTGAACAGAGTCAGAAGGCGCCAAGGCACAACAAGATGACCTCAAACGGAGACACTGATGATTGTTGTTTTCATAAGTGCTTCTCTTTGGGGTTGTCTTGCTGTGTGTTTTCCAACATGCATGATGTTACCGGCTAAAAAAAAGAAAAACAAAGTTACTAGCAATGGCTGGTTTTAAGTCACAACTAATCCAATGCATGATTTTGGTCACCAGCATTGCCCAAACACATGCACTGACTTGATATTTCTTGGCAGTAAGTGCTACTTGTTGGGGTACTGTTGCTGAGCATAAGGGCAAAACATGATCAGCAGTTTGTCAAGGGAACCTAATAGTTTGTATATTTTTTTTTCTTTCGGAGTCTGTTTAATAACCCTAACTTGAGCACTGGCCTGTAACTATAAATCAGCAAGTGCTACTTGTTGGGGCTGTTTTATTGGACAAGAGTCACACTGTGATTTGGAGGAAGTAGGGCAAAAAGATTACTCTCAAGTAACTCCAAACAGAACCACTGCTGAAACTTTGATCAAAAGTGCTTTCTTTGGGGTTGTCTTGGAAATAACAGTACTTGCAAGTGTTTAGTCTTCTGGTCCCAAGGCTGATCAAAATAGTGAGCAATGGAAGAAGTTGCCGGTTACTGTTGTGTGAAGGCATAAATTTTACACAGCACCGGTTATGTCTGACCAAAAAGCAGAGCAACTTGAAATAAATGCACTTGGTCTGTCTTGTTACCCTAACATAAACACTGACTTGAAAGTGAAATGCAGTAAGTGCTTATTGTTGGGGTAGTTTTGCTGACCACAGGGAGTACGAAGAGGTTGTTGTGAGATATACATAGTCCATGTAACAGTTTTGCTTTCCACCGAGAGCAATCTGTTTGTTTGTTTGTTTGTGGCACATGTGAACATTGAATGTTTTATTTTGCTTGGTATGAAGTAGGGGAAGAAAGTCCTCATGTGACCAGGTGTTAAATCAGACAAAGATTGCCCCACCATCAATGCAAATAAAAGGCCTGGGTATGGGCCATCTTCTTAAGTACTGTTGAAGAATTGTTTTATGCAACCATCAAGACTATTGAAACTTTGTGACCAAGGAGGAGGGGCAAAGTGGTGGTGTCAGCTTATAAAGTAAGGAGGACAGTGAAATATATTTAGTCCACCCGAAGGGCTTCAGGAAGTCATGTCGGAAGATGCCAAGCAGAACTGAGAGAGAATTCAACAGGACACAAGTAAGGATCTCTGCAAGCTGGTTGATTGACCCAACTGGAGCACCGACTTGACTTTTTGCATTCAGTAAGTGCTACTTGTTGGGGCGGTTGTACACGGCTGATAGAACAAATTCTGAACAGAGTCAAAAGGGGCCAAAGCACAACAAGATGACCTCAAACGGAGACACTGATGATTGTTGTTTTCATAAGTGCTTCTCTTTGGGGTTGTCTTGCTGTGTGTTTTCCAACATGCATGATGTTACCGGCTAAAAAAAAGAAAAACAAAGTTACTCGCAATGGCTGGTTTTAAGTCACAGCTAGTCCAATGCATGATTTTGGTCACCAGCATTGCCCAAACACATGCACTGACTTGATATTTCTTGGCAGTAAGTGCTACTTGTTGGGGTACTGTTGCTGAGCATAAGGGCAAAACATGATCAGCATTTTGTCAAGGGAACCTAATAGTTTGTATATTTTTTTTTTCTTTCGGAGTCTGTTTAATAACCCTAACTTGAGCACTGGCCTGTAACTATAAATCAGCAAGTGCTACTTGTTGGGGCTGTTTTATTGGACAAGAGTCACACTGTGATTTGGAGGAAGTAGGGCAAAAAGA
Source organism: Labroides dimidiatus (assembly GCA_030710495.1). Classification (NCBI taxonomy): domain Eukaryota; kingdom Metazoa; phylum Chordata; class Actinopteri; order Labriformes; family Labridae; genus Labroides; species Labroides dimidiatus. The sequence continues at coordinate 2,835,900 of CM061152.1, read as the reverse complement.
TTACTCTCAGATAACTCCAAACAGAACCACTGCTGAAACTTTGATCAAAAGTGCTTTCTTTGGGGTTGTCTTGGAAATAACAGTACTTGCAAGTGTTTAGTCTTCTGGTCCCAAGGCTGATCAAAATAGTGAGCAATGGAAGAAGTTGCCGGTTACTGTTGTGTGAAGGCATAAATTTTACACAGCACCGGTTATGTCTGACCAAAAAGCAGAGCAACTTGGAATAAATGCACTTGGTCTGTCTTGTTACCCTAACATAAACACTGACTTGAAAGTGAAATGCAGTAAGTGCTTATTGTTGGGGTAGTTTTGCTGACCACAGGGAGTACGAAGAGGTTGTTGTGAGATATACATAGTCCATGTAACAGTTTTGCTTTCCACCGAGAGCAATCTGTTTGTTTGTTTGTGGCACATGTGAACATTGAATGTTTTATTTTGCTTGGTATGAAGTAGAGGAAGAAAGTCCTCATGTGACCAGGTGTTAAATCAGACAAAGATTGCCCCACCATCAATGCAAATGAAGGCCTGGGTATGGGCCATCTTCTTAAGTACTGTTGAAGAATTGTTTTATGCAACCATCAAGACTATTGAAACTTTGTGACCAAGGAGGAGGGGCAAAGTGGTGGTGTCAGCTTATAAAGTAAGGAGGACAGTGAAATATATTTAGTTCACCCGAAGGGCTTCAGGAAGTCATGTCAGAAGATGCCAAGCAGAACTGAGAGAGAATTCAACAGGACACAAGTAAGGATCTCTGCAAGCTGGTTGATTGACCCAACTGGAGCACTGACTTGACTTTTTGCATTCAGTAAGTGCTACTTGTTGGGGCGGTTGTACACGGCTGATAGAACAAATTCTGAACAGAGTCAGAAGGCGCCAAGGCACAACAAGATGACCTCAAACGGAGACACTGATGATTGTTGTTTTCATAAGTGCTTCTCTTTGGGGTTGTCTTGCTGTGTGTTTTCCAACATGCATGATGTTACCGGCTAAAAAAAAGAAAAACAAAGTTACTAGCAATGGCTGGTTTTAATTCACAACTAATCCAATGCATGATTTTGGTCACCAGCATTACCCAAACACATGCACTGACTTGATATTTCTTTGCAGTAAGTGCTACTTGTTGGGGTACTGTTGCTGAGCATAAGGGCAAAACATGATCAGCAGTTTGTCAAGGGAACCTAATAGTTTGTATATTTTTTTTTTTTCGGAGTCTGTTTAATAACCCTAACTTGAGCACTGGCCTGTAACTATAAATCAGCAAGTGCTACTTGTTGGGGCTGTTTTATTGGACAAGAGTCACACTGTGATTTGGAGGAAGTAGGGCAAAAAGATTACTCTCAGATAACTCCAAACAGAACCACTGCTGAAACTTTGATCAAAAGTGCTTCTCTTTGGGGTTGTCTTGGAAATAACAGTACTTGCAAGTGTTTAGTCTGCTGGTCCCAAGGCTGATCAAAATAGTGAGTAATGGAAGAAGTTGCTGGTTACTGTTGTGTGAAGGCATAAATTTTACACAGCACCGGTTATGTCTGACCAAAAAGCAGAGCAACTTGAAATAAATGCACTTGGTCGGTCTTGTTACCCTAACATAAACACTGACTTGAAAGTGAAATGCAGTAAGTGCTTATTGTTGGGGTAGTTTTGCTGACCACAGGGAGTACGAAGAGGTTGTTGTGAGATATACATAGTCCATGTAACAGTTTTGCTTTCCACCGAGAGCAATCTGTTTGTTTGTTTGTTTGTGGCACATGTGAACATTGAATGTTTTATTTTGCTTGGTATGAAGTAGAGGAAGAAAGTCCTCATGTGACCAGGTGTTAAATCAGACAAAGATTGCCCCACCATCACTGCAAATGAAGGCCTGGGTATGGGCCATCTTCTTAAGTACTGTTGAAGAATTGTTTTATGCAACCATCAAGACTATTGAAACTTTGTGACCAAGGAGGAGGGGCAAAGTGGTGGTGTCAGCTTATAAAATAAGGAGGACAGTGAAATGAATTTAGTCCACCCGAAGGGCTTCAGGAAGTCATGTCAGAAGATGCCAAGCAGAACTGAGAGAGAATTCAACAGGACACAAGTGAGGATCTCTGCAAGCTGGTTGATTGACCCAACTGGAGCACCAACTTGACTTTTTGCATTCAGTAAGTGCTACTTGTTGGGGCAGTTGTACACGGCTGATAGAACAAATTCTGAACAGAGTCAAAAGGGGCCAAAGCACAACAAGATGACCTCAAACGGAGACACTGATGATTGTTGTTTTCATAAGTGCTTCTCTTTGGGGTTGTCTTGCTGTGTGTTTTCCAACATGCATGATGTTACCGGCTAAAAAAAAGAAAAACAAAGTTACTCGCAATGGCTGGTTTTAAGTCACAGCTAGTCCAATGCATGATTTTGGTCACCAGCATTACCCAAACACATGCACTGACTTGATATTTCTTGGCAGTAAGTGCTACTTGTTGGGGTACTGTTGCTGAGCATGAGAGCAAAACATGACCAGCAGTTTGTCAAGGGAACCAAATAGTTTGTATATTTTTTTTCTTTGGGAGTCTGTTTAATAACCCTAACTTGAGCACTGGCCTGTAACTATAAATCAGCAAGTGCTACTTGTTGGGGCTGTTTTATTGGACAAGAGTCACACTGTGATTTGGAGGAAGTAGGGCAAAAAGATTACTCTCAGATAACTCCAAACAGAACCACTGCTGAAACTTTGATCAAAAGTGCTTCTCTTTCGGGTTGTCTTGGAAATAACAGTACTTGCAAGTGTTTAGTCTGCTGGTCCCAAGGCTGATCAAAATAGTGAGTAATGGAAGAAGTTGCTGGTTACTGTTGTGTGAAGGCATAAATTTTACACAGCACCGGTTATGTCTGACCAAAAAGCAGAGCAACTTGAAATAAATGCACTTGGTCGGTCTTGTTACCCTAACATAAACACTGACTTGAAAGTGAAATGCAGTAAGTGCTTATTGTTGGGGTAGTTTTGCTGACCACAGGGAGTACGAAGAGGTTGTTGTGAGATATACATAGTCCATGTTACAGTTTTGCTTTCCACCGAGAGCAATCTGTTTGTTTGTTTGTGGCACATGTGAACATTGAATGTTTTATTTTGCTTGGTATGAAGTAGAGGAAGAAAGTCCTCATGTGACCAGGTGTTATATCAGACAAAGATTGCCCCACCATCAATGCAAATGAAGGCCTGGGTATGGGCCATCTTCTTAAGTACTGTTGAAGAATTGTTTTATGCAACCATCAAGACTATTGAAACTTTGTGACCAAGGAGGAGGGGCAAAGTGGTGGTGTCAGCTTATAAAGTAAGGAGGACAGTGAAATATATTTAGTTCACCCGAAGGGCTTCAGGAAGTCATGTCAGAAGATGCCAAGCAGAACTGAGAGAGAATTCAACAGGACACAAGTAAGGATCTCTGCAAGCTGGTTGATTGACCCAACTGGAGCACTGACTTGACTTTTTGCATTCAGTAAGTGCTACTTGTTGGGGCGGTTGTACACGGCTGATAGAACAAATTCTGAACAGAGTCAGAAGGCGCCAAGGCACAACAAGATGACCTCAAACGGAGACACTGATGATTGTTGTTTTCATAAGTGCTTCTCTTTGGGGTTGTCTTGCTGTGTGTTTTCCAACATGCATGATGTTACCGGCTAAAAAAAAGAAAAACAAAGTTACTAGCAATGGCTGGTTTTAATTCACAACTAATCCAATGCATGATTTTGGTCACCAGCATTACCCAAACACATGCACTGACTTGATATTTCTTTGCAGTAAGTGCTACTTGTTGGGGTACTGTTGCTGAGCATAAGGGCAAAACATGATCAGCAGTTTGTCAAGGGAACCTAATAGTTTGTATATTTTTTTTTTTTCGGAGTCTGTTTAATAACCCTAACTTGAGCACTGGCCTGTAACTATAAATCAGCAAGTGCTACTTGTTGGGGCTGTTTTATTGGACAAGAGTCACACTGTGATTTGGAGGAAGTAGGGCAAAAAGATTACTCTCAGATAACTCCAAACAGAACCACTGCTGAAACTTTGATCAAAAGTGCTTCTCTTTGGGGTTGTCTTGGAAATAACAGTACTTGCAAGTGTTTAGTCTGCTGGTCCCAAGGCTGATCAAAATAGTGAGTAATGGAAGAAGTTGCTGGTTACTGTTGTGTGAAGGCATAAATTTTACACAGCACCGGTTATGTCTGACCAAAAAGCAGAGCAACTTGAAATAAATGCACTTGGTCGGTCTTGTTACCCTAACATAAACACTGACTTGAAAGTGAAATGCAGTAAGTGCTTATTGTTGGGGTAGTTTTGCTGACCACAGGGAGTACGAAGAGGTTGTTGTGAGATATACATAGTCCATGTAACAGTTTTGCTTTCCACCGAGAGCAATCTGTTTGTTTGTTTGTTTGTGGCACATGTGAACATTGAATGTTTTATTTTGCTTGGTATGAAGTAGAGGAAGAAAGTCCTCATGTGACCAGGTGTTAAATCAGACAAAGATTGCCCCACCATCACTGCAAATGAAGGCCTGGGTATGGGCCATCTTCTTAAGTACTGTTGAAGAATTGTTTTATGCAACCATCAAGACTATTGAAACTTTGTGACCAAGGAGGAGGGGCAAAGTGGTGGTGTCAGCTTATAAAATAAGGAGGACAGTGAAATGAATTTAGTCCACCCGAAGGGCTTCAGGAAGTCATGTCAGAAGATGCCAAGCAGAACTGAGAGAGAATTCAACAGGACACAAGTAAGGATCTCTGCAAGCTGGTTGATTGACCCAACTGGAGCACTGACTTGACTTTTTGCATTCAGTAAGTGCTACTTGTTGGGGCGGTTGTACACGGCTGATAGAACAAATTCTGAACAGAGTCAGAAGGCGCCAAGGCACAACAAGATGACCTCAAACGGAGACACTGATGATTGTTGTTTTCATAAGTGCTTCTCTTTGGGGTTGTCTTGCTGTGTGTTTTCCAACATGCATGATGTTACCGGCTAAAAAAAAGAAAAACAAAGTTACTAGCAATGGCTGGTTTTAATTCACAACTAATCCAATGCATGATTTTGGTCACCAGCATTACCCAAACACATGCACTGACTTGATATTTCTTTGCAGTAAGTGCTACTTGTTGGGGTACTGTTGCTGAGCATAAGGGCAAAACATGATCAGCAGTTTGTCAAGGGAACCTAATAGTTTGTATATTTTTTTTTTTTCGGAGTCTGTTTAATAACCCTAACTTGAGCACTGGCCTGTAACTATAAATCAGCAAGTGCTACTTGTTGGGGCTGTTTTATTGGACAAGAGTCACACTGTGATTTGGAGGAAGTAGGGCAAAAAGATTACTCTCAGATAACTCCAAACAGAACCACTGCTGAAACTTTGATCAAAAGTGCTTCTCTTTGGGGTTGTCTTGGAAATAACAGTACTTGCAAGTGTTTAGTCTGCTGGTCCCAAGGCTGATCAAAATAGTGAGTAATGGAAGAAGTTGCTGGTTACTGTTGTGTGAAGGCATAAATTTTACACAGCACCGGTTATGTCTGACCAAAAAGCAGAGCAACTTGAAATAAATGCACTTGGTCGGTCTTGTTACCCTAACATAAACACTGACTTGAAAGTGAAATGCAGTAAGTGCTTATTGTTGGGGTAGTTTTGCTGACCACAGGGAGTACGAAGAGGTTGTTGTGAGATATACATAGTCCATGTAACAGTTTTGCTTTCCACCGAGAGCAATCTGTTTGTTTGTTTGTTTGTGGCACATGTGAACATTGAATGTTTTATTTTGCTTGGTATGAAGTAGAGGAAGAAAGTCCTCATGTGACCAGGTGTTAAATCAGACAAAGATTGCCCCACCATCACTGCAAATGAAGGCCTGGGTATGGGCCATCTTCTTAAGTACTGTTGAAGAATTGTTTTATGCAACCATCAAGACTATTGAAACTTTGTGACCAAGGAGGAGGGGCAAAGTGGTGGTGTCAGCTTATAAAATAAGGAGGACAGTGAAATGAATTTAGTCCACCCGAAGGGCTTCAGGAAGTCATGTCAGAAGATGCCAAGCAGAACTGAGAGAGAATTCAACAGGACACAAGTGAGGATCTCTGCAAGCTGGTTGATTGACCCAACTGGAGCACCAACTTGACTTTTTGCATTCAGTAAGTGCTACTTGTTGGGGCAGTTGTACACGGCTGATAGAACAAATTCTGAACAGAGTCAAAAGGGGCCAAAGCACAACAAGATGACCTCAAACGGAGACACTGATGATTGTTGTTTTCATAAGTGCTTCTCTTTGGGGTTGTCTTGCTGTGTGTTTTCCAACATGCATGATGTTACCGGCTAAAAAAAAGAAAAACAAAGTTACTCGCAATGGCTGGTTTTAAGTCACAGCTAGTCCAATGCATGATTTTGGTCACCAGCATTACCCAAACACATGCACTGACTTGATATTTCTTGGCAGTAAGTGCTACTTGTTGGGGTACTGTTGCTGAGCATGAGAGCAAAACATGACCAGCAGTTTGTCAAGGGAACCAAATAGTTTGTATATTTTTTTTCTTTGGGAGTCTGTTTAATAACCCTAACTTGAGCACTGGCCTGTAACTATAAATCAGCAAGTGCTACTTGTTGGGGCTGTTTTATTGGACAAGAGTCACACTGTGATTTGGAGGAAGTAGGGCAAAAAGATTACTCTCAGATAACTCCAAACAGAACCACTGCTGAAACTTTGATCAAAAGTGCTTCTCTTTCGGGTTGTCTTGGAAATAACAGTACTTGCAAGTGTTTAGTCTGCTGGTCCCAAGGCTGATCAAAATAGTGAGTAATGGAAGAAGTTGCTGGTTACTGTTGTGTGAAGGCATAAATTTTACACAGCACCGGTTATGTCTGACCAAAAAGCAGAGCAACTTGAAATAAATGCACTTGGTCGGTCTTGTTACCCTAACATAAACACTGACTTGAAAGTGAAATGCAGTAAGTGCTTATTGTTGGGGTAGTTTTGCTGACCACAGGGAGTACGAAGAGGTTGTTGTGAGATATACATAGTCCATGTTACAGTTTTGCTTTCCACCGAGAGCAATCTGTTTGTTTGTTTGTGGCACATGTGAACATTGAATGTTTTATTTTGCTTGGTATGAAGTAGAGGAAGAAAGTCCTCATGTGACCAGGTGTTATATCAGACAAAGATTGCCCCACCATCAATGCAAATGAAGGCCTGGGTATGGGCCATCTTCTTAAGTACTGTTGAAGAATTGTTTTATGCAACCATCAAGACTATTGAAACTTTGTGACCAAGGAGGAGGGGCAAAGTGGTGGTGTCAGCTTATAAAGTAAGGAGGACAGTGAAATATATTTAGTTCACCCGAAGGGCTTCAGGAAGTCATGTCAGAAGATGCCAAGCAGAACTGAGAGAGAATTCAACAGGACACAAGTAAGGATCTCTGCAAGCTGGTTGATTGACCCAACTGGAGCACTGACTTGACTTTTTGCATTCAGTAAGTGCTACTTGTTGGGGCGGTTGTACACGGCTGATAGAACAAATTCTGAACAGAGTCAGAAGGCGCCAAGGCACAACAAGATGACCTCAAACGGAGACACTGATGATTGTTGTTTTCATAAGTGCTTCTCTTTGGGGTTGTCTTGCTGTGTGTTTTCCAACATGCATGATGTTACCGGCTAAAAAAAAGAAAAACAAAGTTACTAGCAATGGCTGGTTTTAATTCACAACTAATCCAATGCATGATTTTGGTCACCAGCATTACCCAAACACATGCACTGACTTGATATTTCTTTGCAGTAAGTGCTACTTGTTGGGGTACTGTTGCTGAGCATAAGGGCAAAACATGATCAGCAGTTTGTCAAGGGAACCTAATAGTTTGTATATTTTTTTTTTTTCGGAGTCTGTTTAATAACCCTAACTTGAGCACTGGCCTGTAACTATAAATCAGCAAGTGCTACTTGTTGGGGCTGTTTTATTGGACAAGAGTCACACTGTGATTTGGAGGAAGTAGGGCAAAAAGATTACTCTCAGATAACTCCAAACAGAACCACTGCTGAAACTTTGATCAAAAGTGCTTCTCTTTGGGGTTGTCTTGGAAATAACAGTACTTGCAAGTGTTTAGTCTGCTGGTCCCAAGGCTGATCAAAATAGTGAGTAATGGAAGAAGTTGCTGGTTACTGTTGTGTGAAGGCATAAATTTTACACAGCACCGGTTATGTCTGACCAAAAAGCAGAGCAACTTGAAATAAATGCACTTGGTCGGTCTTGTTACCCTAACATAAACACTGACTTGAAAGTGAAATGCAGTAAGTGCTTATTGTTGGGGTAGTTTTGCTGACCACAGGGAGTACGAAGAGGTTGTTGTGAGATATACATAGTCCATGTAACAGTTTTGCTTTCCACCGAGAGCAATCTGTTTGTTTGTTTGTTTGTGGCACATGTGAACATTGAATGTTTTATTTTGCTTGGTATGAAGTAGAGGAAGAAAGTCCTCATGTGACCAGGTGTTAAATCAGACAAAGATTGCCCCACCATCACTGCAAATGAAGGCCTGGGTATGGGCCATCTTCTTAAGTACTGTTGAAGAATTGTTTTATGCAACCATCAAGACTATTGAAACTTTGTGACCAAGGAGGAGGGGCAAAGTGGTGGTGTCAGCTTATAAAATAAGGAGGACAGTGAAATGAATTTAGTCCACCCGAAGGGCTTCAGGAAGTCATGTCAGAAGATGCCAAGCAGAACTGAGAGAGAATTCAACAGGACACAAGTGAGGATCTCTGCAAGCTGGTTGATTGACCCAACTGGAGCACCAACTTGACTTTTTGCATTCAGTAAGTGCTACTTGTTGGGGCAGTTGTACACGGCTGATAGAACAAATTCTGAACAGAGTCAAAAGGGGCCAAAGCACAACAAGATGACCTCAAACGGAGACACTGATGATTGTTGTTTTCATAAGTGCTTCTCTTTGGGGTTGTCTTGCTGTGTGTTTTCCAACATGCATGATGTTACCGGCTAAAAAAAAGAAAAACAAAGTTACTCGCAATGGCTGGTTTTAAGTCACAGCTAGTCCAATGCATGATTTTGGTCACCAGCATTACCCAAACACATGCACTGACTTGATATTTCTTGGCAGTAAGTGCTACTTGTTGGGGTACTGTTGCTGAGCATGAGAGCAAAACATGACCAGCAGTTTGTCAAGGGAACCAAATAGTTTGTATATTTTTTTTCTTTGGGAGTCTGTTTAATAACCCTAACTTGAGCACTGGCCTGTAACTATAAATCAGCAAGTGCTACTTGTTGGGGCTGTTTTATTGGACAAGAGTCACACTGTGATTTGGAGGAAGTAGGGCAAAAAGATTACTCTCAGATAACTCCAAACAGAACCACTGCTGAAACTTTGATCAAAAGTGCTTCTCTTTCGGGTTGTCTTGGAAATAACAGTACTTGCAAGTGTTTAGTCTGCTGGTCCCAAGGCTGATCAAAATAGTGAGTAATGGAAGAAGTTGCTGGTTACTGTTGTGTGAAGGCATAAATTTTACACAGCACCGGTTATGTCTGACCAAAAAGCAGAGCAACTTGAAATAAATGCACTTGGTCGGTCTTGTTACCCTAACATAAACACTGACTTGAAAGTGAAATGCAGTAAGTGCTTATTGTTGGGGTAGTTTTGCTGACCACAGGGAGTACGAAGAGGTTGTTGTGAGATATACATAGTCCATGTTACAGTTTTGCTTTCCACCGAGAGCAATCTGTTTGTTTGTTTGTGGCACATCTGAACATTGAATGTTTTATTTTGCTTGGTATGAAGTAGAGGAAGAAAGTCCTCATGTGACCAGGTGTTATATCAGACAAAGATTGCCCCACCATCAATGCAAATGAAGGCCTGGGTATGGGCCATCTTCTTAAGTACTGTTGAAGAATTGTTTTATGCAACCATCAAGACTATTGAAACTTTGTGACCAAGGAGGAGGGGCAAAGTGGTGGTGTCAGCTTATAAAGTAAGGAGGACAGTGAAATGAATTTAGTCCACCCGAAGGGCTTCAGGAATTCATGTCAGAAGATGCCAAGCAGAACTGAGAGAGAATTCAAAAGGACACAAGTAAGGATCTCTGCAAGCTGGTTGATTGACCCAACTGGAGCACTGACTTGACTTTTTGCATTCAGTAAGTGCTACTTGTTGGGGCGGTTGTACACGGCTGATAGAACAAATTCTGAACAGAGTCAGAAGGCGCCAAGGCACAACAAGATGACCTCAAACGGAGACACTGATGATTGTTGTTTTCATAAGTGCTTCTCTTTGGGGTTGTCTTGCTGTGTGTTTTCCAACATGCATGATGTTACCGGCTAAAAAAAAGAAAAACAAAGTTACTAGCAATGGCTGGGTTTTAAGTCACAACTAATCCAATGCATGATCTTGGTCACCAGCATTACCCAAACACATGCACTGACTTGATATTTCTTGGCAGTAAGTGCTACTTGTTGGGGTACTGTTGCTGAGCATAAGGGCAAAACATGATCAGCAGTTTGTCAAGGGAACCTAATAGTTTGTATATTTTTTTTTTTTCGGAGTCTGTTTAATAACCCTAACTTCAGCACTGGCCTGTAACTATAAATCAGCAAGTGCTACTTGTTGGGGCTGTTTTATTGGACAAGAGTCACACTGTGATTTGGAGGAAGTAGGGCAAAAAGATTACTCTCAGATAACTCCAAACAGAACCACTGCTGAAACTTTGATCAAAAGTGCTTCTCTTTGGGGTTGTCTTGGAAATAACAGTACTTGCAAGTGTTTAGTCTGCTAGTCCCAAGGCTGATCAAAATAGTGAGTAATGGAAGAATTTGCTGGTTACTGTTGTGTGAAGGCATAAATTTTACACAGCACCGGTTATGTCTGACCAAAAAGCAGAGCAACTTGGAATAAATGCACTTGGTCTGTCTTGTTACCCTAACATAAACACTGACTTGAAAGTGAAATGCAGTAAGTGCTTATTGTTGGGGTAGTTTTGCTGACCACAGGGAGTACGAAGAGGTTGTTGTGAGATATACATAGTCCATGTAACAGTTTTGCTTTCCACCGAGAGCAATCTGTTTGTTTGTGGCACATGTGAACATTGAATGTTTCATTTTGCTTGGTATGAAGTAGAGGAACAAAGTCCTCATGTTACCAGGTGTTAAATCAGACAAACATTGCCCCACCATCAATGCAAATGAAGGCCTGGGTATGGGCCATCTTCTTAAGTACTGTTGAAGAATTGTTTTATGCAACCATCAAGACCATTGAAACTTTGTGACCAAGGAGGAGGGGCAAAGTGGTGGTGTCAGCTTATAAAGTAAGGAGGACAGTGAATTTAATTTAGTCCACCTGAAGGGCTTCAGTAAGTTATGTCAGAAGACACCAAGCAGAACTGAGAGAGAGAATTCAACAGGACACAAGTAAGGATCTCTGCAAGCTGGTTGATTGACCCAACTGGAGCACCGACTTGACTTTTTGCATTCAGTAAGTGCTACTTGTTGGGGCGGTTGTACACGGCTGATAGAACAAATTCTGAACAGAGTCAGAAGGCGCCAAGGCACAACAAGATGACCTCAAACGGAGACACTGATGATTGTTGTTTTCATAAGTGCTACTTTTGGGGTTGTCTTGCTGTGTGTTTTCCAACATGCATGATGTTACCGGCTAAAAAAAAGAAAAACAAAGTTACTAGCAATGGCTGGTTTTAAGTCACAACTAATCCAATGCATGATTTTGGTCACCAGCATTGCCCAAACACATGCACTGACTTGATATTTCTTGGCAGTAAGTGCTACTTGTTGGGGTACTGTTGCTGAGCATAAGGGCAAAACATGATCAGCAGTTTGTCAAGGGAACCTAATAGTTTGTATATTTTTTTTTCTTTCGGAGTCATTTTAATACCCCTAACTTCAGCACTGGCCTGTAACTATAAATCAGCAAGTGCTACTTGTTGGGGCTGTTTTATTGGACAAGAGTCACACTGTGATTTGGAGGAAGTAGGGCAAAAAGATTACTCTCAAGTAACTCCAAACAGAACCACTGCTGAAACTTTGATCAAAAGTGCTTTCTTTGGGGTTGTCTTGGAAATAACAGTACTTGCAAGTGTTTAGTCTTCTGGTCCCAAGGCTGATCAAAATAGTGAGCAATGGAAGAAGTTGCCGGTTACTGTTGTGTGAAGGCATAAATTTTACACAGCACCGGTTATGTCTGACCAAAAAGCAGAGCAACTTGAAATAAATGCACTTGGTCTGTCTTGTTACCCTAACATAAACACTGACTTGAAAGTGAAATGCAGTAAGTGCTTATTGTTGGGGTAGTTTTGCTGACCACAGGGAGTACGAAGAGGTTGTTGTGAGATATACATAGTCCATGTAACAGTTTTGCTTTCCACCGAGAGCAATCTGTTTGTTTGTTTGTTTGTGGCACATGTGAACATTGAATGTTTTATTTTGCTTGGTATGAAGTAGGGGAAGAAAGTCCTCATGTGACCAGGTGTTAAATCAGACAAAGATTGCCCCACCATCAATGCAAATAAAAGGCCTGGGTATGGGCCATCTTCTTAAGTACTGTTGAAGAATTGTTTTATGCAACCATCAAGACTATTGAAACTTTGTGACCAAGGAGGAGGGGCAAAGTGGTGGTGTCAGCTTATAAAGTAAGGAGGACAGTGAAATGAATTTAGTCCACCCGAAGGGCTTCAGGAATTCATGTCAGAAGATGCCAAGCAGAACTGAGAGAGAATTCAAAAGGACACAAGTAAGGATCTCTGCAAGCTGGTTGATTGACCCAACTGGAGCACCGACTTGACTTTTTGCATTCAGTAAGTGCTACTTGTTGGGGCGGTTGTACACGGCTGATAGAACAAATTCTGAACAGAGTCAGAAGGCGCCAAGGCACAACAAGATGACCTCAAACGGAGACACTGATGATTGTTGTTTTCATAAGTGCTTCTCTTTGGGGTTGTCTTGCTGTGTGTTTTCCAACATGCATGATGTTACCGGCTAAAAAAAAGAAAAACAAAGTTACTAGCAATGGCTGGTTTTAAGTCACAACTAATCCAATGCATGATCTTGGTCACCAGCATTACCCAAACACATGCACTGACTTGATATTTCTTGGCTGTAAGTGCTACTTGTTGGGGTACTGTTGCTGAGCATAAGGGCAAAACATGATCAGCAGTTTGTCAAGGGAACCTAATAGTTTGTATATTTTTTTTTCTTTCGGAGTCTGTTTAATAACCCTAACTTGAGCACTGGCCTGTAACTATAAATCAGCAAGTGCTACTTGTTGGGGCTTTTTTATTGGACAAGAGTCACACTGTGATTTGGAGGAAGTAGGGCAAAAAGATTACTCTCAGATAACTCCAAACAGAACCACTGCTGAAACTTTGATCAAAAGTGCTTCTCTTATGGGTTGTCTTGGAAATAACAGTACTTGCAAGTGTTTAGTCTGCTGGTCCCAAGGCTGATCAAAATAGTGAGTAATGGAAGAAGTTGCTGGTTACTGTTGTGTGAAGGCATAAATTTTACACAGCACCGGTTATGTCTGAACAAAAAGCAGAGCAACTTGGAATAAATGCACTTGGTCTGTCTTGTTACCCTAACATAAACACTGACTTGAAAGTGAAATGCAGTAAGTGCTTATTGTTGGGGTAGTTTTGCTGACCACAGGGAGTACGAAGAGGTTGTTGTGAGATATACATAGTCCATGTAACAGTTTTGCTTTCCACCGAGAGCAATCTGTTTGTTTGTTTGTGGCACATGTGAACATTGAATGTTTTATTTTGCTTGGTATGAAGTAGAGGAAGAAAGTCCTCATGTGACCAGGTGTTAAATCAGACAAAGATTGCCCCACCATCAATGCAAATGAAGGCCTGGGTATGGGCCACCTTCTTAAGTACTGTTGAAGAATTGTTTTATGCAACCATCAAGACTATTGAAACTTTGTGACCAAGGAGGAGGGGCAAAGTGGCGGTGTCAGCTTATAAAGTAAGGAGGACAGTGAAATGAATTTAGTCCACCTGAAGGGCTTCAGGAAGTCATGTCAGAAGATGCCAAGCAGAACTGAGAGAGAATTCAACAGGACACAAGTGAGGATCTCTGCAAGCTGGTTGATTGACCCAACTGGAGCACCGACTTGACTTTTTGCATTCAGTAAGTGCTACTTGTTGGGGCGGTTGTACACGGCTGATAGAACAAATTCTGAACAGAGTCAGAAGGCGCCAAGGCACAACAAGATGACCTCAAACGGAGACGCTGATGATTGTTGTTTTCATAAGTGCTTCTCTTTGGGGTTGTCTTGCTGTGTGTTTTCCAACATGCATGATGTTACCGGCTAAAAAAAAGAAAAACAAAGTTACTCGCAATGGCTGGTTTTAAGTCACAGCTAGTCCAATGCATGATTTTGGTCACCAGCATTGCCCAAACACATGCACTGACTTGATATTTCTTGGCAGTAAGTGCTACTTGTTGGGGTACTGTTGCTGAGCATAAGGGCAAAACATGATCAGCAGTTTGTCAAGGGAACCTAATAGTTTGTATTTTTTTTTTTTTCTTTCGGAGTCTGTTTAATAACCCTAACTTGAGCACTGGCCTGTAACTATAAATCAGCAAGTGCTACTTGTTGGGGCTGTTTTATTGGACAAGAGTCACACCGTGATTTGGAGGAAGTAGGGCAAAAAGATTACTCTCAGATAACTCCAAACAGAACCACTGCTGAAACTTTGATCAAAAGTGCTTCTCTTTGGGGTTGTCTTGGAAATAACAGTACTTGCAAGTGTTTAGTCTGCTGGTCCCAAGGCTGATCAAAATAGTGAGTAATGGAAGAAGTTGCTGGTTACTGTTGTGTGAAGGCATAAATTTTAAACAGCACCGGTTATGTCCGACAAAAAAGCAGAGCAACGTGGAATAAATGCACTTGGTCTGTCTTGTTACCCTAACATAAACACTGACTTGAAAGTGAAATGCAGTAAGTGCTTATTGTTGGGGTAGTTTTGCTGACCACAGGGAGTACGAAGAGGTTGTTGTGATATATACATAGTCCATGTAACAGTTTTGCTTTCCACCGAGAGCAATCTGTTTGTTTGTTTGTTTGTTTGTGGCACATGTGAACATTGAATGTTTTATTTTGCTGGGTATGAAGTAGAGAAGGAAAGTCCTCATGTGACCAGGTGTTAAATCAGACAAAGATTGCCCCACCATCAATGCAAATGAAGGCCTGGGTATGGGCCATCTTCTTAAGTACTGTTGAAGAATTGTTTTATGCAACCATCAAGACTATTGAAACTTTGTGACCAAGGAGGAGGGGCAAAGTGGTGGTGTCAGCTTATAAAGTAAGGAGGACAGTGAAATGAATTTAGTCCACCCGAAGGGCTTCAGGAAGTCATGTCAGAAGATGCCAAGCAGAACTGAGAGAGAATTCAACAGGACACAAGTAAGGATCTCTGCAAGCTGGTTGATTGACCCAACTGGAGCACCGACTTGACTTTTTGCATTCAGTAAGTGCTACTTGTTGGGGCGGTTGTACACGGCTGATAGAACAAATTCTGAACAGAGTCAAAAGGGGCCAAGGCACAACAAGATGACCTCAAACGGAGACACTGATGATTGTTGTTTTCATAAGTGCTTCTCTTTGGGGTTGTCTTGCTGTGTGTTTTCCAACATGCATGATGTTACCGGCTAAAAAAAAGAAAAACAAAGTTACTCGCAATGGCTGGTTTTAAGTCACAGCTAGTCCAATGCATGATTTTGGTCACCAGCATTGCCCAAACACATGCACTGACTTGATATTTCTTGGCAGTAAGTGCTACTTGTTGGGGTACTGTTGCTGAGTTCAGAGCAAAACATGATCAGCAGTTTGTCAAGGGAACCTAATAGTTTGTAAATATATATATTTTTTCTTTCAGAGTCTGTTTAATAACCCTAACTTCAGCACTGGCCTGTAACTATAAATCAGCAAGTGCTACTTGTTGGGGCTGTTTTATTGGACAAGAGTCACACTGTGATTTGGAGGAAGTAGGGCAAAAAGATTACTCTCAGATAACTCCAAACAGAACCACTGCTGAAACTTTGATCAAAAGTGCTTCTCTTTGGGGTTGTCTTGGAAATAACAGTACTTGCAAGTGTTTAGTCTGCTGGTCCCAAGGCTGATCAAAATAGTGAGTAATGGAAGAAGTTGCTGGTTACTGTTGTGTGAAGGCATAAATTTTACACAGCACCGGTTATGTCTGACCAAAAAGCAGAGCAACTTGAAATAAATGCACTTGGTCGGTCTTGTTACCCTAACATAAACACTGACTTGAAAGTGAAATGCAGTAAGTGCTTATTGTTGGGGTAGTTTTGCTGACCACAGGGAGTACGAAGAGGTTGTTGTGAGATATACATAGTCCATGTAACAGTTTTGCTTTCCACCGAGAGCAATCTGTTTGTTTGTTTGTTTGTGGCACATGTGAACATTGAATGTTTTATTTTGCTTGGTATGAAGTAGAGGAAGAAAGTCCTCATGTGACCAGGTGTTAAATCAGACAAAGATTGCCCCACCATCACTGCAAATGAAGGCCTGGGTATGGGCCATCTTCTTAAGTACTGTTGAAGAATTGTTTTATGCAACCATCAAGACTATTGAAACTTTGTGACCAAGGAGGAGGGGCAAAGTGGTGGTGTCAGCTTATAAAATAAGGAGGACAGTGAAATGAATTTAGTCCACCCGAAGGGCTTCAGGAAGTCATGTCAGAAGATGCCAAGCAGAACTGAGAGAGAATTCAACAGGACACAAGTGAGGATCTCTGCAAGCTGGTTGATTGACCCAACTGGAGCACCAACTTGACTTTTTGCATTCAGTAAGTGCTACTTGTTGGGGCAGTTGTACACGGCTGATAGAACAAATTCTGAACAGAGTCAAAAGGGGCCAAAGCACAACAAGATGACCTCAAACGGAGACACTGATGATTGTTGTTTTCATAAGTGCTTCTCTTTGGGGTTGTCTTGCTGTGTGTTTTCCAACATGCATGATGTTACCGGCTAAAAAAAAGAAAAACAAAGTTACTCGCAATGGCTGGTTTTAAGTCACAGCTAGTCCAATGCATGATTTTGGTCACCAGCATTACCCAAACACATGCACTGACTTGATATTTCTTGGCAGTAAGTGCTACTTGTTGGGGTACTGTTGCTGAGCATGAGAGCAAAACATGACCAGCAGTTTGTCAAGGGAACCAAATAGTTTGTATATTTTTTTTCTTTGGGAGTCTGTTTAATAACCCTAACTTGAGCACTGGCCTGTAACTATAAATCAGCAAGTGCTACTTGTTGGGGCTGTTTTATTGGACAAGAGTCACACTGTGATTTGGAGGAAGTAGGGCAAAAAGATTACTCTCAGATAACTCCAAACAGAACCACTGCTGAAACTTTGATCAAAAGTGCTTCTCTTTCGGGTTGTCTTGGAAATAACAGTACTTGCAAGTGTTTAGTCTGCTGGTCCCAAGGCTGATCAAAATAGTGAGTAATGGAAGAAGTTGCTGGTTACTGTTGTGTGAAGGCATAAATTTTAAAC
Organism: Labroides dimidiatus; assembly: GCA_030710495.1. NCBI lineage: Eukaryota > Metazoa > Chordata > Actinopteri > Labriformes > Labridae > Labroides > Labroides dimidiatus. Next base: position 2,818,361 of record CM061152.1, on the reverse strand, counting down.
AGCACCGGTTATGTCCGACAAAAAAGCAGAGCAACTTTGAATAAATGCACTTGGTCTGTCTTGTTACCCTAACATAAACACTGACTTGAAAGTGAAATGCAGTAAGTGCCTATTGTTGGGGTAGTTTTGCTGACCACAGGGAGTACGAAGAGGTTGTTGTGACATATACATAGTCCATATAACAGTTTTGCTTTCCACCGAGAGCAATCTGTTTGTTTGTGGCACATGTGAACATTGAATGTTTTATTTTGCTTGGTATGAAGTAGAGGAAGAAAGTCCTCATGTGACCAGGTGTTAAATCAGACAAACATTGCCCCACCATCAATGCAAATGAAGGCCTGGGTGTGGGCCATCTTCTTAAGTACTGTTGAAGAATTGTTTTTTGCAACCTTCAAGACCATTGAAACTTTGTGACCAAGGAGGAGGAGCAAAGTGGTGGTGTCAGCTTAAAAAGTAAGAAGGACAGTTGAATGAATTTAGTTTCTTTTCTCTTCTCTTATTAAAACATAAAAAAAGACCAAAAAAAAATTAAAAATGCCAAAACACACATACAAAAAAACCCATAAAAGAATAAAAATCAAATGTTAAAAATAAATAAATGAATAAAAACAAATAAATAAAAAATGGGAGATGAGTCCCCACCTCCAAATCTCCACTACCCTAACCAGGGTTTTCATCCTTCCTCCCTCCCCCGTTTCCAACTCCCACTACCCTAACCAGGGTTTTCATCCTTCTTCCCTCCCCCGTTTCCAACTCCCACTACCCTAACCAGGGTTTTCATCCCATACCCCCCCAGACACACACACACACACACACACACACACACACACACTACAACTCCCACTACCCTATCCAGGGTTTTCATCCTTCCTCCCTCCCCCGTTTCCAACTCCCACTACCCTAACCAGGGTTTTCATCCTTCCTCCCTCCCCCGTTTCCAACTCCCACTACCCTAACCAGGGTTTTCATCCCTTCCCCAGATCCCAAACCAACCCCAGATGGAGGTGGGGACCCCTCACAGTCCCACAAGTTTGATCAGGCATATTTTCTCTATTACTTACCCGCTTACATATGGTTTCTACTGTTTTCTTTGTGCCTTGGTCCACATGTTTTCTACAACCACCTGAGTCCCTTGCCTCCCTTTGCCTCTGCCCTCCCCCCAAAGATGGGCAGAAAAGGGCAAAAGCCGTGAGCTGTCCCCCCAGGAACATGTAGCTTCGTTCGTTCGAATGAATTTAGTCCACCTGAAGGGCTTCAGGAAGTCATGTCAGAAGATGCCAAGCAGAACTGAGAGAGAGAATTCAACAGGACACAAGTAAGGGGGCGGTTGTACACGGCTGATAGAACAAATTCTGAACAGAGTCAGAAGGCGCCAAGGCACAACAAGATGACCTCAAACGGAGACACTGATGATTGCTGTTTTCATAAGTGCTTCCCTTTGGGGTTGTCTTGCTGTGTGTTTTCCAACATGCATGTTACGGGCTTAAAAAGAAAACAAAGTTACTAGCAATGGCTGGGTTTTAAGTCACAGCTAATCCAATGCGTGATCTTGGTCACCAGCATTGCCCAAACACATGCACTGACTTGATATTTCTTTGCAGTATGTGCTACTTGTTGAGGTACTGTTGCTGAGCATTAGAGCAAAACATGACCAGCAGTTTGTCAAGGGAACCAAATTGTTTGTATATAAATATTGTTTTCTTTTGGAGTCTGTTTAATAACCCTAACTTGAGCACTGGCCTGTAACTATAAATCAGCAAGTGCTACTTGTTGGGGCTGTTTTATTGGACAAGAGTCACACTGTGATTTGGAGGAAGTAGGGCAAAAAGATTACTCTCAGATAACTCCAAACAGAACCACTGCTGAAACTCTGATCAAAAGTGCTTCTCTTTGGGGTTGTCTTGGAAATAACAGTACTTGCAAGTGTTTAGTCTGCTGGTCTCAAGGCTGATCAAAATAGTGAGTAATGGAAGAAGTTGTGGGTTACTGATGTGTGAAGGCATAAATTTTATATAGCACCAGTTATGTCTGACCAAAAAGCAGAACGACTTGGAATAAATGCACTTGGTCTGTCTTGTCACCCTAACATAAACACTGACTTGAAAGTGAAATGCAGTAAGTGCTTATTGTTGGGGTAGTTTTGCTGACCACAGGGAGTACGACGAGGTTGTTGTGAGATATACTTAGTCCATGTAACAGTTTTGCTTTCCACCGAGAGCAATCTGTTTGTTTGTTTGTGGCACATGTGAACATTGAATGTTTTATTTTGCTTGGTATGAAGTAGAGGAAGAAAGTCCTCATGTGACCAGGTGTTAAATCAGACAAAGATTGCCCCACCATCAATGCAAATGAAGGCCTGGGTATGGGCCATCTTCTTAAGTACTGTTGAAGAATTGTTTTATGCAACCATCAAGACCATTGAAACTTTGTGACCAAGGAGGAGGGGCAAAGTGGTGGTATCAGCTTATAAAGTAAGGAGGACAGTGAAATGAATTTAGTCCACCTGAAGGGCTTCAGGAAGTCATGTCAGAAGATGCCAAGCAGAACTGAGAGAGAATTCAACAGGACACAAGCAAGGATCTCTGCAAGCTGGTTGATTGACCCAACTGGAGCACCGACTTGACTTTTTGCATTCAGTAAGTGCTACTTGTTGGGGCGGTTGTACACGGCTGATAGAACAAATTCTGAACAGAGTCAAAAGGGGCCAAGGCACAACAAGATGACCTCAAACGGAGACACTGATGATTGTTGTTTTCATAAGTGCTTCTCTTTGGGGTTGTCTTGCTGTGTGTTTTCCAACATGCATGTTACGGGCTTAAAAAAAAAGAAAAGTTACTAGCAATGGCTGGTTTTAAGTCACAACTAATCCAATGCATGATCTTGGTCACCAGCATTACCCAAACACATGCACTGACTTGATATTTCTTTTCAGTAAGTGCTACTTGTTGGGGTACTGTTGCTGAGTTCAGAGAAAAACATGATCAGCAGTTTGTCAAGGGAATCTAATAGTTTGTATATATATATTTTTTTCTTTCGGAGTCTGTTTAATAACCCTAACTTGAGCACTGGCCTGTAACTATAAATCAGCAAGTGCTACTTGTTGGGGCTGTTTTATTGGACAAGAGTCACACTGTGATTTGGAGGAAGTAGGGCAAAAAGATTACTCTCAGATAACTCCAAACAGAACCACTGCTGAAACTTTGATCAAAAGTGCTTCTCTTTGGGGTTGTCTTGGAAATAACATTACTTGCAAGTGTTTAGTCTGCTGGTCCCAAGGCTGATCAAAATAGTGAGTAATGGAAGAAGTTGCTGGTTACTGTTGTGTGAAGGCATAAATCTTACACAGCACTGGTTATGTCTGACAGAAAAGCAGAGCAACTTGGAATAAATGCACTTGGTCTGTCTTGTTACCCTAACATAAACACTGACTTGAAAGTGAAATGCAGTAAGTGCTTATTGTTGGGGTAGTTTTGCTGACCACAGGGAGTACAGCGAGGTTGTTGTGAGATATTCATAGTCCATGTAACAGTTTTGCTCTCCACCGAGAGCAATCTGTTTGTTTGTGGCACATGTGAACATTGAATGTTTTATTTTGCTTGGTATGAAGTAGAGGAAGAAAGTCCTCATGTGACCAGGTGTTAAATCAGACAAAGATTGCCCCACCATCAATGCAAATGAAGGCCTGGGTATGGGCCATCTTCTTAAGTACTGTTGAAGAATTGTTTTATGCAACCATCAAGACCATTGAAACTTTGTGACCAAGGAAGAGGAGCAAAGTGGTGGTGTCAGCTTATAAAGTAAGGAGGACAGTGAAATGAATTTAGTCCACCCGAAGGGCTTCAGGAAGTCATGTCAGAAGATGCCAAGCAGAACTGAGAGAGAATTCAACAGGACACAAGTAAGGATCTCTGCAAGCTGGTTGATTGACCCAACTGGAGCACCGACTTGACTTTTTGCATTCAGTAAGTGCTACTTGTTGGGGCGGTTGTACACGGCTGATAGAACAAATTCTGAACAGAGTCAAAAGGGGCCAAGGCACAACAAGATGACCTCAAACGGAGACACTGATGATTGTTGTTTTCATAAGTGCTTCTCTTTGGGGTTGTCTTGCTGTGTGTTTTCCAACATGCATGTTACGGGCTTAAAAAAAAAAGAAAAGTTACTAGCAATGGCTGGTTTTAAGTCACAACCAATCCAATGCATGATCTTGGTCACCAGCATTACCTAAACACATGCACTGACTTGATATTTCTCTTCAGTAAGTGCTACTTGTTGGGGTACTGTTGCTGAGTTCAGAGCAAAACATGATCAGCAGTTTGTCAAGGGAACCTAATAGTTTGTAAATATATATTTTTTTTCTTTCGGAGTCTGTTTAATAACCCTAACTTGAGCACTGGCCTGTAACTATAAATCAGCAAGTGCTACTTGTTGGGGCTGTTTTATTGGACAAGTGTCACACTGTGATTTGGAGGAAGTAGGGCAAAAAGATTACTCTCAGATAACTCCAAACAGAACCACTGCTGAAACTCTGATCAAAAGTGCTTCTCTTTGGGGTTGTCTTGGAAATAACAGTACTTGCAAGTGTTTAGTCTGCTGGTCCCAAGGCTGATCAAAATAGTGAGTAATGGAAGAAGTTGTGGGTTACTGATGTGTGAAGGCATAAATTTTATATAGCACCAGTTATGTCTGACCAAAAAGCAGAACGACTTGGAATAAATGCACTTGGTCTGTCTTGTCACCCTAACATAAACACTGACTTGAAAGTGAAATGCAGTAAGTGCTTATTGTTGGGGTAGTTTTGCTGACCACAGGGAGTACGATGAGGTTGTTGTGAGATATACTTAGTCCATGTAACAGTTTTGCTTTCCACCGAGAGCAATCTGTTTGTTTGTTTGTGGCACATGTGAACATTGAATGTTTTATTTTGCTTGGTATGAAGTAGAGGAAGAAAGTCCTCATGTGACCAGGTGTTAAATCAGACAAAGATTGCCCCACCATCAATGCAAATGAAGGCCTGGGTATGGGCCATCTTCTTAAGTACTGTTGAAGAATTGTTTTATGCAACCATCAAGACCATTGAAACTTTGTGACCAAGGAGGAGGGGCAAAGTGGTGGTATCAGCTTATAAAGTAAGGAGGACAGTGAAATGAATTTAGTCCACCTGAAGGGCTTCAGGAAGTCATGTCAGAAGATGCCAAGCAGAACTGAGAGAGAATTCAACAGGACACAAGCAAGGATCTCTGCAAGCTGGTTGATTGACCCAACTGGAGCACCGACTTGACTTTTTGCATTCAGTAAGTGCTACTTGTTGGGGCGGTTGTACACGGCTGATAGAACAAATTCTGAACAGAGTCAAAAGGGGCCAAGGCACAACAAGATGACCTCAAACGGAGACACTGATGATTGTTGTTTTCATAAGTGCTTCTCTTTGCGGTTGTCTTGCTGTGTGTTTTCCAACATGCATGTTACGGGCTTAAAAAAAAAGAATAGTTACTAGCAATGGCTGGTTTTAAGTCACAACTAATCCAATGCATGATCTTGGTCACCAGCATTACCCAAACACATGCACTGACTTGATATTTCTTTTCAGTAAGTGCTACTTGTTGGGGTACTGTTGCTGAGTTCAGAGAAAAACATGATCAGCAGTTTGTCAAGGGAATCTAATAGTTTGTATATATATATTTTTTTCTTTCGGAGTCTGTTTAATAACCCTAACTTGAGCACTGGCCTGTAACTATAAATCAGCAAGTGCTACTTGTTGGGGCTGTTTTATTGGACAAGAGTCACACTGTGATTTGGAGGAAGTAGGGCAAAAAGATTACTCTCAGATAACTCCAAACAGAACCACTGCTGAAACTTTGATCAAAAGTGCTTCTCTTTGGGGTTGTCTTGGAAATAACATTACTTGCAAGTGTTTAGTCTGCTGGTCCCAAGGCTGATCAAAATAGTGAGTAATGGAAGAAGTTGCTGGTTACTGTTGTGTGAAGGCATAAATCTTACACAGCACTGGTTATGTCTGACAGAAAAGCAGAGCAACTTGGAATAAATGCACTTGGTCTGTCTTGTTACCCTAACATAAACACTGACTTGAAAGTGAAATGCAGTAAGTGCTTATTGTTGGGGTAGTTTTGCTGACCACAGGGAGTACGACGAGGTTGTTGTGAGATATTCATAGTCCATGTAACAGTTTTGCTCTCCACCGAGAGCAATCTGTTTGTTTGTGGCACATGTGAACATTGAATGTTTTATTTTGCTTGGTATGAAGTAGAGGAAGAAAGTCCTCATGTGACCAGGTGTTAAATCAGACAAAGATTGCCCCACCATCAATGCAAATGAAGGCCTGGGTATGGGCCATCTTCTTAAGTACTGTTGAAGAATTGTTTTATGCAACCATCAAGACCATTGAAACTTTGTGACCAAGGAAGAGGAGCAAAGTGGTGGTGTCAGCTTATAAAGTAAGGAGGACAGTGAAATGAATTTAGTCCACCCGAAGGGCTTCAGGAAGTCATGTCAGAAGATGCCAAGCAGAACTGAGAGAGAATTCAACAGGACACAAGTAAGGATCTCTGCAAGCTGGTTGATTGACCCAACTGGAGCACCGACTTGACTTTTTGCATTCAGTAAGTGCTACTTGTTGGGGCGGTTGTACACGGCTGATAGAACAAATTCTGAACAGAGTCAAAAGGGGCCAAGGCACAACAAGATGACCTCAAACGGAGACACTGATGATTGTTGTTTTCATAAGTGCTTCTCTTTGCGGTTGTCTTGCTGTGTGTTTTCCAACATGCATGTTACGGGCTTAAAAAAAAAGAAAAGTTACTAGCAATGGCTGGTTTTAAGTCACAACTAATCCAATGCATGATCTTGGTCACCAGCATTACCCAAACACATGCACTGACTTGATATTTCTTGGCAGTAAGTGCTACTTGTTGGGGTACTGTTGCTGAGCATTAGAGCAAAACATGATCAGCAGTTTGTCAAGGGAACCAAATTGTTTGTATATATTTATTTTTTTTCTTTCGGAGTCTGTTTAATAACCCTAACTTGAGCACTGGCCTGTAACTATAAATCAGCAAGTGCTACTTGTTGGGGCTGTTTTATTGGACAAGAGTCACACTGTGATTTGGAGGAAGTAGGGCAAAAAGATTACTCTCAGATAACTCCAAACAGAACCACTGCTGAAACTTTGATCAAAAGTGCTTCTCTTTGGGGTTGTCTTGGAAATAACAGTACTTGCAAGTGTTTAGTCTGCTGGTCTCAAGGCTGATCAAAATAGTGAGTAATGGAAGAAGTTGCTGGTTACTGTTGTGTGAAGGCATAAATTTTACACAGCACCGGTTATGTCTGACCAAAAAGCAGAGCAACTTGGAATAAATGCACTTGGTCTGTCTTGTTACCCTAACATAAACACTGACTTGAAAGTGAAATGCAGTAAGTGCTTATTGTTGGGGTAGTTTTGCTGACCACAGGGAGTAGGAAGAGATTGTTGTGAGATATACATAGTCCATGTAAAAGTTTTGCTTTCCACCGAGAGCAATCTGTTTGTTTGTTTGTGGCACATGTGAACATTGAATGTTTTATTTTGCTTGGTATGAAGTAGAGGAAGAAAGTCCTCATGTGACCAGGTGTTAAATCAGACAAAGATTCATAATTGCTTCTCTTTGGGGTTGTCTTGCTGTGTGTTTTCCAACATGCATGATGTTACCGGCTAAAAAAAAGAAAAACAAAGTTACTCGCAATGGCTGGTTTTAAGTCACAGATAGTCCAATGCATGATTTTGGTCACCAGCATTACCCAAACACATGCACTGACTTGATATTTCTTGGCAGTAAGTGCTACTTGTTGGGGTACTGTTGCTGAGCATTAGAGCGAAACATGATCAGCAGTTTGTCAAGGGAACCAAATTGTTTGTATATATTTATTTTTTTTTCGGAGTCTGTTTAATAACCCTAACTTGAGCACTGGCCTGTAACTATAAATCAGCAAGTGCTACTTGTTGGGGCTGTTTATTGGACAAGAGTCACACTGTGATTTGGAGGAAGTAGGGCAAAAAGATTACTCTCAGATAACTCCAAACAGAACCACTGCTGAAACTTTGATCAAAAGTGCTTCTCTTTGGGGTTGTCTTGGAAATAACAGTACTTGCAAGTGTTTAGTCTGCTGGTCTCAAGGCTGATCAAAATAGTGAGTAATGGAAGAAGTTGCTGGTTACTGTTGTGTGAAGGCATAAATTTTACACAGCACCGGTTATGTCTGACCAAAAAGCAGAGCGACTTGGAATAAATGCACTCGGTCGGTCTTGTTACCCTAACATAAACACTGACTTGAAAGTGAAATGCAGTAAGTGCTTATTGTTGGGGTAGTTTTGCTGACCACAGGGAGTACGAAGATGTTAATGTGAGATATACATAGTCCATGTAAAAGTTTTGCTTTCCACCGAGAGCAATCTGTTTGTTTGTTTGTGGCACATGTGAACATTGAATGTTTTATTTTGCTTGGTATGAAGTAGAGGAAGAAAGTCCTCATGTGACCAGGTGTTGAATCAGACAAAGATTTCCCCACCATCAATGCAAATGAAGGCCTGGGTATGGGCCATCTTCTTAAGTACTGTTGAAGAATTGTTTTATCCAACCATCAAGACCATTGAAACTTTGTGACCAAGGAGGAGGAGCAAAGTGGTGGTGTCAGCTTATAAAGTAAGGAGGACAGTGAAATGAATTTAGTCCACCCGAAGGGCTTCAGGAAGTTATGTCAGAAGATGCCAAGCAGAACCGAGAGTTAGAATTCAACAGGACACAAGTAAGGATCTCTGCAAGCTGGTTGATTGACCCAACTGGAGCACCGACTTGACTTTTTGCATTCAGTAAGTGCTACTTGTTGGGGCGGTTGTACACGGCTGATAGAACAAATTCTGAACAGAGTCAGAAGGCGCCAAGGCACAACAAGATGACCTCAAACGGAGACACTGATGAGTGTTGTTTTCATAAGTGCTTCTCTTTGGGGTTGTCTTGCTGTGTGTTTTCCAACATGCATGATGTTACCGGCTAAAAAAAAGAAAAACAAAGTTACTCGCAATGGCTGGTTTTAAGTCACAGCTAGTCCAATGCATGATTTTGGTCACCAGCATTGCCCAAACACATGCACTGACTTGATATTTCTTGGCAGTAAGTGCTACTTGTTGGGGTACTGTTGCTGAGTTCAGAGCAAAACATGATCAGCAGTTTGTCAAGGGAACCTAATAGTTTGTAAATATATATATTTTTTCTTTCAGAGTCTGTTTAATAACCCTAACTTGAGCACTGGCCTGTAACTATAAATCAGCAAGTGCTACTTGTTGGGGCTGTTTTATTGGACAAGAGTCACACTGTGATTTGGAGGAAGTAGGGCAAAAAGATTACTCTCAGATAACTCCAAACAGAACCACTGCTGAAACTTTGATCAAAAGTGCTTCTCTTTGGGGTTGTCTTGGAAATAACAGTACTTGCAAGTCTTTAGTCTGCTGGTCCCAAGGCTGATCAAAATAGTGAGCAATGGAAGAAGTTGCTGGTTACTGTTGTGTGAAGGCATAAATTTTACACAGCACCGGTTATGTCTGACCAAAAAGCAGAGCAACTTGAAATAAATGCACTTGGTCGGTCTTGTTACCCTAACATAAACACTGACTTGAAAGTGAAATGCAGTAAGTGCTTATTGTTTGGGTAGTTTTGCTGACCACAGGGAGTACGAAGAGGTTGTTGTGAGATATACATAGTCCATGTAACAGTTTTGGTTTCCACTGAGAGCAATCTGTTTGTTTGTTTGTTTGTGGCACATGTGAACACTGAATGTTTTATTTTGCTTGGTATGAAGTAGGGGAAGAAAGTCCTCATGTGACCAGGTGTTAAATCAGACAAAGATTGACCCACCATCAATGCAAATGAAGGCCTGGGTATGGGCCATCTTCTTCAGTACTGTTGAAGAATTGTTTTATGCAACCATCAAGACTATTGAAACTTTGTGACCAAGGAGGAGGGGCAAAGTGGTTGTGTCAGCTTATAAAGTAAGGAGGACAGTGAAATGAATTTAGTCCACCCGAAGGGCTTCAGGAAGTCATGTCAGAAGATGCCAAGCAGAACTGAGAGAGAATTCAACAGGACACAAGTGAGGATCTCTGCAAGCTGGTTGATTGACCCAACTGGAGCACCGACTTGACTTTTTGCATTCAGTAAGTGCTACTTGTTGGGGCGGTTGTACACGGCTGATAGAACAAATTCTGAACAGAGTCAGAAGGCGCCAAGGCACAACAAGATGACCTCAAACGGAGACACTGATGATTGTTGTTTTCATAAGTGCTTCTCTTTGGGGTTGTCTTGCTGTGTGTTTTCCAACATGCATGATGTTACCGGCTAAAAAAAAGAAAAACAAAGTTACTAGCAATGGCTGGGTTTTAAGTCACAGCTAATCCAATGCATGATCTTGGCCACCAGCATTACCCAAACACATGCACTGACTTGATATTTCTTGGCAGTAAGTGCTACTTGTTGGGGTACTGTTGCTGAGCATTAGAGCAAAACATGATCAGCAGTTTGTCAAGGGAACCAAATTGTTTGTATATAAATATTTTTTTCTTTCGGAGTCTGTTTAATAACCCTAACTTGAGCACTGGCCTGTAACTATAAATCAGCAAGTGCTACTTGTTGGGGCCGTTTTATTGGACTAGAGTCACACTGTGATTTGGAGGAAGTAGGGCAAAAAGATTACTCTCAGATAACTCCAAACAGAACCACTGCTGAAACTCTGATCAAAAGTGCTTCTCTTTGGGGTTGTCTTGGAAATAACAGTACTTGCAAGTGTTTAGTCTGCTGGTCCCAAGGCTGATCAAAATAGTGAGTAATGGAAGAAGTTGCTGGTTACTGTTGTGTGAAGGCATAAATTTTACACAGCACCGGTTATGTCTGACCAAAAAGCAGAGCGACTTGGAATAAATGCACTCGGTCTATCTTGTTACCCTAACATAAACACTGACTTGAAAGTGAAATGCAGTAAGTGCTTATTGTTGGGGTAGTTTTGCTGACCACGGGGAGTACGAAGATGTTGTTGTGAGATATACATAGTCCATGTAACAGTTTTGCTTTCCACCGAGAGCAATCTGTTTGTTTGTGGCACATGTGAACATTGAATGTTTCATTTCGCTTGGTATGAAGTAGAGGAAGAAAGTCCTCATGTGACCAGGTGTTAAATCAGACAAAGATTGCCCCACCATCAATGCAAATGAAGGCCTGGGTATGGGCCATCTTCTTAAGTACTGTTGAAGAATTGTTTTATGCAACCATCAAGACTATTGAAACTTTGTGACCAAGGAGGAGGGGCAAAGTGGTGGTGGCAGCTTATAAAGTAAGGAGGACAGTTAAATGAATTTAGTCCACCTGAAGGGCTTCAGGAAGTTATGTCAGAAGATGCCAAGCAGAACTGAGAGAGAATTCAACAGGACACAAGTAAGGATCTCTGCAAGCTGGTTGATTGACCCAACTGGAGCACCGACTTGACTTTTTGCATTCAGTAAGTGCTACTTTTTGGGGCGGTTGTACACGGCTGATAGAACAAATTCTGAACAGAGTCAGAAGGCGCCAAGGCACAACAAGATGACCTCAAACGGAGACACTGATGATTGTTGTTTTCATAAGTGCTTCTCTTTGGGGTTGTCTTGCTGTGTGTTTTCCAACATGCATGATGTTACCGGCTAAAAAAAAGAAAAACAAAGTCACTCGCAATGGCTGGTTTTAAGTCACAGGTAGTCTAATGCATGATTTTGGTCACCAGCATTGCCCAAACACATGCACTGACTTGATATTTCTTGGCAGTAAGTGCTACTTGTTGGGGTACTGTTGCTGAGCATTTGAGCAAAACATGATCAGCAGTTTGTCAAGGGAACCTAATAGTTTGTGTTTTTTTTTTTTTCGGAGTCTGTTTAATAACCCTAACTTGAGCACTGGCCTGTAACTATAAATCAGCAAGTGCTACTTGTTGGGGCTGTTTTATTGGACAAGAGTCACACTGTGATTTGGAGGAAGTAGGGCAAAAAGATTACTCTCAGATAACTCCAAACAGAACCACTGCTGAAACTTTGATCAAAAGTGCTTCTCTTTGGGGTTGTCTTGGAAATAACAGTACTTGCAAGTGTTTAGTCTGCTGGTCCCAAGGCTGATCAAAATAGTGAGTAATGGAGGAAGTTGCTGGTTACTGTTGTGTGAAGGCATAATTTTTACATAGCACCGGTTATGTCCGACAAAAAAGAAGAGCAACTTGGAATAAATGCACTTGGTCTGTCTTGTTACCCTAACATAAACACTGACTTGAAAGTGAAATGCAGTAAGTGCTTATTGTTGGGGTAGTTTTGCTGACCACAGGGAGTACGAAGAGGTTGTTGTGAGATATACATAGTCCATGTAACAGTTTTGCTTTCCACCGAGAGCAATCTGTTTGTTTGTTTGTGGCACATGTGAACATTGAATGTTTTATTTTGCTTGGTATGAAGTAGAGGAAGAAAGTCCTCATGTGACCAGGTGTTAAATCAGACAAAGATTGCCCCACCATCAATGCAAATGAAGGCCTGGGTATGGGCCATCTTCTTAAGTACTGTTGAAGTATTGTTTTATCCAACCATCAAGACCATTGAAACTTTGTGACCAAGGAGGAGGGGCAAAGTGGTGGTGTCAGCTTATAAAGTAAGGAGGACAGTGAAATGAATTTAGTCCACCCGAAGGGCTTCAGGAAGTCATGTCAGAAGATGCCAAGCAGAACTGAGAGAGAATTCAACAGGACACAAGTAAGGATCTCTGCAAGCTGGTTGATTGACCCAACTGGAGCACCGACTTGACTTTTTGCATTCAGTAAGTGCTACTTATTGGGGCGGTTGTACACGGCTGATAGAACAAATTCTGAAAAGAGTCAAAAGGGGCCAAGGCACAACAAGATGACCTCAAACGGAGACACTGATGATTGTTGTTTTCATAAGTGCTTCTCTTTGGGGTTGTCTTGCTGTGTGTTTTCCAACATGCATGATGTTACCGGCTAAAAAAAAGAAAAACAAAGTTACTAGCAATGGCTGGGTTTTAAGTCACAGCTAATCCAATGCATGATCTTGGCCACCAGCATTACCCAAACACATGCACTGACTTGATATTTCTTGGCAGTAAGTGCTACTTGTTGGGGTACTGTTGCTGAGCATTAGAGCAAAACATGATCAGCAGTTTGTCAAGGGAACCAAATTGTTTGTATATAAATATTTTTTTCTTTCGGAGTCTGTTTAATAACCCTAACTTGAGCACTGGCCTGTAACTATAAATCAGCAAGTGCTACTTGTTGGGGCCGTTTTATTGGACTAGAGTCACACTGTGATTTGGAGGAAGTAGGGCAAAAAGATTACTCTCAGATAACTCCAAACAGAACCACTGCTGAAACTCTGATCAAAAGTGCTTCTCTTTGGGGTTGTCTTGGAAATAACAGTACTTGCAAGTGTTTAGTCTGCTGGTCCCAAGGCTGATCAAAATAGTGAGTAATGGAAGAAGTTGCTGGTTACTGTTGTGTGAAGGCATAAATTTTACACAGCACCGGTTATGTCTGACCAAAAAGCAGAGCGACTTGGAATAAATGCACTCGGTCTATCTTGTTACCCTAACATAAACACTGACTTGAAAGTGAAATGCAGTAAGTGCTTATTGTTGGGGTAGTTTTGCTGACCACGGGGAGTACGAAGATGTTGTTGTGAGATATACATAGTCCATGTGACAGTTTTGCTTTCCACCGAGAGCAATCTGTTTGTTTGTGGCACATGTGAACATTGAATGTTTCATTTCGCTTGGTATGAAGTAGAGGAAGAAAGTCCTCATGTGACCAGGTGTTAAATCAGACAAAGATTGCCCCACCATCAATGCAAATGAAGGCCTGGGTATGGGCCATCTTCTTAAGTACTGTTGAAGAATTGTTTTATGCAACCATCAAGACTATTGAAACTTTGTGACCAAGGAGGAGGGGCAAAGTGGTGGTGGCAGCTTATAAAGTAAGGAGGACAGTTAAATGAATTTAGTCCACCTGAAGGGCTTCAGGAAGTCATGTCAGAAGATGCCAAGCAGAACTGAGAGAGAATTCAACAGGACACAAGTAAGGATCTCTGCAAGCTGGTTGATTGACCCAACTGGAGCACTGACTTGACTTTTTGCATTCAGTAAGTGCTACTTGTTGGGGCGGTTGTACACGGCTGATAGAACAAATTCTGAACAGAGTCAGAAGGCGCCAAGGCACAACAAGATGACCTCAAACGGAGACACTGATGATTGTTGTTTTCATAAGTGCTTCTCTTTGGGGTTGTCTTGCTGTGTGTTTTCCAACATGCATGATGTTACCGGCTAAAAAAAAGAAAAACAAAGTTACTAGCAATGGCTGGTTTTAAGTCACAACTAATCCAATGCATGATTTTGGTCACCAGCATTACCCAAACACATGCACTGACTTGATATTTCTTTGCAGTAAGTGCTACTTGTTGGGGTACTGTTGCTGAGCATAAGGGCAAAACATGATCAGCAGTTTGTCAAGGGAACCTAATAGTTTGTATATTTTTTTTTTTTCGGAGTCTGTTTAATAACCCTAACTTGAGCACTGGCCTGTAACTATAAATCAGCAAGTGCTACTTGTTGGGGCTGTTTTATTGGACAAGAGTCACACTGTGATTTGGAGGAAGTAGGGCAAAAAGATTACTCTCAGATAACTCCAAACAGAACCACTGCTGAAACTTTGATCAAAAGTGCTTCTCTTTGGGGTTGTCTTGGAAATAACAGTACTTGCAAGTGTTTAGTCTGCTGGTCCCAAGGCTGATCAAAATAGTGAGTAATGGAAGAAGTTGCTGGTTACTGTTGTGTGAAGGCATAAATTTTACACAGCACCGGTTATGTCTGACCAAAAAGCAGAGCAACTTGGAATAAATGCACTTGGTCTGTCTTGTTACCCTAACATAAACACTGACTTGAAAGTGAAATGCAGTAAGTGCTTATTGTTGGGGTAGTTTTGCTGACCACAGGGAGTACGAAGAGGTTGTTGTGAGATATACATAGTCCATGTAACAGTTTTGCTTTCCACCGAGAGCAATCTGTTTGTTTGTTTGTGGCACATGTGAACATTGAATGTTTTATTTTGCTTGGTATGAAGTAGAGGAAGAAAGTCCTCATGTGACCAGGTGTTAAATCAGACAAAGATTGCCCCACCATCAATGCAAATGAAGGCCTGGGTATGGGCCATCTTCTTAAGTACTGTTGAAGAATTGTTTTATGCAACCATCAAGACTATTGAAACTTTGTGACCAAGGAGGAGGGGCAAAGTGGTGGTGTCAGCTTATAAAGTAAGGAGGACAGTGAAATGAATTTAGTCCACCCGAAGGGCTTCAGGAATTCATGTCAGAAGATGCCAAGCAGAACTGAGAGAGAATTCAAAAGGACACAAGTAAGGATCTCTGCAAGCTGGTTGATTGACCCAACTGGAGCACTGACTTGACTTTTTGCATTCAGTAAGTGCTACTTGTTGGGGCGGTTGTACACGGCTGATAGAACAAATTCTGAACAGAGTCAGAAGGCGCCAAGGCACAACAAGATGACCTCAAACGGAGACACTGATGATTGTTGTTTTCATAAGTGCTTCTCTTTGGGGTTGTCTTGCTGTGTGTTTTCCAACATGCATGATGTTACCGGCTAAAAAAAAGAAAAACAAAGTTACTAGCAATGGCTGGGTTTTAAGTCACAACTAATCCAATGCATGATCTTGGTCACCAGCATTACCCAAACACATGCACTGACTTGATATTTCTTGGCAGTAAGTGCTACTTGTTGGGGTACTGTTGCTGAGCATAAGGGCAAAACATGATCAGCAGTTTGTCAAGGGAACCTAATAGTTTGTATATTTTTTTTTTTTCGGAGTCTGTTTAATAACCCTAACTTCAGCACTGGCCTGTAACTATAAATCAGCAAGTGCTACTTGTTGGGGCTGTTTTATTGGACAAGAGTCACACTGTGATTTGGAAGAAGTAGGGCAAAAAGATTACTCTCAGATAACTCCAAACAGAACCACTGCTGAAACTTTGATCAAAAGTGCTTCTCTTTGGGGTTGTCTTGGAAATAACAGTACTTGCAAGTGTTTAGTCTGCTAGTCCCAAGGCTGATCAAAATAGTGAGTAATGGAAGAATTTGCTGGTTACTGTTGTGTGAAGGCATAAATTTTACACAGCACCGGTTATGTCTGACCAAAAAGCAGAGCAACTTGGAATAAATGCACTTGGTCTGTCTTGTTACCCTAACATAAACACTGACTTGAAAGTGAAATGCAGTAAGTGCTTATTGTTGGGGTAGTTTTGCTGACCACAGGGAGTACGAAGAGGTTGTTGTGAGATATACATAGTCCATGTAACAGTTTTGCTTTCCACCGAGAGCAATCTGTTTGTTTGTGGCACATGTGAACATTGAATGTTTCATTTTGCTTGGTATGAAGTAGAGGAACAAAGTCCCCATGTTACCAGGTGTTAAATCAGACAAAATTGCCCCACCATCAATGCAAATAAAAGGCCTGGGTATGGGCCATCTTCTTAAGTACTGTTGAAGAATTGTTTTATGCAACCATCAAGACCATTGAAACTTTGTGACCAAGGAGGAGGGGCAAAGTGGTGGTGTCAGCTTATAAAGTAAGGAGGACAGTGAAATGAATTTAGTCCACCTGAAGGGCTTCAGTAAGTTATGTCAGAAGACACCAAGCAGAACTGAGAGAGAGAATTCAACAGGACACAAGTAAGGATCTCTGCAAGCTGGTTGATTGACCCAACTGGAGCACCGACTTGACTTTTTGCATTCAGTAAGTGCTACTTGTTGGGGCGGTTGTACACGGCTGATAGAACAAATTCTGAACAGAGTCAGAAGGCGCCAAGGCACAACAAGATGACCTCAAACGGAGACACTGATGATTGTTGTTTTCATAAGTGCTACTTTTGGGGTTGTCTTGCTGTGTGTTTTCCAACATGCATGATGTTACCGGCTAAAAAAAAGAAAAACAAAGTTACTAGCAATGGCTGGTTTTAAGTCACAACTAATCCAATGCATGATTTTGGTCACCAGCATTGCCCAAACACATGCACTGACTTGATATTTCTTGGCAGTAAGTGCTACTTGTTGGGGTACTGTTGCTGAGCATAAGGGCAAAACATGATCAGCAGTTTGTCAAGGGAACCTAATAGTTTGTATATTTTTTTTTTTTTCGGAGTCTGTTTAATAACCCTAACTTGAGCACTGGCCTGTAACTATAAATCAGCAAGTGCTACTTGTTGGGGCTTTTTTATTGGACAAGAGTCACACTGTGATTTGGAGGAAGTAGGGCAAAAAGATTACTCTCAGATAACTCCAAACAGAACCACTGCTGAAACTTTGATCAAAAGTGCTTCTCTTATGGGTTGTCTTGGAAATAACAGTACTTGCAAGTGTTTAGTCTGCTGGTCCCAAGGCTGATCAAAATAGTGAGCAATGGAAGAAGTTGCTGGTTACTGTTGTGTGAAGGCATAAATTTTACACAGCACCGGTTATGTCTGACCAAAAAGCAGAGCAACTTGGAATAAATGCACTTGGTCTGTCTTGTTACCCTAACATAAACACTGACTTGAAAGTGAAATGCAGTAAGTGCTTATTGTTGGGGTAGTTTTGCTGACCACAGGGAGTACGAAGAGGTTGTTGTGAGATATACATAGTCCATGTAACAGTTTTGCTTTCCACCGAGAGCAATCTGTTTGTTTGTTTGTGGCACATGTGAACATTGAATGTTTTATTTTGCTTGGTATGAAGTAGAGGAAGAAAGTCCTCATGTGACCAGGTGTTAAATCAGACAAAGATTGCCCCACCATCAATGCAAATGAAGGCCTGGGTATGGGCCACCTTCTTAAGTACTGTTGAAGAATTGTTTTATGCAACCATCAAGACTATTGAAACTTTGTGACCAAGGAGGAGGGGCAAAGTGGCGGTGTCAGCTTATAAAGTAAGGAGGACAGTGAAATGAATTTAGTCCACCTGAAGGGCTTCAGGAAGTCATGTCAGAAGATGCCAAGCAGAACTGAGAGAGAATTCAACAGGACACAAGTGAGGATCTCTGCAAGCTGGTTGATTGACCCAACTGGAGCACCGACTTGACTTTTTGCATTCAGTAAGTGCTACTTGTTGGGGCGGTTGTACACGGCTGATAGAACAAATTCTGAACAGAGTCAGAAGGCGCCAAGGCACAACAAGATGACCTCAAACGGAGACGCTGATGATTGTTGTTTTCATAAGTGCTTCTCTTTGGGGTTGTCTTGCTGTGTGTTTTCCAACATGCATGATGTTACCGGCTAAAAAAAAGAAAAACAAAGTTACTCGCAATGGCTGGTTTTAAGTCACAGCTAGTCCAATGCATGATTTTGGTCACCAGCATTGCCCAAACACATGCACTGACTTGATATTTCTTGGCAGTAAGTGCTACTTGTTGGGGTACTGTTGCTGAGTTCAGAGCAAAACATGATCAGCAGTTTGTCAAGGGAACCTAATAGTTTGTAAATATATATATTTTTTCTTTCAGAGTCTGTTTAATAACCCTAACTTCAGCACTGGCCTGTAACTATAAATCAGCAAGTGCTACTTGTTGGGGCTGTTTTATTGGACAAGAGTCACACTGTGATTTGGAGGAAGTAGGGCAAAAAGATTACTCTCAGATAACTCCAAACAGAACCACTGCTGAAACTTTGATCAAAAGTGCTTCTCTTTGGGGTTGTCTTGGAAATAACAGTACTTGCAAGTGTTTAGTCTGCTGGTCCCAAGGCTGATCAAAATAGTGAGTAATGGAAGAAGTTGCTGGTTACTGTTGTGTGAAGGCATAAATTTTACACAGCACCGGTTATGTCTGACCAAAAAGCAGAGCAACTTGAAATAAATGCACTTGGTCGGTCTTGTTACCCTAACATAAACACTGACTTGAAAGTGAAATGCAGTAAGTGCTTATTGTTGGGGTAGTTTTGCTGACCACAGGGAGTACGAAGAGGTTGTTGTGAGATATACATAGTCCATGTAACAGTTTTGCTTTCCACCGAGAGCAATCTGTTTGTTTGTTTGTTTGTGGCACATGTGAACATTGAATGTTTTATTTTGCTTGGTATGAAGTAGAGGAAGAAAGTCCTCATGTGACCAGGTGTTAAATCAGACAAAGATTGCCCCACCATCAATGCAAATGAAGGCCTGGGTATGGGCCATCTTCTTAAGTACTGTTGAAGAATTGTTTTATGCAACCATCAAGACTATTGAAACTTTGTGACCAAGGAGGAGGGGCAAAGTGGTGGTGTCAGCTTATAAAGTAAGGAGGACAGTGAAATGAATTTAGTCCACCCGAAGGGCTTCAGGAAGTCATGTCAGAAGATGCCAAGCAGAACTGAGAGAGAATTCAACAGGACACAAGTGAGGATCTCTGCAAGCTGGTTGATTGACCCAACTGGAGCACCAACTTGACTTTTTGCATTCAGTAAGTGCTACTTGTTGGGGCAGTTGTACACGGCTGATAGAACAAATTCTGAACAGAGTCAAAAGGGGCCAAAGCACAACAAGATGACCTCAAACGGAGACACTGATGATTGTTGTTTTCATAAGTGCTTCTCTTTGGGGTTGTCTTGCTGTGTGTTTTCCAACATGCATGATGTTACCGGCTAAAAAAAAGAAAAACAAAGTTACTCGCAATGGCTGGTTTTAAGTCACAGCTAGTCCAATGCATGATTTTGGTCACCAGCATTACCCAAACACATGCACTGACTTGATATTTCTTGGCAGTAAGTGCTACTTGTTGGGGTACTGTTGCTGAGCATGAGAGCAAAACATGACCAGCAGTTTGTCAAGGGAACCAAATAGTTTGTATATTTTTTTTCTTTGGGAGATGTTTAATAACCCTAACTTGAGCACTGGCCTGTAACTATAAATCAGCAAGTGCTACTTGTTGGGGCTGTTTTATTGGACAAGAGTCACACTGTGATTTGGAGGAAGTAGGGCAAAAAGATTACTCTCAGATAACTCCAAACAGAACCACTGCTGAAACTTTGATCAAAAGTGCTTCTCTTTGGGGTTGTCTTGGAAATAACAGTACTTGCAAGTGTTTAGTCTGCTGGTCCCAAGGCTGATCAAAATAGTGAGTAATGGAAGAAGTTGCTGGTTACTGTTGTGTGAAGGCATAAATTTTAACAGCACCGGTTATGTCCGACAAAAAAGCAGAGCAACTTTGAATAAATGCACTTGGTCTGTCTTGTTACCCTAACATAAACACTGACTTGAAAGTGAAATGCAGTAAGTGCCTATTGTTGGGGTAGTTTTGCTGACCACAGGGAGTACGAAGAGGTTGTTGTGACATATACATAGTCCATATAACAGTTTTGCTTTCCACCGAGAGCAATCTGTTTGTTTGTGGCACATGTGAACATTGAATGTTTTATTTTGCTTGGTATGAAGTAGGGGAAGAAAGTCCTCATGTGACCAGGTGTTAAATCAGACAAAGATTGCCCCACCATCAATGCAAATGAAGGCCTGTGTATGGGCCATCTTCTTAAGTACTGTTGAAGAATTGTTTTATGCAACCATCAAGACTATTGAAACTTTGTGACCAAGGAGGAGGGGCAAAGTGGTGGTGTCAGCTTATAAAGTAAGGAGGACAGTGAAATGAATTTAGTCCACCTGAAGGGCTTCAGGAAGTCATGTCAGAAGATGCCAAGCAGAACTGAGAGAGAATTCAACAGGACACAAGTAAGGATCTCTGCAAGCTGGTTGATTGACCCAACTGGAGCACCGACTTGACTTTTTGCATACAGTAAGTGCTACTTGTTGGGGCGGTTGTACACGGCTGATAGAACAAATTCTGAACAGAGTCAGAAGGCGCCAAGGCACAACAAGATGACCTCAAACGGAGACACTGATGATTGTTGTTTTCATAAGTGCTACTTTTGGGGTTGTCTTGTTGTGAGTTTTCCAACATGCATGATGTTACCGGCTAAAAAAAAGAAAAACAAAGTTACTAGCAATGGCTGGTTTTAAGTCACAACTAATCCAATGCATGATCTTGGTCACCAGCATTGCCCAAACACATGCACTGACTTGATATTTCTTGGCAGTAAGTGCTACTTGTTGGGGTACTGTTGCTGAGCATAAGGGCAAAACATGATCAGCAGTTTGTCAAGGGAACCTAATAGTTTGTATATTTTTTTTTCTTTCGGAGTCTGTTTAATAACCCTAACTTGAGCACTGGCCTGTAACTATAAATCAGCAAGTGCTACTTGTTGGGGCTTTTTTATTGGACAAGAGTCACACTGAGATTTGGAGGAAGTAGGGCAAAAAGATTACTCTCAGATTACTCCAAACAGAACCACTGCTGAAACTTTGATCAAAAGTGCTTCTCTTTGGGGTTGTCTTGGAAATAACAGTACTTGCAAGTGTTTAGTCTGCTAGTCCCAAGGCTGATCAAAATAGTGAGTAATGGAAGAAGTTGCTGGTTACTGTTGTGTGAAGGCATAAATTTTACACAGCACCGGTTATGTCTGACCAAAAAGCAGAGCAACTTGAAATAAATGCACTTGGTCGGTCTTGTTACCCTAACATAAACACTGACTTGAAAGTGAAATGCAGTAAGTGCTTATTGTTGGGGTAGTTTTGCTGACCACAGGGAGTACGAAGAGGTTGTTGTGAGATATACATAGTCCATGTTACAGTTTTGCTTTCCACCGAGAGCAATCTATTTGTTTGTTTGTGGCACATGTGAACATTGAATGTTTTATTTTGCTTGGTATGAAGTAGAGGAAGAAAGTCCTCATGTGACCAGGTGTTATATCAGACAAAGATTGCCCCACCATCAATGCAAATGAAGGCCTGGGTATGGGCCATCTTCTTAAGTACTGTTGAAGAATTGTTTTATGCAACCATCAAGACTATTGAAACTTTGTGACCAAGGAGGAGGGGCAAAGTGGTGGTGTCAGCTTATAAAGTAAGGAGGACAGTGAAATATATTTAGTCCACCCGAAGGGCTTCAGGAAGTCATGTCAGAAGATGCCAAGCAGAACTGAGAGAGAATTCAACAGGACACAAGTGAGGATCTCTGCAAGCTGGTTGATTGACCCAACTGGAGCACCGACTTGACTTTTTGCATTCAGTAAGTGCTACTTGTTGGGGCGGTTGTACACGGCTGATAGAACAAATTCTGAACAGAGTCAAAAGGGGCCAAAGCACAACAAGATGACCTCAAACGGAGACACTGATGATTGTTGTTTTCATAAGTGCTTCTCTTTGGGGTTGTCTTGCTGTGTGTTTTCCAACATTCATGATGTTACCGGCTAAAAAAAAGAAAAACAAAGTTACTCGCAATGGCTGGTTTTAAGTCACAGCTAGTCCAATGCATGATTTTGGTCACCAGCATTGCCCAAACACATGCACTGACTTGATATTTCTTGGCAGTAAGTGCTACTTATTGGGGTACTGTTGCTGAGCATAAGGGCAAAACATGATCAGCAGTTTGTCAAGGGAACCTAATAGTTTGTATATTTTTTTTTTCTTTCGGAGTCTGTTTAATAACCCTAACTTGAGCACTGGCCTGTAACTATAAATCAGCAAGTGCTACTTGTTGGGGCTGTTTTATTGGACAAGAGTCACACTGTGATTTGGAGGAAGTAGGGCAAAAAGATTACTCTCAGATAACTCCAAACAGAACCACTGCTGAAACTTTGATCAAAAGTGCTTCTCTTTGGGGTTGTCTTGGAAATAACAGTACTTGCAAGTGTTTAGTCTGCTGGTCTCAAGGCTGATCAAAATAGTGAGTAATGGAAGAAGTTGCTGGTTACTGTTGTGTGAAGGCATAAATTTTACACAGCACCGGTTATGTCTGACCAAAAAGCAGAGCAACTTGGAATATATTCACTTGGTCGGTCTTGTTACCCTAACATAAACACTGACTTGAAAGTGAAATGCAGTAAGTGCTTATTGTTGGGGTAGTTTTGCTGACCACAGGGAGTACGAAGAGGTTGTTGTGAGATATACATAGTCCATGTAACAGTTTTGCTTTCCACCGAGAGCAATCTGTTTGTTTGTTTGTGGCACATGTGAACATTGAATGTTTTATTTTGCTTGGTATGAAGTAGAGGAAGAAAGTCCTCATGTGACCAGGTGTTAAATCAGACAAACATTGCCCCACCATCAATGCAAATGAAGGCCTGGGTATGGGCCATCTTCTTCAGTACTGTTGAAGAATTGTTTTATGCAACCATCAAGACTATTGAAACTTTGTGACCAAGGAGGAGGGGCAAAGTGGTGGTGTCAGCTTATAAAGTAAGGAGGACAGTGAAATGAATTTAGTCCACCCGAAGGGCTTCAGGAAGTTATGTCAGAAGATGCCAAGCAGAACTGAGAGAGAGAATTCAACAGGACACAAGTAAGGATCTCTGCAAGCTGGTTGATTGACCCAACTGGAGCACCGACTTGACTTTTTGCATTCAGTAAGTGCTACTTGTTGGGGCGGTTGTACACGGCTGATAGAACAAATTCTGAACAGAGTCAGAAGGCGCCAAGGCACAACAAGATGACCTCAAACGGAGACACTGATGATTGTTGTTTTCATAAGTGCTTCTCTTTGGGGTTGTCTTGCTGTGTGTTTTCCAACATGCATGTTACCGGCTAAAATGACAAAGTTACCCGCAATGGCTGTTTTTTTTTTAAGTCACAGCTTGTCCAATGCATGATCTTGGTCACCAGCATTACCCAAACACATGCACTGACTTGACATTTCTTTGCAGTAAGTGCTACATGTTGGGGTACTGTTGCTGAGCATGAGAGGAAAATATGATCTGCTGTTTGTCAAGGGAACCTATGTGTTTGTTGTTGTTTTTTTTTAGAGTCTGTTTAATAACCCTCACTTGAGCACTGGCCTGTAACTATAAATCAGCAAGTGCTACTTGTTGGGGCTGTTTCATTGGACAAGAGTCACACCGTGATTTGGAAGAAGTAGGGCAAAAAGATTACTCTCAGATAACTCCAAACAGAACCACTGCTGAAACTTTGATCAAAAGTGCTTCTCTTTGGGGTTGTCTTGGAAATAACAGTACTTGCAAGTGTTTAGTCTGCTGGTCCCATGGCTTATCAAAATAGTGAGTAATGGAAGAAGTTGTGGGTTACTGTTGTGTGAAGGCATAAAGGGCCTGTTTCCAGTAATGTTAATTCTCCATAGGAGCCTGCCCCCGTATAATTTCTTATCTAGCTCAACTACTGTTTTATTCTTTTCTGAAAAATAATTTTACACCTTTCCGACACCCAGATTTCATAATTTAAGTGAAAATGTATTTTTATAAAGTTGTCAATTTCAGCATCAAAGACATAAGTTCGTAAATAAAAGAAGGTAATCTCAAAATTGTAAATCGCAACATAGTATAAATATCTTTTGATAAATATTTCCAAAACATCGTGTTTATTCATAAAACAGAAAAAAAAAAATCTTGGATGAAAATGCACTTGCAGAGACACAATTATGAAGAAAAATGACATAAATTTGCAATTTTCTCCCTCCATATAGTTTTGGATGCAAATTTCCATCAGAAAATCGGATAGAGCTTTACTTGTTTCATATGTGTACCAAAAATCAGCTAATTCCATGTGGTGGAACGTTCTCATATCGCCGCCTGAATGTGGTTGTAAATTGAAAGAAAAGGGGAAATGAGTAACAACCTTGTCTGAAACCCTATCATATAGCTTATTATATACAAACTTTTATATTGAATATCAGAGCGGATATTTTCATGACAGTTTTATGATGTGTAACGACTAAATAAATAGTATCGATATAAAGATTTACACTGAGGACACCCTGATACATGAATACTGTTCTATCTCAAGTTGTCCTCTTCTGAATTTTCTGATCGTGTGGCCTTGTACATTTATCCGTATCTTCTTGTCTTTGTCTATACGTTTACGAAATCATTCACTCGACGCTAGCTATTCTTGTCTCAATTTCCTTGTTTTATTGTCCCATCCCCAAAGCGTTTTGGCTCTGTCAGGGTTGGGACCCTGACTTGTCTCACTTTCTTTGTGCCTGCCGACCACGCCATATCGAATAAATAGATTATCCATATGAAATACTTTATTTTGTTCTAAGTAATCAATCAATTCTGCGCTTCTTGGAGGTATTGAATGTGATTTATTATATTGTCTTGTTATTTTGTGCAATTAGCTGTTCGTTATTTATCACACATCTTCGCATATTTGTACCAAACTACTAAGTATTAGCTGTTTACAGCAATCATCGGTGGCTTGCTATTTTGTTACTTTATTGATGCTTCATAAACCAATTGTTATGGCTTCAAGATGGAGGGTAAATGTGTTGGAGAAGAGTGTCAAGTATACTTCAAGAAACGTAGTGGCAATAAGAACAGAAGTGCACGCAGTGTAAATAGTCCACAATATAAATGGCTCCTAGATACGCTGGTGCAACAAGGATTGATGTCAGCAAAGGAACAAGCATTTCTTTGCCAGAAGTGCTACATGAAGTATCTTCGGAACAAAAATCAGCCTTAACCTGAACCCGAACAGAACCAGGAAATAGAGGAAGAAGACGACTCCCTGTCCCATATCCTGCCGTTGCGGACCCTTCATGATCTTTTGAATGGATCATCTTCACACAAAAAATGCTGTCTCTGTCTTGTTACCTTCACAAAAAATGGAACAAAATCATCAGTCTTACCAAAATGTGCAAGACCTGATCTATTCACACAAACTGTGGTGTCCCACCTCATCCCGCGTCTGCTTCATTCACCTTATTGGTAACGACTTAGATCCGTCTACAGAGGTTGTCCTTGATGGTAGAGGTTCCTTGGAATCTCAGTTACCATCAAAATCATCCGAAATCATTAATGACCTCCTCGAGGTGTCACACGTCCTTTCACCGAACCAGTCTGCGTTTACAATAAGCTTTTCTTCTCTTGATGACTCGGCATGCATGGCCTGGACAGGTTGGTCCAAAGATCAGTTCCTTGAAATCCACTCGCACTGTTCCCCATATCTTTCTTCTGGTATATATACCAAGACTACACACGATGCTCTATTACTGTTCTGGGTAAAACTGAAAACCGACATTTCCTGGAGTGTACTTCTATTTTTGGAATTTCCAAGTCAAGTGTGTCCAAAACTTTCCACTCCATAGTACAGGCATTAGACACATCGATAGTCCCACAATTTCTAGGTCCGGATCACTTGACAAGAGAACAATTGCTCGGGCACAATACTGTCTTTTCAGAAGCATTTTTTGGAGATAAAGCCACTGCCATATTAGATGGCACCTATATTTATATCCAGAAAAGCTCCGGCCACAAGCTCTAGAGAATGTCCTACTGTGGCCAGAAGAAGAGAAACTATCTCAAATTCATGAACATCGCCTAACCAGATGGCTACATTCTTGACACCGTAGGACCATTCACTGGCAGCGAAAATGATGCTACAATTACAAAAAAAGTCATGGACAAGCTAGTTACTTGGCTACAACCAGACAACAACGTTGGGGACACAGCACCAGTGTCCCAATTCAGGGGCTGCATCCTCCGAAGGACCCGAAGGCCAGTCCTTCGGAGGACGGGTAGGCCGTCACACTTTTGTTAAATGGGACAGTCCGATCCTTCGGATTATTTCCGGGTTGCGTCACCAGATGTCTCCGCCCCTACCCTTACGTCACGATTTCTGTTGGCCAGGATTCAAGACGAAGACGAAATGTTTGGTGAAGTGGAAGTGTTACTTTTTTTTTTAATATATCTTCTTTTGGAGGAAGAAGAGATGCAGCTCCGTCGGCGCCGCCGGCGGATGCTGTATCTCCGGTTGAGAGAGGAACGTGGAGAGGTAAACTTATTTGAACCCACAGTATTATCTCAATTATTATCATTAAACAGCTGACAGTAATTGGTCTTTAACATACCAATACATTACGATAATGCCAGACTAAACTGTAGAATGGCACTCATGGTTAATGCCACATAACCTTGACAATTGATTAAGTTAAAGAACGCAGGCTTTAATTTAATATTAAGATTAAAATATTACTAAAATATCTGTCATGAATCATCAAAACTAGATTGAGAAGCTGAGATCGATTAATGTGGTTTGATAAGCAGGTTTAGCATTATATGCCAAACGTCCTAAATGAACTCTTATCTTATTGAATAAGATTATTTATCTATTGTCCAATTAAACATTTTCCCTCATTTCCCACTTCAGACCAGACCTCTGTACTGCAGGGTCAACCTGGCCGTCCCCGTCCTCAACAGGTTTTTCGAGGACGGGGACACAAGGCAGGATTTTCGTCTGAGCAGAGAGTCACTGGCAGTGCTGCTGAACCTTCTCCAACAGGATCGGAGACATGGATGAGGGTGCCACAATAGAGACCTTGGTGTTCCTGTTCTGGCTGGCAAGTGGGGCAGCCTACAGGGTGGCCTCAAGGGTGTTTGGGATGCCTCGCTCCACCGTCCACCGGATCGTCCACCGAGTTACTGGGGAGGTGGTGGCCATTCGCCACAAGGTCATCTACCTCCCAAAAACTGCTGAAGACCTGGGGGCAGTAACTTGTGGGTTTGCAGGGCTGGCAAGACACAGAGCTTTTTTAAAAGCTGCTGGAGCGATCGACGGCTGCCATGTTAGGATCAAGCCACCAGGCGGTCCTGATGGTCACTGCTACATGAACAGGAAACTGTTTGCATCGATCATCCTCCAGGCAGTTTGTGACCATCAGGGCCGCTTTATAGACACGTACGTGGGCTGGCCGGGGTCGGTGCATGACTCCAGAGTACTCCGGCACAGCCCACTGTACAGGCGATCCATCTACCCTCCTCCAGGGCACTTCATCCTTGCAGATGGTGGGTACCCGTGCCTTCAACATCCCCTCCCCCTCATTACTCCCTACAAGCGGCCTGTGGAAGGTGTGGGAGCCCAGCGCTTCAATGTCCATCATTCCAGGGCACGCTGTATCATTGAGCGTGCCTTTGGAATGATGAAGACCAGGTTCAGATCCATCTTCCTGCATGCGCTGGAGGTGCACCACACCTTTGTGCCTCAGGTACATCATAACTCAACAGGAATCTCTTTTGTCTTTGAATTTAGCCTGCTTTGTGTGCAATATGAAAGTGATGAATATTCTCTTTCATGTCAGGTCATAACAGCATGTGCCGTCCTGCACAACATCTGCCTGGGGGCAGGTGACATCATGCCCCCAGAGGATGAGCTGCAAGACGTCATGCCGGAGGATGAGGGGGAGAACGTGCTGGGGGCAGCCAGTGGTGCTCCATGGTGAGACCGGCTGGCTGCGGAGGTGTCTGCCCTGGAGGAGATGATCCTGGATCACGACTATCTTTAGTTGGCAAGTAAAATAATTTTGAATGCATTATTCCTTTTTAAAGGGTTTGTAGATTGTTTTGTTTGTTGAAATTATTATTCTTACTACTATAAACATGAAATTACAATTCTTACCTCTTTCTTAGTGACGTGGCAGCCGTCGATCTTGTCAGCCCTGCAAACCCTGTTGATGGACGATGAGGTGGACAGTGGAGACGACACCCCAAAACACCCGGAATACCACCCCATATGATGTCCCACTGACACCAAGGTCTTTATTGTGGCATCCCATCCAGCCCAGCAGCACTGCCAGGGACTCCTGCTCAGCCTTTTTTTGTTTTTTTTGTTTGCTTAAGTTATATTTTTAAGTTGCTCATTTCAAAACAGTAAATCTGTAAATATTTATTTGTATTATAATTTGTTGTAGATCATTATACTTTCATAATAAAAGTAAAAGCTCAGTCCCTTTGTTGTCCCTGAAGAGCGCATGATGCTGCTTGCTAACCCTGTTGTAAA
This sequence comes from Labroides dimidiatus, assembly GCA_030710495.1. Taxonomy (NCBI): domain Eukaryota; kingdom Metazoa; phylum Chordata; class Actinopteri; order Labriformes; family Labridae; genus Labroides; species Labroides dimidiatus. The sequence goes on along the minus strand of CM061152.1, from coordinate 2,789,448 downwards.
TTGTACTTCAGTTCTAAAGACCAAATGGAACAGACAGCATTTAATAATTTAAATAAATTTTAATATAAGAAATATATCAAATGAGTACAATACAAAAATATAACTCATAAATGAACAAAATAAAACAGTCATTACAATATCAAACAAACTTAAATTAACGATCCGTCAGCTTCTCAAGCAGAGAGAAGAGTCGCTCCATTCTCTCTTTGCTTTCTCTCTCCCTCCTCTCCTCTGCCTCCCTCTGCAGCCTCATGTCTCTTCTGATAAGTTCAAGGAGTTCATCTGTTCGTCTCCTTTTCCTCCCTGGCCCTGGCTGGTGTGCTGCTGCTGCTACATTGTCCTCCTCCCCCTCCTCTTCCTCCTCCTCCTCCTGGTCACCAACCGCTGCACTTGGCCCTGGTGTGTCCTCAGGAATGGAGGCAATTAGGACAGGGGGGGCTATGGAAGGCCTCTGTCCTAATACCTCATCCATGAGGACAAACCAGGGCCAAGTAGCAGCGGTTGGTTTCCCGCTCACCCCCTCTCCAGTCGCTGGATATTTGCAAGCCTAAGAGTGGAAATCAATTACATCAACAATTTTCAGCAAATTATTTATTAACCTGGGTGGGTAAAACAAATGAAATGCAGTTTCCACATCATCATTAAAAACATCACCTACTTTGTATTTTCTTTTCAGGTTGTCCCACTTTTTTTCTAATTGATGGGGCTCAACCATTCCCACCAGGCCCATTTCATCAATAATAGCTCTAAACACAGAGAAATAATAGAAAGGTGAACACAGGACAACATTAACAGAGGAATGCAAAGATTTAAAAAAAAAAAAAAAAAATTACATTAGGACACTGACAAATGCCCTTATTGTTATTGCCTTACCGCCATCCAGCAGTGGTGGAGTGCTTAGCCCCGGTAAAAAGATTTTCATTTTTTACTCGGAGCCGAATTAATTGCTCCGTTTACTCCTTGCTCCCTAAAACAAAATTATATATAAAACACGTTGTTTTATGACAACAGACAAAAGCGTTCGACTGTATCAACAACAACAACAACAACAATAACCCTAAACTTAGCTCTTTATTCAATCTAAATGTGTATATAGAATTTACAGTTTTACAGTCTGGAATAAAAGCAGGGATCATAGCCTAATCCAAATGTGTTCATTGTGGTCTTTTTATGTACTCAAAGTAAAAATAGTCTTGTCACAATAAGATATAAGTCAACCTCTAAACGTCTAACAGTTTCATAGATTAAAATAGAATAAAATGTACTTTCATGTTATGGTGAATTGATGTGAAAGTTCATAATGGTGATAGTGAGGGCTTTAACCCTCGTATTGTCTTAAATTTTACCTTTTGTCCTCTCGAGTCAAATTGAATTTGATCATCTGTTTTGACATAAAAAGCTTAGTGAAGCTACATTATGGAAACGCTTTCAATTTGTTTAATGGCAGCAAACAGTTACACCTGTTGTCTCCCGTGGCCAAATTGACCCGAGAGCAGGTGCTATATTTATTTATATAAAACACATAAGTTGACAAAAACTGTCAAGATTAATTTTGTTTATAAACGTTAATGTAATTTTCAGGCAATTCTACTGAAGAAAACCAAAGTTTTGGCAAATTAATTTTGAATTCAGCTCAAATTAACCTGAAGACCACAGGAGGGTTATTTCCAACGATGTAATGCTACTGTTAACTGAAAGTTTAAATTGGGACGTTTCCAATTCACCTGAAGTTTCACATACCTGGCGTTGGATGGTCAAATTACTTAAAACGGAGTATAAACAGAATACTTAAATTTTAAAGTCATGCCTGCGCCACTTGATGTCGCCACGTCGATAAGTTTTATATTCGGGACTGAGCAAAGGTGGGCAACCGATGCGCTTTAAACCGGTGGGCAAAGGATCTTGGGATATGGAGGGCCGTGAAGGACAGTAGCGGTGCGTCCTCCAAAAAGAGGCAAAGAAGGCTGCATTTGTGGGCCGCATTTGGAGGATCCTCCGAATCTGCTGCGAATTGGGACGGCCTTCGCGCAGCAACTTGCTGTGATTAATGAATGAATGTGTGACAGTTGAAGTGGACTGAATCACTGAGGGGGTTACTAATCCCTCAAAATGACCCTCAGATTTGTCCATCATTGATCAAAAAATTCTGTCAAAAGACAGAGAATAATCAGTTAACGCCACCTCTGAGGGGAATTGGAAATTTTAACTTTCAGTTAAAAAACGTGAAGCTGGTAATTCATTAGCCGTCCTTCGGAGGATGCAGCCCCTGAATTGGGACACAGCAAGTGATGACAGCGCCTTGCTTGGCTCGGTGGATGGAAAATTTACTTTTAAAAAACAGTCGCCGCGGTCCGTCAGCGCGAGCCACTTCACACTGCATCCGTCTCAGGAGGGGAGCGCAGCTCAGCGTACTCATAGCAGCTGGATACACAAGATCACAGGAGAACCACATGTTCCTGCAGGAATCACACCCATGACAACTACTTTCATGATATTTAGTATGTTAAACTCACCTGCCCTCCCAGAGCTTCATTAATTCAGTCCTTCCCTTTCAGTCTCTGTTGGTGTCCTTATATAAAGGATGTGTTGTATCGTATATAATTATCTGGTTTTCTGCCTCTAATATAAACTTTTCCTCGTCCATGGCGTCAGATTTCCTCTGGGTCTGACCCGCTGATGACTGCTGGCCCTGTGCCAGTGTCGTAGTTTTGATATACGAGGATAATTTTACGATCAACAGGCTGAACATGGTGCTTTATTTTGAAAAGACCAGAAACTCTGATCATTTTTCGCGTCTGTTTTCCTGTTTGGTACGATCTGCTCTGCGGAGATTGACGCATTTTTTAAAAAAAAAAAAAAACATCTTTTGAGCAAAATAAACAGGATTTGTAGTTTAAACTTCTGTATGTGACTATTCAATGATTTAGTCTTCTACCAAAATCTGTTTGAAAAGTGTTGCTTCTGATGTTGAATATTGATGCGATTAAAATTCGATAAATTACGATTAATTAATTACAAATGGCATAATTAATTCGATTAATTTTTTTAATCAAGTCCCAACACTAGTTCTATTCTATTCTTTTCTATACTGTTCTGTTCTATTCTATTCTTTTCTATTCTACTCTATTCTGTTCTATTCTATTCTATTCTATTGTGTTCTATTCTATTGTGTTCTATTCTATTCCATTCTGTTCTGTTCTATTCTATTATGTTCTATTCTGTTCTGTTTTATTCTATTCTGTTCTATTATGTTCTATTTTATTCTATTATGTTCTATTCTATTCTGTTCTATTCTATTCTGTTCTATTCTATTGTGTTCTATTCTATTCTATTCTATTGTGTTCTATTCTATTGTGTTCTATTCTATTCTATTCTATTGTGTTCTATTCTATTCTATTGTGTTCTGTTCTATTCTGTTCTGTTCTATTCTATTGTGTTCTATTCTATTCTGTTCTAATACATTCTGTTCTATTCTGTTCTATTCTATTGTGTTCTATTCTATTCTATTGTGTTCTTTTCTGTTCTATTCTATTCTATTGTGTTCTATTCTATTGTGTTCTATTCTATTCTATTGTGTTCTATTCTATTCTATTGTGTTCTATTCTATTCTATTGTGTTCCATTCTATTGTGTTCTATTCTATTCTATTGTGTTCTATTCTATTCTATCCTGTTCTACTGTGTTCTATTCTATTCTATTGTGTTCTATTCTATTCTGTTCTGTTCTATTCTATTCTGTTCTATTCTATTCCATTCTGTTCTATTCTATTCCATTCTGTTCTGCTCTATTCCATTCTGTTCTATTCTATTCTATTGTGTTCTATTCTATTCTATTCTGTTCTATTCCATTCCATTCTGTTCTTTTCTATTGTGTTCTATTCTATTCTGTTCTATTCTATTGTGTTCTATTCTATTCTATTGTGTTCTATTCTAGTGTGTTCTATACCATTTTATTGTGTTCTATTCTATTCTATTCTATTGTGTTCTATTCTAGTCTGTTCTGTTCTATTCCATTCTGTTATGTTCTATTCCATTCTGTTCTGTTCTATTCCATTCTGTTCTATTCCATTCTGTTCTATTCTATTCTATTGTGTTCTATTCTATTCTGTTCTGTTCTATTCTATTCTGTTCTATTCTATTCTATTCTATTCTATTCTGTTCTATTCTATTCTATTGTTCTATTCTGTTCTATTCTATTCTATTCTATTATACTCTTTTCTATTTTGTTCTGTTCTATTCTATTCTGTTCTATTCTCTTCTGTTCTATTGTATTCTACTGTGTTCTATTCTATTCTGTTCTATTTAGTGGTGGGACTTTATCGCGTTAATTCGATAATTAACTAGGGGGAAATTAACAGCGTTAAAAAAAAATAACGCATTTTATCGTATTTTATTTTATAGTCTATATCACACAGAACGGTTCTCAGTGCACGAGTTTCTGGCAGACGGATTATAGCGACGCACTGAGTGATGGATAACACTTGCTGTGTCCCAATTCAGGGGCTGCGTCCTTCGTGGGACGCATTTGAAGGCCAGTAACGTCACAACGCTGCATGAAGGCCGTCCCAATTCAGAGCAGATTTGGAGGATCCTCCAAATGCGGCCCACAAATGCGTCCTCCTTTGCCTCTTTTTGGAGGACGCAACGCTACTATCCTTCGCTGCCCTCCATATCCCAAGATCCTTTGCCCACCGCTGCTCAGTCCCGAAAAAGAACGGGGGAAATTGCACAATAGTGACATTAGATGGTGTTAATTTTACTTTTAAATGTAAGTATTGGATTTATACCCGGTTTTTACTCATTTTAACATCCAATGCCAGATACGGGGAATCAGATGTTGAGCCAGATGTTTTACTTATCGGTCATTTTGACAGATGGGGGACGTAAAAATTATGTCATAATGAATAATGATCCCTCAATTAAAAAAAAATCAATAACTGGAAATATTAATTATTAATTATATATTTTCGTATGTCATCATAAAAGCAACTCAAATACAACTTTAACATTAACTATGCAGGGAAATGTATTGCTTATTGGGCAGAAAGAAAATACAAACTATAATACCGACCCAGATAGCAAAATATAACTGGAGCGGACGTGGGCCAGATGTACTGCAAATTTCGGCCTAATTTCGTAAAACGGCTCCGCCCCAGTGTCTTTTTGAACAATGGGCCAAACTCGGTATGGATTCACTTGCCGGATCAGCAAACAGTTTTGGGCCAGAACTGGTCCGAAGTAAAAAAAAAAAAACATTAATTTATGGCCCGGACATGGCAAACATATGTTACCCAGTTGCTACACTCTGGGCCAGAACTGGGCCAGATGTAACCCAGACTTGTATCAAACCTGTTTTCAGTATTAAATATGGGGGTCCATTTTGTTCAGTGTATCATACTTTAATCAGTGGCAATTGCTCTAAGACTGCAAGGGAAGCTCAGCTTCCCCTAAAATGTCCCCAAACAAAGTGTTGATCTGTCCTGCTGTGTGTACATTTCATTGCCTAAATATGCACTAGAATACCTTCATCTTTTGTTCTGAATCAGCTACTTATCACAGGTAACTGGTGCCACTTCCTTCTCATTCATCCACGCAGCGTCTCAGCGCTTTAACACAGTCGGACGCTGAGCGTCTTCAGACTTCAACAGTGTAGGGTAGAGTGGGTTGTTCCACTGTGGAAACTGGACGGTCATTGGATAAATGCTGGGCTTTGTCCCGCCCATCGGACGCTCAGCGTCTCTGGGGGTCTATGAGGCAGTGGGCTGGCCTGGACGCTCAGCTTCTGCATGATGATTGGATGATCTTTCTGAGGCTGAATCCCTTTTTGATTGACAGTGAAATGAGCCAATCAGCGATCTTGAAGTAAAACTCTCTACCGGAGACTTTCTAACTTCTACATTCAGTTGTTCTGGACTGATCCGGAGGCTTTATCGATCCCCAGCAAGTTTACCTTTCTTAAAAACGACGAGCGTTGTGTTTAAAGATTCGAAAGATTCTCTTTTCACCAACAAGCAGCTACAGCTGCAGGTGTAGAGAGGAACTTCTCCTGTTTAAAGCGGCTCAATGGCAAACACAATGGGCCAAGGCCGTTTAAGCAGTCTAGCTCTGCTGGCCATTGAGAGAACACTGGTAAAATCCCTGGAAAAGACACCTAGTTGGTACGACAGGGTCACAGATCATTTCCTTGAAAAGGAACGGAGGGTAGAATTTACGTTTAAATAAATAAACAAATTTATGATGTAGGCCAGAAAAAAAATTGAGCTTCCCCTCCTTGACTGACCAGCAGCCGCCACTGACTTTAATGTGTTCATGTTGCAAATTAAATGTGTCTATTAAAAGCAATAATGACAACACTTCTTTTTCCTTAAAGTGCCATTTATTAATGCTAACATGGTGCACCATTACATTACAACATTGTCAAATAACATTTTTCATAAAAGATTTTAATTGGAACAAGCAACTCCACATTAAAAGATGAGCCATTTTTAAACTGTAAACAACAATGTATTCTAACATTGAAACATTTCAAGAAATACATAGTAAATGCTTTCTAACTGTATATGTTGTACTGCAACAAATCCTTAACTTAACTTGCTAATAATCAACACTTAACTTGCAGACATGGCAGAACACTTGAATACACCGACCATTGAGATAGAGCTCAAGGGGTTCACAAGTTACCGAGCAGCATCAGGTTCTGAGCTGTAGACTTAGGGACGACAAATATTTGTGATTACAAATGATTTACTGATTAGGGACTATCAAATAAAATACTTAGTTGTCGTTCTTTTTTTTAATTGCATCTGACATTATGACATTAAAACAAACAAAATCAGCTGTCTTTATTGGTCTATATTTCTCATTATCTTAATGCCTAGCTTACAAAGAAAACAAGACTTTATATTATGTTAGATGTCAACTTGTTGAAATGCAATCAAATATAAGGTGTACAATGTACGATTACACAGCACTGATGTGCTGTTGTACGTATTACTTTAAACATGATGTATTGCATATTAAGATGTCTATTTGACTGATGCAATATTGAAAATGTGATAATTTCGATCAATTTTTTTATGGACCCTTGGATTAGCTAATGGGGACCTTTTTAAATAAATAAATATAGTGTTAATAGTGTATTATAGCAAAGAGGAAGACTTCTCTCCCTCCCTCCATTGCCCCCCTTCCTAATATCTTTTTTGCAATTTTTTTTTGCATAATCGTCGCACTTAAATGTTTCAGATCATCACACAAATTTTAGTTTTAGACAAAGATAACCTGAGTAAATAAAAAATGCAGTTTTTAAATGATGATTTCATTTATTAAGGGAAAAAAGCTATCCAATCCAACATGATCCTATGTGACAAAGTACCCCCCCCATGTTAATTCATGAGTTAACTTTGATTAACCACATTATTTTGAAAGCAGAGTTCAATTTCGCTGACCACACATAGACCTGATTACTGCCAGACATCATCATTTAAAAACTGCATTTTGCATTTACTCAGGTAATTATTGTGTAACACTAAAATTTGTGATTATCTGAAGCATTAAGTGTAACAAATATGCAAAAAAAAAAAAAAAAAAAGCTATCAGGAAGGGGGCAGATACTTTTTCACAGCACTGTTATCTCACTCCCCTAACTGACCAAGCTCACCCAGACCAGTCAAAAACCCATCAGGTTGGTGGGCTATTTAGTATAGGGTTCAAATTGCAAACTCAAATTGGAACTATAATGCCAAACAACTCAAACGATGATGCACTATACTGTACACTGTAAAGCAGTAACAAACATCAGCAGTGGTAACAATAGCACACACTTAAAATATCAGTTGCTCCAAGTGTTACCTGTGCTCGCATCATGCGGTCCTTCCGACCACCTCCTCGGTCAGATGCCAAGTTGAACCATATGTTTATTGATGTCCATGTCTGATGCTTGCTTTGCCACATGACTTTTGCGTACAGCACCTATACAAACAACATTCACAGAAAATTAATTCAAGCATCATAAGGAAAACAGTCTACAGTGACCAATACTGTTTAATCCAGATGCTATGTGCAAAATCTGAGGTAAATATTTCATTATTAATAAAAGCATGAAACTTGGTACATGTGTACAGTTTGGGGGCCTGAACATTTTCAGATATGGCGCCATCACAGAATTGCCTTGTGGTTGCCTTGGCAACTTTTCATTTTTCAATACAGTATACTTATGTATTTTTGCATCATATGTTCTGAACCAAACATAAAGAAATGATGTCTACCCCCTGTGTTTTAATGGTCAAGGATTGCAGGGACACAACATGTGGCATCATAAACTGTTCAAGTAAGGAAACGGTGCCAACTTGAAATATTTTGTGTGAAGATAAAGGCTCGAGAAATACAAGAAGTCAATTAATTCAAATTCTTGGGAATAATTTCAACTTAAATTGTTTTAAATTCATAAGGCAGTACATACCAACTCAGGCAGCTCAGATATTTATGCACTCCATGATTTTTTTTCTCATTTATCATATTGTATGACAGTTTGGGCTCAGGGTTCACCTTCAACAATCAAAAGTCTTTCATCCTTGTATAATAAAGCCCTAAAAGTTATAGAAAAAAAGCCCATCACTGCCACATTCTGAAAAAATACGATCTATCGAGTTTTGAAAACTTCATACAGTTTTCTTTTCTTAAATTAGTTTTTAAATGTATTAATAATCTTGCCTCTGAATCCTTATCCAAATTTATTTAAAGACAGTACTAGGGATGAGCGAGTACACCATTATCTGTATCTGTATCTGTATCTGTTTACCCATCCATATTATCCGTATCCGTACTCGTATGGGCGGGGCCTAAACCGGAAGTGGGCGTGTTTTGTCAGAAAATGGGCGGACTTAAACCCGAACTTTATTTTAAGTCTGAAACTGGCTTTTTTTTTTTTTTTTTAAGGCTTTTGTTTGATCAGCTATGTATTATGTACAACTGGTAAAATGTGTATGTAGTGGTGTGAAAGACTGTCTCTTTATTTATGATCTGTGTAAATTTAATAGGTGATTTGTGCAAACATTCAGTGGCAAAAAACTAAAAAATGCCTTGTTGTTCACTTTATTTTCAAAAACACTGTGCTCATTCTGAGCACAGTGTTTCTGTTTCTTTCTCACCAGCCAAACTAAAATCACGCAGCCAGTTAAAAAAAAACAAAACAAAAAAAGCGACACCAGGAGTTTACAGCGTTAAGTCTCAAATGCGTTGCGTGGACGTTGCAAAACAGTTGATCAAGTAACTTTAAATATAAAAAAAGAACTAAAGAGATGCGAGACAACGAAAACCTTAAATAAACGGTCCTGAATTGAAGCAAGAGGCACTGACCAGCGCAACACGAGCCGTTTTCAGCCCCGTCTTGTCACATGCATCGCGTATGACACGAAATAAGTTGAAGAAGTAACTTTAAATACCAAACAAACCTCAATAGAGACGAGCAGAAGAAAACTGAGTGAGTAATTCAGAGATTAGAGCAACGTAAACTACAGTCAACTCAAGCAAGCAAGAGAAGTAGTCGCTGTCACTCGCTGCCTGTATGTGTGTGTGTGTATGTGTGTGTGTGAAAGAGGAGAGCAGACACCTCCTCGCTGCAGCATGTGGGTGCAGGGAGGGGGGTGTGCTGTGTGTGACTGGCCGATCACAGAGCATGAAGAGTGAAGAGAGTAGTTGTTGATACCCAATGAGGATTCTTTTAGTACGGATACGAATAATCCTAAAAAAAAACTCGTGTTGTATTCGTATTCGGCAAAAATGCATTATCCGTAACGAGTACTCGTTTGAAACGAATATCCGGCTCATCCCTAGACAGTACAGCAGCAGAGTAACAAGAAGGAAGGTGATTCATTACTAACGGAAATCAAATTAACCACAGATTTAAAACCCTTCTCTACAAAGGTTAAGTACTGGTTAAAAGCAAATCAGAGCTGTAATCATTCTTAGTCTGCCATGTTTTTTGCTTATTTTGAACTGGTTTGTAGAATTACTTGTTTATTTTATGTGAACATGTATTTTATTGTTATTCTGTAAACTTTTGTGTCATGTTTTAAAATTTGTTTACTCAAAGGCCCAACAAGTGACAAGAGCTGGAAAATAGCATTTGCTATGAACTCTCTGTGCAGCACATCATTCATGCTCAATGATGGAACAATGTTAAACTGTATCATCTCTATCAAATAAACACATTTAAATTCTAATTCAAACAGCTAAAGGGGAATTCACAGAGACATTGTGAGATGGAACTTGACTTTTCCATTAAGTGTGAAACTCGGTACAGATATACCGTTTAGGGCCCTGAAAATTTTTAAATATACATATACATACATTGCAGAAATGCCTTCTGGTTGCCACACCAGCCATTTTTATAGTAAATGGTAAAATCGATCAGTACTTATATAGCGCTGTTCTAGTCTTACTGACTACTCAAAGCGCTTTACACTGCTAACCTCATTCACCCATCCACACCACATTCACACAGATGGCTAATTTAAGCTAATCAGACCATCGGCTGTAGCTACCATTCACACCACATTCATACACCACTGACCAACAGTGGGAGCAACTTGGGGTTCAGTGTCTTGCAACTTGGGGTTCAGTGTCTTGCTCACACTTGTCTTGACACTTCGGCATGTGACTGCAGGAGCTGGAATCGAACCCACAACCTACTGATTGTGGGGGCAACAACTCTACCAACTAGGTGTACAATGTACGATTACACAGCACTGATGTGCTGTTGTACGTATTACTTTAAACATGATGTATTGCATATTAAGATGTCTATTTGACTGATGCAATATTGAAAATGTGATAATTTCGATCAATTTTTTTATGGACCCTTGGATTAGCTAATGGGGACCTTTTTAAATAAATAAATATAGTGTTAATAGTGTATTATAGCAAAGAGGAAGACTTCTCTCCCTCCCTCCATTGCCCCCCTTCCTAATATCTTTTTTGCAATTTTTTTTTGCATAATCGTCGCACTTAAATGTTTCAGATCATCACACAAATTTTAGTTTTAGACAAAGATAACCTGAGTAAATAAAAAATGCAGTTTTTAAATGATGATTTCATTTATTAAGGGAAAAAAGCTATCCAATCCAACATGATCCTATGTGACAAAGTACCCCCCCCATGTTAATTCATGAGTTAACTTTGATTAACCACATTATTTTGAAAGCAGAGTTCAATTTCGCTGACCACACATAGACCTGATTACTGCCAGACATCATCATTTAAAAACTGCATTTTGCATTTACTCAGGTAATTATTGTGTAACACTAAAATTTGTGATTATCTGAAGCATTAAGTGTAACAAATATGCAAAAAAAAAAAAAAAAAAGCTATCAGGAAGGGGGCAGATACTTTTTCACAGCACTGTTATCTCACTCCCCTAACTGACCAAGCTCACCCAGACCAGTCAAAAACCCATCAGGTTGGTGGGCTATTTAGTATAGGGTTCAAATTGCAAACTCAAATTGGAACTATAATGCCAAACAACTCAAACGATGATGCACTATACTGTACACTGTAAAGCAGTAACAAACATCAGCAGTGGTAACAATAGCACACACTTAAAATATCAGTTGCTCCAAGTGTTACCTGTGCTCGCATCATGCGGTCCTTCCGACCACCTCCTCGGTCAGATGCCAAGTTGAACCATATGTTTATTGATGTCCATGTCTGATGCTTGCTTTGCCACATGACTTTTGCGTACAGCACCTATACAAACAACATTCACAGAAAATTAATTCAAGCATCATAAGGAAAACAGTCTACAGTGACCAATACTGTTTAATCCAGATGCTATGTGCAAAATCTGAGGTAAATATTTCATTATTAATAAAAGCATGAAACTTGGTACATGTGTACAGTTTGGGGGCCTGAACATTTTCAGATATGGCGCCATCACAGAATTGCCTTGTGGTTGCCTTGGCAACTTTTCATTTTTCAATACAGTATACTTATGTATTTTTGCATCATATGTTCTGAACCAAACATAAAGAAATGATGTCTACCCCCTGTGTTTTAATGGTCAAGGATTGCAGGGACACAACATGTGGCATCATAAACTGTTCAAGTAAGGAAACGGTGCCAACTTGAAATATTTTGTGTGAAGATAAAGGCTCGAGAAATACAAGAAGTCAATTAATTCAAATTCTTGGGAATAATTTCAACTTAAATTGTTTTAAATTCATAAGGCAGTACATACCAACTCAGGCAGCTCAGATATTTATGCACTCCATGATTTTTTTTCTCATTTATCATATTGTATGACAGTTTGGGCTCAGGGTTCACCTTCAACAATCAAAAGTCTTTCATCCTTGTATAATAAAGCCCTAAAAGTTATAGAAAAAAAGCCCATCACTGCCACATTCTGAAAAAATACGATCTATCGAGTTTTGAAAACTTCATACAGTTTTCTTTTCTTAAATTAGTTTTTAAATGTATAAATAATCTTGCCTCTGAATCCTTATCCAAATTTATTTAAAGACAGTACTAGGGATGAGCGAGTACACCATTATCTGTATCTGTATTTGTATCTGTTTACCCATCCATATTATCCGTATCAGTATCCGTACTCGTATGGGCGGGGCCTAAACCGGAAGTGTGCGTGTTTTGTCAGAAAATGGGCGGACTTAAACCCGAACTTTATTTTAAGTCTGAAACTGGCTTTTTTTTTTTAAAGGCTTTTGTTTGATCAGCTATGTATTATGTACAACTGGTAAAATGTGTATGTAGTGGTGTGAAAGACTGTCTCTTTATTTATGATCTGTGTAAATTTAATAGGTGATTTGTGCAAACATTTAGTGGCAAAAAACTAAAAAATATGCCTTGTTGTTCACTGTATTTTCAAAAACACTGGGCTCATTCTGAGCACAGTGTTTCTGTTTCTTTCTCACCAGCCAAACTAAAATCACGCAGCCAGTTAAAAAAAAACGCGACACCAGGAGTTTACAGCGTTAAGTCTCAAATGCGTTCCGTGGACGTTGCAAAACAGTTAATCAAGTAACTTTAAATATTAAAAAAAGAACTAAAGAGATGGGAGACAACGAAAACCATAAAAAAAACGGTCCTGAATTGAAGCAAGAGGCACTGACCAGTGCGACACGAGCCGTTTTCAGCCCCGTCTTGTCACGTGCGTCGCGTATGACAGGAAATAAGTTCAAGAAGTAACTTTAAATACCAAACAAACCTCAATAGAGACGAGCAGAAGAAAACTGAGTGAGTAGTTCAGAGATTAGAGCAACGTAAACTACAGTCAACTCAAGCAAGCAAGAGAAGTAGTCGCTGTCACTCGCTGCCTGTATGTGTGTGTGTGAAAGAGGAGAGCAGGCACCTCCTCGCTGCAGCATGTGGGTGCAGGGAGGGGGGTGTGCTGTGTGTGACTGGCCGATCACAGAGCATGAAGAGTGAAGACAGTAGTTGTTGATACCCAATGAGGATTCTTTTAGTACAGATACGAATAACCCTAAAAAAAACTTGTGTTGTATTCGGATTCGGCAAAAATGCATTATCCGTAACGAATACTCGTTTGAAACGAATATCCGGCTCATCCCTAGACAGTACAGCAGCAGAGTAACAAGAAGGAAGGTGATTCATTACTAACGGAAATCAAATTAACCACAGATTTAAAACCCTTCTCTACAAAGGTTAAGTACTGGTTAAAAGCAAATCAGAGCTGTAATCATTCTTAGTCTGCCATGTTTTTTGCTTATTTTGAACTGGTTTGTAGAATTACTTGTTTATTTTATGTGAACATGTATTTTATTGTTATTCTGTAAACTTTTGTGTCATGTTTTAAAATTTGTTTACTCAAAGGCCCAACTAGGGACAAGAGCTGGAAAATAGCATTTGCTATGAACTCTCTGTGCAGCACATCAGATTCATGCTCAATGATGGAACAATGTTAAACTGTATCATCTCTATCAAATAAACACATTTAAATTCTAATTCAAACAGCTAAAGGGGAATTCACAGAGACATTGTGAGATGGAACTTGACTTTTCCATTAAGTGTGAAACTCGGTACAGATATACCGTTTAGGGCCCTGAAAATTTTTAAATATACAGACATTGCAGAAATGCCTTCTGGTTGCCACACCAGCCATTTTTATAGTAAATGGTAAATGGACCAGTACTTATATAGCACTTTTCTAGTCTTACTGACTACTCAAAGCGCTTTACACTGCTAGCCTCATTCACCCAATCACACCACATTCACACAGATGGCTAATATAAGCTAATCAGACCATCAGCCACAGCCGCATTATTACTTATAGCTATAACCAAATTATGTATTTTGCATATCTATGCATATATTGTATGCATATCCTGTATCTTGCATATATTGTATCTCCTGAACCAAACAGAATAACACAGAAACATGTTTGAACACGTTTTGATGGTCAAGGATTCAAGTAATATCAAATACAACACCATAACCTCTTGAACAGTTAATGATGAATTCAGTTATTTGACAAACAATGGTAACATAATAACCTTTTTTTCATAGTTTTAACTTTTTCTAGTAATACATTATATGCATTCTATACTCACGTGCAATTACTGCCTTTATTGTCATTTGTCTGAAGGCCATCTTGCCATTTGCTCCCTTCCAGCTGATTTTCTATGCCACACTATCACAAAAAATATGTGACAGGATGTTCCAGGTAACATGCTTGGTGTCCTGTCCCCCAATGGAACCCAGGACCGAAATCTGAGGTAATAAAAAATAAGACAAATAATAACTGCAAATTAACTACTGTTATTTTCATAACTTGAATTACTTTAAAAGCTTAAAGAAACAACAAGAGGAGAACAGAGAGAGAGAGAGAGAGAGGAGAGAGAGAGAGAGAGAGAGAGAGAGAGAGAGAGAGAGAGAGAGGAATCAATAGTCAAAAATAGCCAAATATCAATCTACAAATAAAACAGAAATTAGCATTTAGTATTAGATTTAGGTGACTGAAACTGTAGATATACTAAAAAAAAAGGGCTAATAATGTTAAAAATTATGAATGACTACAGTTTTGAAAAGGCCTCTCAACAGTAAAAAACATAAAAGCATAACTTGCAGTTAAACAGAGATGCAGGACACTCTTAGTGCTTTGTGACCAAAATTTCAAAAACAAAGTAATGCACCTAAAATTCTTAAGTCTGAAAGTGCACAAAACTTGTCCTCTTTGATTTCAAGTTGAAAGTAACAGATCAGAGTATACATTTCTTTAAAATGTTATTCAACAACTTGATAATTCCTCTATGTGAATGTGGAATAAAAGGGTTTCAAACTGCAGATTATGCAGAGGTTGGTTTGCAGCATTCATACTCAAGAGTCAAGAAAAAAAATGATCATAATGTTAAACTTATGGTTGCACTAATGGTTAAAATGTAAGTAGACAACCCAGTACATACCAAGTTCTTTTTCTGTGAGGAATTGCGTGGTTCTTTCAGCCACTCTTCAAAGTTTTCCACCTCCTCCAGTGAACTGAACGGAAACTGAATTCCTTCAGGTACTTCTGTTGGACATTCATCACCTATTCTCCCAGGAATTAAGTTGACCAATGCAATCAGTTGTGTTGGCTGATGTTTCATATGTTCAAGCAGTTTCAGGATGTGAAGTTCAGCAGCTGAGAGAAAGAAAAAAGAATACCAAAACAAAAATGTTATGCGTTAATGGTTACACATTACTTTGTGAAGAACTAAATGAAGTGCCAATGATTAAAAACTCAAGACTGATTATTGGAAGCAAGTATTTGTAGAGAAGTATCTGTATTTGGATTTCTGCCTTGTTATGCATTTCCAACAATATGTTAGGCAATAACTATGCCTATGATGGCAAGTTTATGTTTAATCTACAAAGACAATCTTCCCAGACTACTTGATTTTTGTCCCACAGAAACACAAAATTACTTAACAAGGTATGCTATAACTGACAGAAATTATGATTACTTTGGCCAAAACATGCCAGTTCATGTACGAGTAAAAATAACAGTTGTGAATTCTAACCAGAGCAAGGTATTTGCGCTATCCCTGATCGCCCCACTCTAAAGGATGGTCTGAATAGTTCAGGAGTGTCTTGAGACCACAACGATGACTGAGAGTGGGATGCAGAGACTGAAGAGGGCTGAGAAGATTGCACTGGACATGACAATGATGATGAAAGATAAGGAGATCTCCCTGGACGTGCTGATGACAGATGCATAGATGACCCTGGGTGTGCTGATGACCGACGAGGAGATGACCCTGGGTGTGCTGATGACCAACGGGGAGATGACCCTGGGTGTGCTGATGACCAACTGGGAGATGACCCTGGGTGTGCTGATGACCAATGGGGAGATGAACCTGGGTGTGCTGATGACCGACAAGAAGGCGACCTTGGGTGTGCTGATGACTGACAATAAGATGACCCTGGGTGTGCTGATGACCAACGGGGAGATGACCCTGGGTGTGCTGATGACCAACGGGGAGATGACCCTGGACGCACTGATGACTGACAATACGATGACCCTGGGTGTGCTGATGACCAATGGGGAGATGACCCTGGGTGTGCTGATGACCAACGGGGAGATGACCCTGGGTGTGCTGATGACCAACGGGGAGGTGAACCTGGGTGTGCTGATGACCGACAAGGAGGCGACCTTGGGTGTGCTGATGACTGACGAGGAGATGACCCTGGACACACTGATGACTGACGAGACGATGACCCTGGGTGTGCTGATGACCGAGGAGGAGGCGACCCTGGATTTGCTGATGACCGACGAGGAGGTGACCCTGGACGTGCTGATGAATGACGAGGAGGTGACCCTGGATGTGCTGATGAATGACGAGGAGGTGACCCTGGACGTGCTGATGAATGACGAGGAGGTGACCCTGGATTTGCTGATAAATGACGAGGAGGTGACCCTGGACGTGCTGATGAATGACGAGGAGGCAACCCTGGACGTGGTGATAACCGACGAGGAGGCGACCCTGGACGTGCTGATGAATGACGAGGAGGTGACCCTGGACGTGCTGATGAATGACGAGGAGGTGACCCTGGATGTGCTGATGAATGACGAGGAGGTGACCCTGGATTTGCTGATGAATGACGAGGAGGTGACCCAGGAAGTGCTGATGAATGACGAGGAGGCAACCCTGGACGTGGTGATGACCGACGAGGAGGTGACCCTGGACGTGCTGATGAATGACCGATGAGGTGACCCTGGATGTGCTGATGACTGACGAGGAGGTGACCCTGGGAGTGCTGATGACCGATGAGGGGATGACCAACGGGGAGATAACCCTGGACGTGCTGATGAATGACGAGGAGGATTTGGAATGGGGCTCAGAAATAAGCGATGAGAAGGTGAAACTGGGCATCTTGATAAAAAAAAAAGGGAGAAATGAAGAACCAGTAGGTTAAAAGAATAGTGACCCAAACTTACAAATCTTTTTGTTTTGTAAGTCTGACATGAATAACAGTCATCTTTTATTTACCTAGGTGATGATGTCTGAGGAGATAATACTGGTGGCATTCGTGGTGGTACTGGCTCATTAAGTGGTGACAACCCATGAGGAGATGACACAGGTGGTGGTGGTGGATGTGATAGTGATGAATCATGAAGTGAAGATCTGTAAGGAGATGGCACTGGTGGCGCAGAGTATGACAAGGACTGCTGACTTTCGCAAGACTTGGATGTTGGAGGCTGTTGTGATTGGGCCCGTTTTTTTTGAGGAACCTCCTCATCACTTTTCGAATCTGTTTCACCTAAACGGTGGCTATACATGCAGACAAAATATGTGTTAATGCCTAAGAACATGTGTAATTTTTACAGTAAATCTGAGTGCTATACAAACTCACATTGGTTTACGTCTCCTCTTAAACCGTTGTACTGCATCCTCTTCACCATGGTCAGTGTCAAGCTCAGAGGTTTGACAAGTCAATGAATTCTTCATCGCCTGCCAAGCTGACATAAAATCATCTAAAAAAACATTTTACAGTATAAATATATTAATGACGATGACCATTTTTTCTCTTCATGTGAACATGCCTCTTATTACTGCATGCTTGCATATATATCTCATGTAAATGTAAATATTTACTAATCTATGTAAACCAATCAATTCAAAATAAATTAAAAATGATTACCTCAAGTTGTACTTAATACAGCTAGAGTTGGTAATAAAAAAAATATTTACCACATGTCTTTAACACTCTGACGTCATGTTTGGTCCAATGTTGGCTTGGCTGCTCTGCCAATCTTGAAGCTTTTTGGATTTTTTTGTCACTTTTGTAGGATGGCCAGTATGTTGCTCCACTGTTGTACCACAGCTGTGGCACCACAGACACAGACTTCTGCTCATCTAAAAACTGTACTACATGATACATCCTGTAATTGAAGGAAATTGGTAGAAGAAAATAAGACAACAAGAGAGCACATTCCAATGGTACACAACATCGAATTCTGGATGCCAGCTAACATTAATAATAATATCACAACAGAACATAAGAGTGGCTGTTCTGCCAAACAACTGTATACATACACCCACAAATCCCTAATCAAATATAGAGATTACACTGACCAATGTTAATTACTGTTTCAATGTATGCAGTAAAGGCAGGACCACAAAACCTCCCCTATGGGGGAGTGCTATGCACTTTTTTGTAACACGTGACACTTTTGCATACTTGTACTGGCCTGATGCTCGAGTTACATAGTATATATTTAGGAAGTCAGACTTAAATGGGTATTTAAAGAAGAGGGACCTTTCTGAGAATACCTTGTATACAATGTATACTCCATCAGTACACTTAACAATGTTGTTAATCACACAAACATTATCTTCAATGAAAAAGATGTTGTTCCCCGTTGAGATTTTCATTGTCCATTTGTCAGTATCTAACTGACTGTACTGTCCTTGTACATCAAGTCCATCTGGAATTGGTCCATCAAAGTGTTGTTTCTTTAAAGAGCTTGATACCACATCAGAAGCCCCAACAGTACTTGCACCAAAAGAATTTTTTTCAGACAGTCTTCGAATGATCTGAGCAAAAGGGCGATCTGGTTTTCTAACCAGTCTCTTTATCTTTTGGAGGTGGTTTTCATAGGGAAATGCTGAAATTCGATCCAGACAACCAAACTTCTGTACATCCATTGGAAGATGAACTAAACCATGTACATTATACACAATAGCATCTTTTCCATAAATCTCACCAAAATGTGATACAAAGGTTTTAAGTAGTGTCTCAGAATATTGACAGTAGGACAATGAGAGATCTGCATTGATTAAGCAGTTAGTTTTGCAAACATAAAAACAGTCAAATTTAACTGCAAGCAAATTCATGCAAATTCCAAAATATAATTACCATAAATATGGGATTTGTAGATTCACTGAGGGAGTCTGCACCACTGTCGAAACTTGCCACTGAGCTGCAAATAAATTCTAAAATCAATATACCACTAGATATTAACTTAAAATTAAAACCCGTGCTGTCCACATGCTTTGAATGGATCTGCATGAATAAGAGGCACAACAACAAATCTTGCTTGATAAGGTAATCGAACACGTTTCTGTAGTGTGGAGTTTAACCTCAAGCATAATAGGTGGGATGATAGATCTGTTGTCCCTCTCAGAAAAATTAATGACGACTCATCCATTTCTATTTCATCCTGAATTCATCCATCTGAATGCAACATTTTCAGTTTTTTGCTATATTTCAGTGTTTTTTCTTGTAAACTTGTTGAGTCAAGTTCTGAAATCCGGCTTATAACTTGTTGTAGTGTTGAACTCGGCTTTCTAGGCTTTCTGAGCTGATTTAGATAGTTGTCAAAAGGAAATCCAGATATTAAGTCCAAATTCCCATGTGACTTTACATCTTCACCAAGGTGAATCAAGCTATGTATGTTGTACACTGTGAATTCCTGACCAGGAATTTACAGTTCCCCAAAATGTTTGACAAATGCTCTGAGGAGACTTTTTGCAAAATCATTTAGCATCAAACAATAGGTTGGACTTGCCAGAATGTAAATGTTCACAGATAACAGCATAAAGTTTTGATAAACCTCAGGAGCCAGAACATCCTTTACAACAACAGGGCCAGTGTAAAGCAGGAACTGCCTAACCTCTGTTGCCTTCCATCTTCATCTTTCATCAAGCCCCATTGGTCTTTGGGCAAATCCTGACGGTATGTTCATTTTGAGAGCAAGTAACTTGGCTGAAAATTGACAGACCTTTATGGATGAAATGCGTGTTTTCAACTTCCCACTTGTGCCAACCCATAAATCAAGCAGGCGACGCATGAAACCTAAGCAAACTAAATGCGTATAATCATGTGGGAAGCCACACACCATAGGGACAGATACTTCACAAAATGGTGAAGGCTGTATGTGGTGGTCTTTGAAAAAGATTCATCAGTTCTCGCTCTAGCATTTGCCTCTGGGAATGTCATGTGATTATTCATCTATATGCCAGACTGTACACATTTGTCACAGCCACTGTAGCCAATGATCGAGGCTTTGAATTCCCACAAAAATTAGAAATAGGAACAGGTTTATTACCGAATCCTTGGAGGATTCCCAAGATTGGCCAAAACTGAACAGATGAACTTTTAAATATTGGTAGACCATCAATGTTTAACTGCAACTTAAAGCTCTGACGATCTGGAACAATCAATGTAAGTCTCTCAAATGTTTTACAGAACATATTCTGTATTCCAAAATAGTGGAATGATCCACCTGCCAAAGAGTTTACAGCATGGCAAACCTGTGTTTTCAGCAATGTTCTGGCTTCTTTGGGCAATGAAGGATGGTGACCTTTCAGTATGGACAGGAGGGCAGATAAAGCAATCAGAGAAATTCCAAATTGTGTGGCCCAGTCTCTCAGACGACTTGCTTAGTCGCTTGCTGTGTCATCATTCACATAACTCCTCTCGTCATCATCAGTAATAAATTCACCATCTCCACTGTCTGTGTAAAAAAAATGGCGGTGAATTAGCAATCACTTCAGAGGTTGAAGCTTCATTTTGAACACTGTACTCTTCTTCACTGTCAACCTCGAGCTCATGCTTGTCACTTAAAGAGTTAAAGAATCTGTTCACTCTTTTAACAGCTCTTTTTCTCAAATTGCTGCAAGTGGTATTCCACTGTTCTTTCTCCATGGCACTATCACAAACCTATTTGATATAAATTCAACTTGTGCAGCTCAGCAGCAGACAGTTACCCTAAAAAAAAAAAAAAAGAAGAAGCAAGTATTACATTTATAAAACATATTGTAGGCTTTTTCAGGTCATGTATTTTACCAGAGCAGCTTACCTTGAAAATGAGTTTGGCAAGTATTTCCACCAGCTAATTTCTGTAACAACAATAAGTAAACATTACTATGACAGTTTAATGCACTACAATTAAAAATGCATAGTTTTGCAGTAAATGGTTACTTTTCCTTCACAACATACACGGTAGCCATTTGTGAGATTAATGCATAAAGAGCTGCACATTTTTTTAACATTTATATTCGCAGGCAGTTATTACATTTGCGGACTTAGTGGGGGACAGGTGACAGAGATTGAAAAAATTCTGCCTGTCTTCAGAAAGAAGAAATTTCCATGCAGGACTGCCCCTGGTCAAATTTGAGCCCTAAGCATAATTTTATTTGACAATCACTGCGACTGGTCATTTATTAACAACTCCTTTTTCAACAGATATGAATGTACAGTGCTCAGCATAATGAATACACCCCCGTCAGAGTTGTCAGAAAACCTTTAGTTACCTTTCAAAATCAACATTTTCTGTGCCATACTAAACCACAAAATAATCCCCTAAATGGACATTAATTGCAAACAAGATTTTTGAAGTTGCACACAATTTCTTTTTTTTTTTTTCAAACTAAAGTCAGGGTGCAAAAATGAGTCCACTCCAACCAGAATCATCTGACGGTAAATAAAATGCTAACGGTAAATGATAGGCATTTTAAAAAAGTTGTGTTTTAGGTCGGCGGAAACGGCATTTCCGTATAAACCAGAGGCCGAAACGCAACAAAACTTTTGCGTTTCACCCTGATACCGTTGTCGTATAAACGGGGCCTAAGTTCCCTACCTCTCGACTAGACTTTATTTTGAGGAGATAAATCTTATCTTCCACAGTCACCTGTGGGAACCTTTTCAGGTGCAAGTAGATGTCCTTGAGGTATGCAGATGTCTCAAGGGAGCCATTTGGCTTTGGCTCGAATTTTTGAATATTGCGCGCAATCTTATCCAGCTCTCATAAAAACATACCTGGTTGACTCAAAGGTTGCAGGAGAGCGGCAGCTGCAGCATAAGGAGAAGCGGAAGGAATAGGTGTGGCTGCTAAGGGTGCAGCAACAGTGAAAGAAGCACCTGTCTGTTGAGCTGCATAAAGAAAAGTTGCAGCAGATAGCGCTGCATAATAAGGAGAGGATGCAGCTACAGGTGGACTTGGTCCAGGAACAGGTGGACGCCCCTGCTGAGCTGATGAAGGTGGAGATGCGTGGCCTGTGATGTGATAAGAGGGGAGTCAGTTGTTGCCTGTAGAGCCGGGTCAAGAGTGGCAGAAGAAGGTTGCGCCACACCTGAAGAGGGTTCGGGATCAAGCACTGGTGGTGCTTTGGTCGGGCTTGAGATGTTCATGTGCAGAAAGTCTTAACCAGGACTTTTTGGCACAGGAGATTCGAAAAGATTAAGAGGACGCCCACTGTTGAACTGCCGAGCTCGTTGGAGCTCTTGCTTCACACGGGCCAAGTCTTCCTGTTGGTCCTTATTCTCTTGTTGGAAGCGGTACCATTTATTATCTTTAACTCAGTTAACTCATGAGCTCTCATTGCCTCTACAGAGCGCTCCTCCCTTAATTCCCTGACCCTCGGTTTGAGTTTCTGAATGTGGTCTGATGCTTGACCTCACATGTATTCAGCCTTTTGATGGTCGGCTTTGACTAGGAGATATTGCTCTCGAGAGGGTCGATCATCTGCTACACGGAGCTCATCCTTAGACTTTGTAATTTCAGCTGCAGCGCTTTGCAGTTCTCTCTCCCGTTTCTCACACTTCTGTTTGACAGAGACAAGTGCTTGGGTCAGCTCTTAAATCTACTGGAGCCTCATTAAGTGACTGGTTGTTCGAATAATTGTATATAATTTATCCCACATTTGCTACATTACTAAATGCTGTTATGATTCTGTAAGCCTTTATTAATCTCTGTTTGTTAACCATCACAGGGAGTGAGCTGAGCGGAACTGATGAGTGTTAGATAAAAAGGGGGGGAGTTTCGAAAACTTATCTGAGCAAAGCAGGAACTGTACCAGCCACAGCACTCAAGGTGAAATTCCACTGAGCCTGGACACACTCACACAAGCTGAAGTTTAACACATGATGTCAAAAATGTTTTTTGCCTAATATGGATTAACGTTTTGTGCCGCGTTGCAACTGCTGTGTTCCCCCTCCCTTTAGAGTTGCAATGTAACCTGTGAAACTAGGAACCACCCTAAGAAAATAAAGAGAGAAGAAATGGAGAGTGTGCCTCAGAGCGTTTGGAGATTTGTAACTGGGCACATCGCTACGTTTTCCTTGCAAGTAAATTTGAAGCTGTTGTCTTTGCCTCATTTGTGTGTCTTTTCTGATGTTTTAGGTTGCTTGAACCTGACACTGGTCATCGCAACTACAATTTACTGTTAGTTCAGCCACTTGTTTTTCTGCTGTACTCACTTTCAATGTAACTTCAGTGAGGTGCGTTTCTGCCTCTTCATGCTGTGCCTCAAAGTCAAGGTGTTGCAAGCCTCAGCTGCTTCTAGCCAAGCCTCAGTATTGCAGAGTTTTTCGTCAAGATCCGTTAGCACTTGGCTAACCTGTGTGTGTTTTTTTCTCCTCAGCTGTCAGTCTGCTTTGCACATGATCAACTTCTTGATAGCTTAACTTCAGTTGTGCCACCAAATTGCACCCTGCTATGCAGATCTATGCTATGCTATGCAGAAGAGGGCTGTACTGGTGCTCTGGTAGGGTACTATATAAAAGGTGGTGTGTTGATGATAAAATGGCAAACACACGCTTTGTTGATGGATGCCAAACCTGCCGTGTCTCAAATAGTGGTACCAAAACCATTTTGGTTGGAGATTTTCAGGCTTGCACACGCTGGGAAATATGGCTGGTCATCTGGGGGTCAATAAAACATATGACAGGGTTTTTCAGAATTTTTTTTGGTCGAGTCAAGAGACCGATGTTAGAAGTTTTTGTAAAAACAAAACAAAAAAAAAGAGTTTTTGTAAAACATGTAAAGTGTGTCAATTCAAAAGGTAAACCAAATCAAGTGGTGCCAGTTGCACCCTTGCAGCCCATACCTGCTTTTGATGAGCCATCCAGCAGAGTGCTGGTGGACTGTATAGGTCCCTTACCCAAAACAAAGAGTGGAAATCAAGTGGCTGCACACATGATTGTGAGTAGGTACTGATTTCCAGAGGCAGTACTGCTCAGAAAAATCACTGCAAAGAATGTGCTAAAGGCTTTGGTAAAATTCTTTTCAGTTTTTGGCATTCCAAAAGTGGTCCAAACGGATGAAGGAACAAATTTCATGTCCATGCTTTTTCAGCAGGTGATTCAGCAGATAGGAAGCACTCACAGCCCCTCAAGTGCATATAACCCTGAAAGCCAGGGAGCTTTGGAGCGATTTCATTCAACTTTGAAATCTATGCTTAGGGCATACTGTCATGAGTTTAAGTGTGACTGGGATGAGGGTGTTCCTCTGGTACAATTCGCAGCTTGTGAAGTAGTGCAAGAGTCATTAGGATTCAGTCCAAACTCAAGAAAAAATGAAAGTGTGGTATAACCAAAAAGCTTGTTCCTGAACTTTTGATAAAGGGGATCAGGTTTTGATTTTGTTACCTGTTGTTGAATCTCCCCTTGAAGCACAGTTTTCTGGACCTTACACGATCAAAGAGAAGGTTGGAAACCTTGATTACATTGTCTCTACCCCAGAACATAGAAGGAAAAAAGATTGTCATGTAAACATGATTAAGCCATACTACACTCCAGACAAACAAGAAGGGGCAAATAAACAAGCCATTTGTGCTGTGGTGAATTCCAGGACACTACCTGATGAACATTGCGAAGAATCTGTGCCAATGATGCAGCTTAGCAACTTGGAGATTCTCAAAAATCTTGATGGTTATTTGTCAAATCTGGACCCAAAAGAAGTGGCCAAGGTAGCATCATTGCTGAATGAGTTTCAGTGTATTTATTCTGATGTTCCCTATAAGACAAATGCCTTGGAGCATGACATAAAGGTGGGTGATGCAAAACCCATAAAACAGCATGCATACAGAGTTAACCCAGAGAAACACGCTTTACTCAGGGAGGAAGTAGAGTATATGATAAATCATGGGATAGCTGAGCCTAGCAATATCTCATGGAGTTCACCCTGCATTTTAGTTCCAAAAGCAAACTCCACAAAACCAAGGTTCTGTTCTGACTTTCGCAAACTTAACAGCGTGACCAAGCCAGATTCTTATCCGCTACAGAGAGTGGAAGACTGTGTGGACCGGATTGGGTCAGCTAGTTTTGTGAGTAAACTTGATTCACTCAAGGGATACTGGCAAGTCCTGTTAACCCAACATGCCAAAAAAATATTGGCATTTGTGATTCCAGATAGGTTGTTTCAATATTTTAGAATGCCATTTGGGTTGAGAAATACTGGTGTCACTTTTCAGCAGCTAATGAACATAGTGTTGACAATACAGAGGCTTACATTGATGATGTTGTTGTATTCAGCAACTCCTGGTCCGACCATCTCAAGCAAAGCAGAGCGTTGTTTGAAAGGTTGAAAATGGCTAATCTTACTGTCAATCTAGGAAAATCTGAGATTGCTCAAGTCACTGTTCAATACCTGGGAAAGGTGGTAGGACAGGGTAAGGTGCTACCCGTGGCTGCAAAGGTAGAGGCCATCACAAACTTCCCCGTGCCTACCACCCGCAGGGAGCTCAAGCGGTTTTTGGGGATGGCTGGCTACTACAGAGCATTTTGCAGAAAATTTTCTCAAGTAGCAGACTTGACCATCCCAAAAGGTCTCCTACCATTGGACCCCAGAGTTCCAGATCCCTTTCGAAAAAGTAGAAGCACTTTTGGCCACAGCCCCTGTACTAGCAGCTCCTGATTTTGCTCGTCCTTTTCTTCTCTACACAGATGCCAGTGATGTGGGTGTAGGAGCAGTACTTGTACAAGCAGATGACAATGGAGTAAAGCACCCTGTAGCATTCTTCTAGAAGAAGCTAAATCCTAGTCAGGTGCAGTACTCCACTATTGAAAAGGAGGCATTAGCTTTGATTCTAAGTGTAGAAAATTTTGAGATCTTCGCAGGAGTTTCCACTGAAATAGGAAAAGACAATTTAGTTGCTGACTGTCTGTCTCGAGTGGTAATTGACTAAAAAAGTATTTCTGTTAGCAAGAAGGATCCTCTGCTCAGAGCAGTAGGGTGTTTTTTGTTGTTCTAGATGCAAATAAATTGTTTTTCCTGATGGGTTTTCTAGTATTTTGTGTGCTAGCTATTTGTTTATTGGTGAAGTTAAATGACAGTCCTAGAAGTAAAACTTTGTGTTGAATTTGAAGTTTGTCAACAAACACTAGATTTGTTGTGTTTTTGGGGGGAGGTGTTACAGATTGGAGGTAGTCTGTGTCCTCCAGAACTCCTAACGAGCTCTCACTCAGCTCACCTGGCCTCATTGCACCCAGCTGCTGCTCATCAGCCTGGGTAGTCTTTAAAAGGAGGCTCTTTCCCTCAGTTAGGTGTGTGACACCAAAGAGCCAACACCATCAGCTGGTTTCTTTTGGTTTGGGCAAGTGATTTTTGAGTGTGTGCGCGTGCGCATCGAAGAAAAAGGGAGGGAGGTTATTGGAAATTTTGAGAGTTGATCTCTGAGGAGACCCACAGTGAAAACAGTGTGGAATTAATACACGCACTTCACACTACTTTTGTTTTATTTAGTGAAGAAGTTAGGGGATATATTACACAACTAAAGGAGAGGGCGGTTTGCATTGGCGAGACACAGAACTCTGTCTTCAGCTTTTTAAATCAGTTGTTTGACGTGTTTGAATAATACTTTATAGCAAGCTGGGTAAAATCTTTTATGATGAGATATTATCCAGAAAAGGTAGACATCTGTTCATTCATAACAATAGTAGAGAAAACAATCTTTGTTTCTCTCTGTCTTGCACATTTTGTTAATCCTGAGATGTCTCCTGAAGGAAAACTGGAATATGCAAAACAGCTGCATTCTGCAGTTGGCTTTGACCATTTGCATAAAGTCTCACTGTCCGATGTTGGTAGATTTGAGAGACACATGAATGTCAAAATCATAGTCTTTATCATACTGCGATGCGTAAACATCTCTAGTGTTTTGAAACACATGATAAACATCACTCCAGGACAATCTGGCTGTATCTTCATGATGATCACTAGTTTCTGATTGTGAACCCAAAAGGGTTTTTTGGTGCTTCATATGTGTGCTCGTTTTGCTATGGTACATATGAAACACCGCTGCTACATAATTGTAAAAGGCGGTGTAATGTGTGCTTTACACTGTGTAGCACCCACCCTTCCAAAATTGTAAAATGTCCTGACTGTAAACGCCTCTGTAAATCACAATTCTGTTTCGAGCAGCACCGCCGCCCTGAAGGGATCCATAATAAAGTTCCCTGTCAGGGTATGAAATATTGTGAGGCGTGTGGAAAAACATATCTCACCTCCAAAAACAAACGGCACGTTTGCAAATCAATTCGGTGTTCCCACTGTAATGAAGAAATAGTGGACGGTAAGGTGGCTCACGAATGCTTCATACAGCCGATCCAAAAAGAGAAATTAAATCAAATTACATATTTTACGACTTTGGGACCCAGTATTATGACGGTAGACATCATGCAAACTTTGTGTGTGCAATGGATACAGAGGGGGAGAGTCTGTTTCAACACCAGTGATTGTGTGTCTGCATTTATCAGCTGGTGCAGACGTAAAAAAACACCATGGTTACACATTTTATGGATTTGGATTTGACAATTGTGTTAAATCATTTTGTAAAGCATGGCATCGTCCCCACCGTGACAATGAGAGGTAGCAGGGTCATCTTGATGTATGATGTTACATACAAACGGCGTTGGATTGATTCATTTAGTTTCCTTCCAATGCGATTGGCCAAAACACCTGCGACGATGGGCTTTGAAGATTTGGAGAAAGGTTACTTTCCCCACAAGTGTAACACCCCTGGGAACACACAGTATGTAGGAAAATACCCAGACCCCTCGTACTATGACTTTGATAAAATGAGCAGCGATGAGAAAACCCAGTTCTTGAGATGGTATGAGACAGTCTGTGAGGAAGTCTTTGATTTCCAGACTGAGATCCGCAGGTATTGCGTTAATGATGTTGAGGTGTTGCACAAAGCTCGTATGATCTATCGGGACACTTTTTTTCAAGTGCACAGAGCTCGACCCATTTGCTTTCACCACGCTGCCATCTAGTTGTATGGGTGTTTACAAGACTTTGTTCCTCCCCAGAGACACGGTGGCGCTCACATATGATGGGGCATACACTCGCCAGAATAAGTCATATTCAGAAGTGTCTATTCAGTGGCTTGAGCCTGTCGCTCATACTGAGAACATTGAGATCCAACATGCTCTCAATCAGGGTGAACATCAAGTGGGACCATACTTTGTGGACGGGTTCCATCCTGCCTCAAACACCTGCTATGAGTTTGCAGGATGTATTTTCCACGAATGTGTCAAGTGTAAGGTCCCAGCAGATAACAATCCACTGAGTGGTGTGTGCTATGGTGAGCTGTATCACCAGTTCACCAGTAAAATAGAGGCCCTTCGGTTTCTTTACGGTGTGTGTGATTGGGCCACCTTGGTAAAAAGAACAAGCATCTGAATTTTTAGACAGAAGAAGGTTGAGCCAGCTTAGGTGAGTGAATTAGAGCTTGAGTTGTTTTGCGAGTTACAGTTGTCTCGGGTCATTAAGTGCTTTTTTTCTGGAGTTTCGGTCACACTCTCTGCAACAATAGGTGAAGTCAGCTGACGCGGGTCGCACTCTCTATTGATTGGCAAAGTGAAATCAGACAGGGGTGGTCTAGTTGGGCGCAATTAGTCAAGTTGGAAACAGCTGTGACTCATTAAAGTATACAACTACACAGGCTTCCCTGGAGCGTCAGCTCACATAGTGTGAAGACCATATAGGGTAAAGACCTGCGAGTCTACCTGCGCGAGTCCACTGAGCAAGGACACCAGCTGCTGCTACTGTCTGTTTTTCCTTGACTATACCTAACCAGTCTAACACAAAATGAGCCTTTCCCACATCCCTGTTATCATTGGTAACAGAAAAAGGCGCACCAATCAAAGTACAAGAAATCTTGATAACCTTTCTGCCATCCACAAATGATGCCCAGTTACACCTTCCATTACCTTTGGCCTCTGGAACTGTCAGTCCGCTGTTAATAAGACAGAATTCATAAGCTCATTGATGAAACTCTCAGATATTCAGGTCCTAGCCCTGACTGAGACATGGATTCGCCCAGAAAACACAGCTACACCAGCTGCACTCTCTGTCTGCTACTTTCTGTCATACACCTCGCTCTGCTGGTAGAGGAGGTGGTACAGGCATGCTCATTCCAGACAGTTGGACTTCCACCAAACTCAGTCTACTGAAAGACTTCACAGCACTTGAATTTAATGCTTTACAGATTACTGCACCCATCAAAGCATATATTCTTGTTGTGTATCGCCCTCCAGGGGGGAATCTGGATAGCTTTGTCTCAGAAATGGACATGTTACTCTCTGAGATCCCTGATGATGGCACACCTCTGATTGTCATGGGAGACATGAACATTCACATTGACAAGACACAGACAAATGACTTTCTGGCACTCCTCTCCTCTTTTGACCTCAATCTGATTCCTTCTCCTCCAACCCACAAAGCCGGCAGAGTCCTTGATTTGGTTCTGACTCGTAACTGCTCCACTGCAGATGTGAAAGTTACCCCACTACACCTTTCAGATCATTTCTTGGTACAGTTCTGTTGCTTTTCCGCTAATGCAGGCACCCCCACAGATGGTTTCCTTCCGCAGAAACCTAAAGTCCCTCTCAGCAGCACAGCTGTCTGATGAGGTGTGCTCCCCCATGCCCGACCAAACACATTTCTCTACTCTGTAAACGAGGCTACAGAAACACTCTGTTCCTCTCTGTCATCCTCTCTGGACAAACTCTGCCCTCTGGTGTCAAAACCAGCCAAGAAAAATCCACCAAGTCCATGGCTCTCTGAAGTCTTAAGAAAAAAACAAGCTGGACTCAGGGCAGCAGAAAGACAATGGCGTAAATCCCAAGAACCTACTGATTTGTCCTCCTACCAACAAAAACTTGCATCCTTCACTTCCTGCCTTGAGTCTGCAAAGCAAGCCTTTTATCAGAACATGCTCTGTGCTGCTCCTGACTCAAGAAAACTGTTTATGGCGTTTAAATCCTTACTCTCTCCTCCAACTGCTCAGCCATCCGCTGCATTGACTCCAGACACGTTTGCTTCCTTTTTCACCGAGAAAGTGGTAACCATCAGAAACCAATTCTCCGAGCCTGACCAGCTCTTTCAGTTCCAACCAACTGGTGCATCACTCTGCTCCTTTGCTCCTGTGAATGAGGATGAGGTCTCCAGGCTTCTTCTGAACTCTAAACCTACTACCTGTTCTATTGATCCAACTCCGACCAGCATCCTGCAGACCATCCTACCAACAATCAAACCTGCAGTGACACACATTGTCAATTCCTCCTTGGAATCTGGCATCTTTCCAACAGCATTTAAGCAAGCTCTGGTCACTCCACTACTCAAAAAACCTAATCTCAACCCAGCCCAGGTTGAAAACTACAGACCAGTCTCACTTCTGCCATTCTTATCCAAAATACTTGAGCGCACAGTCTTCAACCAAGTCTCGCAACATTTGCAAGAGAACAACCTGATGGGCGCCTATCAATCTGGTTTCAGGCGTGACCACTCCACTGAGACCGCACTCCTGTCAGTCACAGAATCACTGCCACTGGCTCGAGCTGCTGGTCGGTCCTCTGTCCTATTACTACTGGACCTGTTTGCTGCTTTTGACACCGTGAACCATCAAGTTCTCCTCTCTACACTCTCTGAGCTTGGCATCTCGGGATCTGTCCTGTCTTGGTTCAAGTCCTACCTCACAGGTCGATCCTTCAGAGTGTCATGGCGAGGTGAAGTGTCTGAATCACATGGCTTTTTGACTTGGGTACCCCAAGGGTCAGTGCTTGGTCCCCTCCTCTTCTCCTTATACACCACCTCACTTGGTGCAGTGATCCGCTCACATGGCTTCTCTTACCACTGCTATGCTGACGACACTCAGCTTTTCATGTCTTTTCCACCAAATGACAACTGCCTCAGCTCGGATATCAGCGTGTCTGGCTGATATCTCCACTTGGATGAAGGAACAGCACCTTCAACTAAATCTGTTTAAAACTGAGCTCATTGTCCTTCCAGCCTGTCCCTCTATTCAACCACACATCAGTGTCCTGCTTGAATCAAATCAACTTGTGCCAACAAACTCTGCCAGAAATCTGGGTGTCATGATTGATGACCAGCTGACCTTTAAGGTTCATGTGGCCTTGATTGCTCGGTCCTGTTGATATGCCCTCTATAACAGGAGGATCAGACCCTACCTGACACAACAGGCCACACAGCTTCTGGTACAGGCTCTTGTGATTTCACGCATTGACTACTGCAATTCACTGCTTGCAGGTCTCCCTGTGTCTACTTTCAAACCTCTGCAGATGATCCAGAATGCAGCAGCACGTCTGGTCTTTAACCTGCCCAAAACAGCACACGTCACCCAGCTGTTAATCTCTCTTCACTGGCTCCCAGTGGCAGCTCCAATCAAATTCAAAGCTCTTCTTCTGGCTCATAAAACACTGACAAGAACGGCTCCTTCCTACCTTGAGTCCCTCATCCAGGTCTACACTCCTTCCCGCCCGCTACACTTTGCCTGTGAGAGACGCCTGGTGCTCCCAGCCCAGCATGGCTCTAAATCTCTACCAGACTCTTCTCCTCTGTTGTACCGAAATGGTGGAATGAATTACCCAACTCATTAAGATCCACAGAGTCCCCTTCTACTTTTAAGCGGTCTGAAGACTCATCTGTTCAGGGAACACTTTGGCACTTAATCTGACCCTTCTCCTCTTTGTCCTCAGGGGTCAGATCAGGAAGTCTCGGACTGAGCTCTTAACAAATGAAAGCACTGAATATTGATTTCTCCTGAATGTTACATTCTTGTTATGGCTGATATTTAGATAGAACACAAAAAAAAAAGGGGGGGGGGGGGGTTCAGTGGGCACTTGATGACAGAGTACCTGTGATAAATCTAACTTGAAGCATTTATTCACACTTAATAAGGTTTCTCTTTTTTGTCAAAATTCTTGCTTGTGTTGTACGTCGCTTTGGAAAAAAGCGTCTGCTAAAATGAAATTGTAAAAAGTAATCAGTTATCAGAGACCCGAGCGTCTGGACCCTAGAAAGGCACTGTTTGGTGGGCGAACTAATGCTATGAAGCTCTACCACAAAGCAGAGGGTGGAGAGAAAGTCAGGTATTATGACTTTACCAGTCTGTATCCCACAGTGCAGTCAAAAATGCCTTATCCTGTCGGACACCCGAGAATCATCACCCAAGATTTTGATTCCATCGATCAGTACTTTGGGTTTATCAAGTGTACTGTGCTTTCTCCGAAGGGTTTTTTCCATTCCGTCCTTCCCTTCAGGTGTCACAACAAGCTGTGCAGAAGATGTGCTGAGGATATGAGTTAGACATGTGCACACTGTGATGAGGACAGACAGCTGTCAGGTGTGTGGGTGTCATTCGAACTTCTGACAGCTGTCGAAAAGGGTTATCGCATTGTGTGCATTGATGAGGTGTGGCATCTTCCCGACAAGACAGATACTTTGTTTAGGGACTATGTCAAGACATTTCTAAAATGTAAAAAAGAGGCTTCAGGCTACTCCGCACATGCCAAGACACCAGAGCAGAGGAAACGGTACATTGATGACTATTTTGTCAAAGAGGGCATCAGGCTGGATCCTGATAAAATCTGTGTCAACAAAGCAGTTAGGAGCTGTAACAAACTGCTCCTCAACTCTTTGTGGGGCCGATTCAGTATGAGGAAAGATATGCCCCAATGTGAACTCATCACTGAGCCTTCCAGATTTACCCAGCGACCAGTTTGATGTTAGACAGTTTTGTTTCATGTCAGATGATGTTGCTATGGTACAGTGGTGTCACACCGATGGTAAGGTGTGCAAGGTTAATGATGTGAACGTATTCATTGGAGCAATGACGACAGCTCATGCCAGACTCATGCTTTATGACCTGTTAGATAAGTTCCAGGAGCGAGTGTTGTATTGTGACACAGACAGCATCATCTTCACATCAAAGAGTGGAGACTGGGTCCACCCCTGGGGCCTTACCTGGGGGATTTGACGGATGAAATAAATGATGGTAACGTGTGCGGTCTTCCTGAGGAAGACTACATTACCACTTCATTACCTCAGCTGACACCATTAAGCGGAACAAATCATGACTACAACTCAGAAATGAGACAGGTTCCTGGCTGATTATACCACACTGCCCTTTTTTCGACTGTTTATTGTACACCACCTGAACCTATGTATTCTAAAACAGGTGTGGGTTTTGATGGTAGACTGCACCATTCAGTTTGGTGGTGAGCGGACCTTCCAATTGTGGAAAGACATTTTTGTAAAGTGTTTTAGAAAATGCATCCAGTGTTATTTCACACAAAATTGATAATATTGTTTATATTTACTCATGCTGGCAAACTTTGTATGACGATCTTTTAAAAATTAGGAATACAAACTTTGTAAATGGTCTACCGGACACCTTGTGTGATGACAACCTGTTACCCCCAGAGAGGAACAACCTTCTCATTATTGATGATTTAATGAATGATGCCAGCAACAATTTAGAAGTGCAAAATTTGAGTTGTTTATATTTAATTCAAAATTTATTTATTCAAGGTAAGGCCAGTCAAACAGTTTAAATACAAACTACCTTGTTTTATTTAAAAACCCCAGAGATAAGTATCAGATTTCACTTTTAGCTAGACAAATGTTTCCGGGTAACAAAATATTTTTTTAGAGGCCTTCAATGATGCCACTAGGGCAGCCTATGGTTATCTACTTATAGATTATAAAGCTAAAACACCGGATTATTTGAGACTCATATACAACCTGTTGATGTGACAGTCACTTTTTTAGCTTTTTGGGGATAGAACAAATTTGCTGTCATCCCGTGTGCAAAGAAATCTGGCTCTTTTGATATTGGTATATAAATTGTCTCCAACTGTCTGGAAAGTTATTGTGAATAATGCTGGCTCAGAGTTTAACGCCTTGTGTGAAATAGCACTCAATGTGGCCCGAGGTAACATTCCACTAAGTGATAAGCAGTATAAACAATTGATATAGAAGAAAAAAATCCATCAAATTAATTACAGCTAGAGGAGTGAAGTTGGCAACAAAGACTGAAATGGAACAGACTCAAAAAATGTTTTTGATCCCTCAGCACCAGACTGACTTGATGAAGCCGCATCAGCCGCAGCAACAACAACCGTATCATCCCCCGGATCAAAACAGTAACAATCTGTGACAAGTCGTCCAAAATGAGTTGGACAAAGAAATGACTGATATCCTAATTTGCTGGACACAGACATTTATGAGAAGGCTAAAAAATATAGTGCTGTCTTGCAGTGCTATCTCACATTGGTGAGACTGGGCGAGCGTGAAAAAGGTGTTAACATTATTCCTCCCCACTGGAGAAAGTATTGATTCTTACGGTTCGAACCAGGCGGTAGCAGAAAATGGGGATAAAGATATCACAGATGAACATTGTAGAAGAGGTTTTGAAACACATGCTTAAAAGAAGCAGGAAAAATCCAGAGCATGTTTTGGAGGCGCACTGCCGATCAAAAGGACTGATATCATGGACAAATCAGGGCGAGATCATTGTTAAAAAGAGGACAATTAGAGTCTGTCATCTGTGTGATTTAGAGAAAAGTGTCACTGCATCACAATATTTCAGACAATTCAAGACCCTATGGCTGGGATGTGTTTTTAAAAACTTTGGCAACTTTAAATATGCCCCTATCTGCTGTCCCAAACACATGGGTACGACAGGCTATTGCCAAGAATAAGGAGTTTGGTGAAGCTAATAGAGAGTTCTCCTTTTGTCACATTTTTGAGAAATCCCCTCTATTTGACAGACACCAGATTTAAGTTCTCCTCTGAAGACTCCTAAAGACGGATCAAAACAAAAAGACATTTGGTTTGGTGGGAAATAATGAATGGTTAGATTTTTTTTCATGCACTGTGTGCTGGTCCAGATGATGACTGTGTATAGATATATTTTCCTTGTCTTTCATGTATTGTTAATTTATTGTTTTTATATTATTTAAAGTGTTTTGGGATGTGAATCCACATTTTGAGAAATGTGGATTTGAATGTGTTCTTCACTTCCTGAAAATTTGTAAAGTTCTGGAAATGTTTCTGAAAATATAATGTCAATCAAATTGAAATATTGTCTGTTAATTCATTAAAAAGTAAATCCATGATTTTGTTTCATATTCAGCATTTAACGTTCGCCTGCTAGGTCACGTGAGTGTGTTGTATCGTTTTCGGTTTGCCGTTGCTTTGTTTATACCACCGCTGTTGCTAAGCTGTCACTCTTTCGCGACAGTTTCATCTTAACTCACTCTTTTCCGAAACTTATAACGTTACCAATCTACAGTAGCCCACACTAAGTACTGTTTATTTTCACTTTGGTTGGCTTTTTGTTGATTTTCGACCACTGCTGCTTCTGTTAGCCTCTAGCTCCTTCGCACCAAACATGTCTTCCCACCCCGTCTCTTCCTCTCCTGCTCATTACTGTCTGATGTGTCAGATGTTTAGCTATTCCTCGTCCTCCTTTACGGATAGTGATACTTGCATTAAGTGTGGTTTATTTATAGCTCTGGAGGTGAGGGTTTCTGAGTTAGATTCACAGCTCCGCACTGAAGCTAGCCCTCAGTTAGCAGTGGTAGTAAGCCAGCCCCCTGTAGCTGGAGCGGGCCGTCCAAGCTTAGCCTCCCCCCTGGTGGATCTTGAGCAGCCAGGATGCAGTGGCTGGGTTACTGTGAGAGGGAAACAGTCGCAGACTTAAGAATCTCACACCGGATCACAAGAAAGTTCACATTTCAAACCGATTTGCCCCACTTAGCAACGCACCTGCTAAGAAGCTAACCACTCTAGTTATTGGTGACTCCATAGTGAGAAATGTGAATCTAGTGACACCAGCGACCATAGTCCGATGCCTCCCGGGGGCAAGAGTGGGCGACAGAAGGAAATTTAAAACCGCTGGCAAAAGATAAACGTAGATTTAAGAAGATTGTAATTCATGTCGGTGTTAATGACTCCCGAGGTCGCCAGTCGGAAGTCACTAAGATTAATGAGGAGTTGGTGTGTAAACTGGCTAAAACGATGTCTGACTCCGTAATTTTCTCTGGTCCCCTGCCAAATGGTGCAAATGATGAGATGTTTAGTCTCATCTCCTCATTCAATCGCTGGCTGTCGAGATGGTGTCCAGATAATGGCGTGGGGTTCATTGATAACTGGAAATCTTTCTGGGGCAAACCTGGTCTGATTAGCCGAGACGGCATCCATCCTACTTTGGATGGTGCAGCTCGTTTTCACATGGAATCTAACTGATTTTATTAGTCTGACAATTTGACAACTCAGAGTGGAGACCAGGAAGCAGAGCTGCAGTCCTACACGCCCCTCTGCGTTTCCTTTAGAGCCGTTACCCAGCCACTCCTGTAACATAGAGACTATGTCTGTTCCCCAACCAAGACCCTTTACCTGTAACATTAAAAATAATAAAGGAGTAAATTATAAAAATCTTATAAAAATTAAAACTGCAGCTGAATCACATAACGTTAAAGTTAAATGTGGTTTATTAAATGATAGATCTTTATCTTCTAAAGCCATTTTAATTAATGAGCTAATATCAGATTATCATATTGATTTTCTTGCTTTGACAGAAACTTGGCTGTGTGAGGGTGATTATCTTAGTTTAAATGAGTCCACTCCTCCCAGTCACCTTAATACCCACATCCCTCGAGACACAGGGTGAGGAGGGGGTGTGGCAGCAATCTTTAATTCTATTTTTAATATTTATGCTAGACCTCAGCTAGGCTTTAGCTCTTTTGAAAGTCTTTTTCTAAGTTTCACACATCCAGCTGCTAAAACTGTGCAACCTGTGTTGTTTATTATTGTGTACCGGCCTCCTGGCCCTTACTCTGAATTTTTATCTGATTTCTCAGAGTTTCTGTCCAGCATCGTCCTTCTTTCAGATAAAATCCTCATTGTCAGAGATTTTAACATTCATGTAGATGTTCATAATGACAGTCTTTGTTCCGCTTTCATGTCAGTATTAGATTCTTTTGGTTTCACGCAGGCTGTGAACCAACCCACTCACCGCTTTAATCACACCCTAGATCTTGTTCTGGCACACAGCCTGGAAGCTGTCAGTTGTCTCACAAAATCCTCTTCTGTCCGATCACTTCTTAGTCACTTTTGAGTTCTCCTTATTGGACTTTTCTCCAGTCAATAAAAATATCTTAACTAGGAGCTTGTCTGAGAGCTGTATGCATTTTCAAGGAAGCTATCCCTGCTGCCTTGAATTCAGTGTCTTACTCTACTGTAGCAGAGAGCTCCTATGCTCCTTCTCAGCTTGATCAGCTTGTTGCTGATACTACAGGCTCTCTTCAAGCGGTTCTTGACTCAGTCGCTCCACTTAGACAGAGGACTCTTAGACGACAGAGTTCAGCTCCGTGGTATAATGCTCAAACAAAAATTGAAAGAATATGGCACTCAACTAAAACAACATTATTTGTCTCTTATTGAAGAGAATAAAAATAATCCAAGATTCCTTTTCAGCACTGTAGCCAGGCCGACAAACAGTCATAGCTCTACTGAGCCATGCATTCCTCCAGCGCTTAGCAGTGAGGACTTCATGAGCTTCTTTAATGATTAGATATTAAAGATTAGAGAAAATTAGTAACCATGTGCTTTCAACTGGGGTAAAATCTCCAGCCGTCTGTGAAATCATGGAAACGGTTCTTAGACCAAAAATACTCTTGGACCGCTTTGTATCTATTGACTTGCCAGAGCTGGTCTCAACAGTTGTTTCGGCTAAACCATCAACTTGCCTCTTGGACCCTGTCCCAGCATGGCTGCTGAAGGAAGTCCTTCCCTCGGTCGGCACCCCTCTTTTAAAGATGATTAATGCGTCCTTACTGACAGGCTATGTGCCACAACTTAAAACTAAAGTTGCAGTAATTAAGCCCCTCCTTAAAAAGCCAACTCTTGATTCAGGCTCCTTAGTTAACGATAGACCAATGTCTAACCTCTCATTTATTTCTAAAATCCAAGAGAAGGTTGTCCCTTGTCAGCTCTGTGAGTTTCTTCATAGTAACAGTCTCCTTGAAAACTTTCAGTCCGGGTTTAGGGCCAACCATAGTACTGAGACTGCACTGCTGAAAGTAACAAAATCTACTTTTGGCTTCAGACTGTGCTCATTACTTGATCTTAGTGCTGCTTTTGACACAGAGGAGACCACTATTTATCACCACATCCTCTTGCAGAGATTAGAGAAGCTTCTTGACATCACAGGAACTGCTTTAGCTTGGTTTAATTCATCTGTCGAGTCGTTCGCATTTTGTTCATGTGAACAATAGATCCTCCCTGCATACCAGGGTGCGTTATGGAGTTCCTCAAGGCTCATTACTTGGTCCAATTCTTTTCCTCATATATAAGTTTCCTCTTGGTAGCATAATTAGAAAACACTCCATAAACTTTCACTTTTATGCAGATGATACACAGCTATACTTATCATTGAAGCCACAGGAAACTAGCCAGTTATCTAAACTTAAAGCTTGTGTAGAAGATTTATTCGCAGTGAAGGACGAGTGAAGCTTGCTGAGTTCTCAAAGGTGCAACATGCCCATTATAGTCTGCAGTTGTCTCCCAGAATGAAAAACAAAGCCATAAATCTGCTGATCTATGCCCTAGCGAGACACCGTTGAGGCTGGCCAGCCCTCGATGCTGGGGCTCTTGGAAACCTGACCTACCTAAATGACCAGCTGGACTCTGAAGGAACAATACCTTATAACAAAAAGATGCAATAACCAACATGGGAACAAAGGCAATGAAGGAAAACTGTTGCAACCAGGTTCAAAACCAAAGTATATAAGCAAAGTCATGATGACACCTTTGAATAATGCTCAGTTTGATTCACAGCAGATTCTTCAGTATGACCACAGCAATCCGTCTCTACTTTTAGCCCCTGCACCGATCAGGAAGGATCTTCCCTCCTTATAGGGAGCTGTCCAGCGCTAACCTAAAGGAGACTTGTCTTTTGACAGAGACGACCAATCCGGAGACAGGAGCGAGGAGAAAATAACGTCCTCTGGGTTATAGATCTGCAGAGCTCACAACTCATTTACTTTGTTCAGATACGTTTGCTTTGAATAAAGTATCTCTGATTCAGCTGAACAGTCTCTTCTGATGATTGGACTCCTGGTGTGCTTTACTCTTCTTGAGTGACAGTTTTAACAGAACAGTTCGGTAGTTCAGTAAATTTAGCCTGTAGGACAATGTACAATTGATAATGTGTTAAGCGACTGCACTGTATGTGCCCAATTTAACGTTACAAAATCCTTTCCTGCTCCCATATCTCACATCTCTAACCCTGATGGTCCATTTAGACACCTGGTGTTGGATCACATCTACATGATAGAACGTGTAAGAGGGTACAATTACATACTTGTGGTAATAGACAGATTCAGTAGATGGGTAGAAGCCGCCCCAACAAAAGGACCTGATGTCAAATCAGCTGCTAAGTTTCTTTGCAAAGAGGTGTTTCCAAGATTTGGACTTCCAGATACCATCAGTGCAGACAATGGTCCAGCTTTTGTGGCAAAAGTAATGAAAAATGCAATCACAATGCTTGGAATTAAACAAAAATTTGGTTGCGCCTATCATCCTCAGTCTCAGGGGATTGTCGAAAGAGCTAACGGGGTCTTAAAGTCAAAATTGGCAAAAATAAAGGCAGATAGACATCAATGCAAGAGGCAAAGCATCCATCCAATTCATCTTTGCTATGAGGTCACAAACTAACAGAATAACTCATCTAACTCTGCATGAAATGTTGACAGGATGACCAATGCCAATTCCATATCAGAGAGGATGGGCGGCTGTCCTGCAGTCACATGCCGAAGTGTCCTTGAGCAAGACACTGAACCCCAAGTTGCTCCCACTGTTGTTCAGTGGTGTATGAATGTGGTGTGAATGGTAGCTACAGCCGATGGTCTGAGTAGCTTAAAATCGGCCATCTGTGTGAATGTGGTGTGATTGGGTGAATGAGGCTAGCAGTGTAAAGCGCTTTGAGTAGTCAGTAAGACTAGAAAAGCGCTATATAAGTACTGGCCTGGGGGGCCTGTTTTGGAACAATGTGAAAATGAACTGATACATAAAGTTATCTTTCAACAGAGCAAAGCAATCACGGAGGACTGAGAGGCAGAGATCCCACCACACCTGCAAAAGGTGGCACCCGGAGATTGGGTGTATAGTAACCTGAACCTGAAAAGAACAACGAGGCTGCTCTAGGAAAAGATAACCAAGCACAAAGGAAGTGGGACAAAAATAGCAGCGTTGTCTCCGCGATTCTCAGACGATCAAAACCGGGGAAGGAGGAACAACGACAGCTCTGTTCATAGTGACTCATAAATCTTGTATAATTCAGAGAAATAAAGTTGAAACAATGAAGCAAACACATCAAACAGGCCCAGGGAAACCATACCAAAGAATAATCTACATGACAACTTCCAAAATTAAAAAGTCTAAAAGGCAATATAGACCATTACAAATTGGAATAATGCTCGTATCAATAATAGCTCTACTCTGGCTAATGTTTATCGGAACATCAACACAAAATCTCTCACTAAATAATGCTAAAACCAAACAACCCTCCAACTGTGCCTTAGCTGCTGGAGTGCTGGCAACAATAGAAAATCAAATCCCCAAAACAAAACCATCCAAATTCTCTATGAAGGCCCAAAACACCAAATTCTGCATCTAACGGTAACATTAAAAGTTGAGCATGAAAAGACGTATTATTTCTATTTGATAAATCAGCAATGCGAAATAGATGGAACAACGGTTTTAAACATTATGCTCTGCGTACTGGTGTAATGAAAGTGAAACCAATATCTTTAGTCCGCATAATGTAGCACATCAGTGGATGATATATGTTGACAACAACACCCATAACAAAATTAGAAATATAAGAGATTACGCACGTAACTAGTGACTGGCAAACTTTAGGACAATCAACAACGATTTATGAATTGGACTATAGCTGCCTTAGAAGGAATCACTGAACAACTCCATGCTACATCCATAATGGCTTTGCAAAACAGGTTTGCATTAGAAACATTACTCGCTCCAGACCAAGGGATATGAACTATGATAGGGGATGACTGCTGCACCGTAATTCCTATGCACACAGGGGAGGGAGGCAATTTAACAGAAATATTAAAAGCAGCCCGAGATGAACATGTTTACAACTCAAATTGGAAAACTAAACAACATTGGCTGGAAAAATTGTATGATTGGCTAAGTCAACAAACTATCGAAGATTCTTTTAGTTTTAGGAACACTCCTGGCTGGCTCGCCACATGTCGAATCCTAGCCTTTTCGTGGAGTTTCTCGTGTCTTGACGGCAGGGCAGGTGAGGACTTGAATCCTACATTTTATATATCTATATATATTTGCAATACAAGTTCTTAAATCTGTCTATTCAGTAAATCTAAAAAGAACAATTTCAATTCCTGCACTGTCTTGTTTTTTTTCACCATTTAACAACCAATAAAGACAAGACAAATCCAAGAAAAAGTTGTGAAGATCCAAGTTTAAAAGTTCTTCGAGCCCGGAGAGCAGAGGCCAAGAGGAAAAAGACTCAAGGAAGAGGAGGCCCAGAGAAACTGACAAGGAGAATCGTTTCAAAAGAAGCCCAACATTAGTATTGCAGAATGAAGAGGACACCAGGTTTGTCATGTAGACCCTTTATTAATTTTTTTTTTTTTTTTAATTTATAGATTAAATTTAATGTTTCTCTTCTTTCTCTACACTAGCGCCAGGAAATCTGTCTCTGGCTCCTCTAATCCCCTGGATGGTCCTAAAGATTACCTTGTGGATAGTTGTGAATTAGAGACAGCCATAGCCGTGATCGTTCAGGAGAACAATAGGAGTGAAAACCACAGTCAAAACTTTTAACATACCTTTTCACTGGAC
The DNA here is from genome assembly GCA_030710495.1 of Labroides dimidiatus. Classification (NCBI taxonomy): domain Eukaryota; kingdom Metazoa; phylum Chordata; class Actinopteri; order Labriformes; family Labridae; genus Labroides; species Labroides dimidiatus. Next base: position 2,747,020 of record CM061152.1, on the reverse strand, counting down.
TGTTCTAAGTATTTCATCTCATCTCTTTATTTATTTTTATTATTTTACCAGAGTTGATGATTTTAATGTTTTTTTGCTTTAATCTTTCTACAGCAGTGGTTTTTTGGTAGTGGATACACCATCCCAGCTTCTTGAGGACACACCACCCCAGCTTGTTGAGAAGATAGCAACCCCGCTTCAAGAGGAGACAAAAGCTGACCTTGTGGAGGAGAATTTTGTGGCGGAAGAACTCAGTGATTCAAAGATTACAACAGAAGTTTTTTATCTGATTTATTTGATTGTGAAAGGGCCAGCACACCAGTGACATTCACAGCACCTGATTTTTCTGATTCACTTACTTTTCCCGAGCATCCAGACCGTTTTGATCAAAACCTTAATTGTCTTTTGCAGACAGACACTGTATTAAATAAATTAGATGGTGTTATTGATCAACCAAATCCTGGTGAGGTTGATTTGTTTGATTTTAAGTGGTCTTTCTGAGTTGGACTTCAGTAGTGGTGATGGCCAGTTTTTAGAGCCAGAGGATTTAGTGAATCAAGATCTATCTACTCCACCATCACTAGCTGATGAAAACAAAGTCAATTTGTTTTCAATCAATTCATAAAAGTTGGATAGTTTAAGGTTATCACTAGATAACCTTCTCTCCAGCTTGGATAATCGGGTCAGCCAAGTTGTAGACAGCGTCAATACCCACAGTGAAAACTGTGTGGAATTAATACACGCTCTACACACTTCTTTTGTTTTATTCAGCGAAGAAGTTGGGGGATATATAACACAACTAAAGGAGAGGGCGGTTTGCATCGACGAGACACAGAACTGTCTTCAGCTTCTTTGTAGTGTAATAAAGGGGGAAGTAGGACAGATGGGGGATAGTTTAACCATTTCACTGATCAGCAAGGAAATTAGCAGCAATTGAACAGCAGAGGGTCAGTTCAAGAAGTTCGTGACCCCCATTGAAGTTAGGGAATGGTTTTAAAAGTTGAAACTGGGTAGATGGTTTTCATTGATAAGGGTACAGGGTTGGTGTTTGTGGAATTTTTATTACCTCAGCTCAAAGAATATATAAGGCAAGACAACTTCACTGTTGAGAGAGAACACCTAGCAGAGGTCTTCCCTCCATGCTGCATGTGATTAAAGGAACTGATTCATCACACTGTGGTATTTTGTAATTTCTAAAAATTTGTTTGAGCGCAACAGGGTAAATTTCCCTGACATTTGGAGGTCCCACCGAGATGGACGTTTCGCTGCTTTCCGCCTGAGCCTGGACCGAGGGTTAAACTGCCGGCAGGGGTCTGTTAGAGACTCAGGGAAAATTCCGCTCCGACAAACGGAGGACAGGATCCCGCCTGAAGTCAGGCCAGGTGACAGACAACGGACGCTCCATCCATTTTCACAAGTGAGTACGGTGTTATGAATCATTCCTTTTAGAGTATTAAGTCCCAGTGGTGGGCCGTCGACGAAACTCCACGGAGTTTCCAGTGTATGTTAGTGGAGTTCTGTCGCACGTAAATCCTTAGTGGTCGTTAGCAGACCGGCTTCATGTAGTTCCTGAATCTCCAAGTTTTTCATGTGGTGTTGGAGGCCGTCATATGTGACTGGTTTTAAACCCTGTGTGCAGGGTTTGAAATTGACATGAGAATAGGTTTTGAAGCTGACATTGGAAACCAAAATTTGGCTCTAAATTGTGAAAGAAAGAAAATGTTAAAAGAAAAAATAATTTTAAAAAAGTATTATAGGGTACAGCAAGTGGCTGATGTGAAGTGTTTTTGGGAAACAGCCTCTTAAAGTGGGAATTCTAGATATCCTCAGAGGTTAGAAAAGTTAACAGCAGGCTGATATAGAATGCCCCCTATGATAAAATGGGCGTATGTGTGAGAAAAAGAAAAAAAAAAGATGAAACAAATAAACTTTGTGGTTACTCATTCAGTGTCTGGTATACTTCAAGTATACTATTGGGGTGCGGTGCTCGGAACGAATGTGTCATACAACCCACCTGGCTGAATTAAGAGTTACCCGAAGGTAAAGTGTGCATGATAAGATCCAACCATACTTTGTATGGGAAGATCAGAGTGAGTGAATACTTGTGTGTGTGTGACTGATAAGCCCATTGAAAGTACAAGCACACCTGTCCCTGTGAGTCAGAAAGGTAAAAACAGGGGAAAAAATGGGGAACAAATTGGGGAAACTAAAGACGCTACCTGACCCTCTCACAGGCCCTGCTAAAATAATGATGCAGAAATGGGGGGAAGATGTTGTTAAAGCTATTCCACTCTGGCACTATGTCACCAAGGGGGTGTTTTCCATTAATAGGAACGTTAAGTACTGATTGTTTGAAGAGATGCAGGGTTGTTTTAGAGCAAAAGGAAAAGCAAGTAGAGAAGAAAAGGATTGACTGGCATGCATTCCAAAAATGAGAGAGAGAAGCAGAAATAAGGGAAGCAAAGTCGGTAACAGGATTAATGATAAGACAAGAAATAAATGAGTAGAGTATGTGTGAAAAAGAAAGAAACGGGAAAGTAGGGTGAGAGATGTGGACCTGCCCCCGGCGTATGTTGCTTCTGCAGTGGTTGCCCCTCCTCCCTGACGTGTGGACTCTGCTGCAACACTTGCCCAGGAGGAGTCGAAAGAAAAGGAGGGGGGATTGTATCCTGACTTGTCAGCTTTGTCACTGACCCCACAAAACACAGAGACTAAAGTTGCTTCTGCCAAGAACTCTTCTCCCCTAGCAGCATTTTTTGATTATTGGTTAAGGAGCCAAAGAGACAAGGGAAGGGGCACACCAGATGCCAATGTTGGTGTTCCCCAACCCACAACCAAGACCAGCCGATGGAAAGGATTGGGAACCTGAGGTGCATGTATACAGGCCATGGTTACCAGAGGAACTGAAGGAGGTGGCAGCGGAACTACCAGACCCACAAAAGACTGGAGGTGAGAAGTGGGTCACAGAAATGCAACAATTAATGTCCATGTACAACCCAACCCTGCAGGAGGTGGAAGCTGTCTGTCGTAGGTGCTTCAAGCTCAGATGGCCCAACATACGGCCTTCCAGCTGGTCCACCAGTCCGGAATTTGGATCAAGAGATTTCTTCAAAATGCTTGACAAACTGTACGAGGCAGTGCGAAAGGCTTTCCCTTTGAAGGTGTGCTGGCCCTTCACAATACCAAACAAAAGGAGGGTGAGTCAGCAGCTGATTATCGTTCACGCATGGAAAGTGTTTTGCAGCTCATTCTGGTGTTGATGTGGACAATGTGGCCTACAATGACCTGTTGAAGACAGCTCTTGTGAATGGACTGAATCCAGACCTTAAGAACCGAGTCATGATGACCTGCATAGGCTGGGAAACTGTCCATAGCAGTCGTTTGGACACATGTTTTGCACGCTGAACGGAATAAGGTCGAGTTGAAATCCAGACATGCAAAGAAACTGCAAGGTGCTCAGCTAATGTTCTACCAGCAGGGTGGCCAACAAAGGCCATGAGGTCAGCCACAGGGGAGACAGTTTCACCAGAAGGGCAGAGGGAAAAGGAGACCAGATCTACAACCAGCTGCAATGACTTCCAGGAGAGCAGACCCAGTGATGCGTTACCGTTGTGAGGAATGTGGGCATATCGCACGGAATTGTCCATCCTTGGTGACTGATCAGCCAGGAAGAAGGGAGAAAAACAACTACTGGCCACATGCACCGCCTCATGGACTGTCTGTGAATGCACCAGGACTGCTGGTAGCACAACTATAGGGACACGTGGGGGCAGGTCAGAGTAAGTAACAACACAGATAATAACACACACTTAGAGATACATGAAACAGATAAACCAGTGTTTACATATCAACAGTGTGTGCAATTAACATCAGATTCCAGAGCACCCCCTAGGCTGACTTTAAAGTACAAGGTATTAATGGGACATTCCTTGTAGACTCAGGAGAAGAAGTCTCAGCAATTTAATAAAAAGTTCTTGCTAATGCTCCTAAAACAACTAAATTTCTCAGAACAGTGGGAGCATCAGGCATCACCAAATTTGAACCAATATCCGAATTATTAACTGAATGTTTTGGCGATTACAGAGGCGAGCATCCATTTTTGCTCTCAGAAGTGTGCCTGTAAACTTGCTAGGTAGAGACCTCATGTGCACTCTGAACATTACCTTGCATTGTAACTCTGCGGGCATCAAGATTACATGTTTGACTGCTGGGTTGTATCCTGTGGGTTTATATGAGGATGATTATTATTATTCATTGGATGTTGTAGACCCTCATGACAGACAAACTGCTGTCATTGATATTGCAAACATCTAGGAACCTCTGAAATCTGCGGTGTGTGTCACGTGTTTCACCGGGTACAAGAAATTACACATTTGAAGAACAATGGGATGTGGGGGAAGTAGATGAGGAAATACAGATAGATGAAGTATTTGTGGGGTTGCAGTTTTCAGTAGCCTCTGTCTGTTTGTCTGAATCTCAGATGAAGCTGTTTTCAACTCCTGGTTCTGTACCTCATATTACGTTAACAAAACAGTGTGATAGTTCTTGGGTAGCCATAGGACCTTGGGTTAAAAAGGCTTTAGAAGCATCAGATTGGCAGGACAAAGCGGATGGTAGCTCTTATTCTCCTTCTTTGCAAGCTGCATGCTACTCAGTAGGGATTAAGATAAAAGTTGTTCGCATTACACACACTGACACACATAAAATCACACTTATGTCACTGAGGGCTGAAGAGGAGGAAATGCTTTCAACAGTACCTGACAATTTATGGGCTAAGAGTAAGTTTGATTTTGGTAACATAAAAGGTGCATCTCCTGTTGTAGTCCAGCCTAAAATCAGATTACAGACTGTGTAAAAAGCAGTATCCACTTAGGAGCAATGCCTTGAACAGCTTCAGGGCTGTTATTCAGTCTCTCATTGATAAAGGTGCCATTGTGGAATGTCCCCTCTCAGCATGTAACATCCCTATATTGCCTGTGAAGAAACCAAATGGGGGGTGGCGTCCAGTTCAAGACCTTAGGACAATAAATGAAGCAGTTCATCATCCAGCTCCAACTGTACCAAATGTTGCAACACTGATGTCACAGGTGCCTGCAAATTCCTGTTGGTTTCCTGTAATTGACTTGGCAAATGCATATTTCAGCATCCCAGTTCATCCTGACTCATAGTTTTGGTTTGCTTTTACCTTCAATAACAAGCGTTACACTTGGACGCGAATGCCACAGGGGTTTGCTGCAAGCCCAACTTTGTTTGTGGCTGCTGTAGCGGAAAACCTGTCACATTGGCATCCAGAGTGCGGTAGTACACTGGTTCAGTATGTTGATGATCTCTTGATGTGTTCCCCTTCACGAGAGGTTTGTCAAACAGACAGTGTCTTTGCTTTGTTTTTTAGAAAACAATGGGCTTAAAGTTTCAAGGGATAAGCTGCAGTTTGTTACACAATTAGTGCGCTATCTTGGCCATGTAGTTACACCTGAAGGGCGCAAATTAGGTCCGGACCGCATCCAGGCCATCTTGGATGTTCCTAAACCAAAGACGAAGAAACAGATGATGTCTTTTTTGGGTTTAGTAGGCTATTGCCGTCCATGGATTTGTGATTTTGCGGAGATCTCCCATCCCCTGTATGATATCACTCATGGGGAAAAAACATTTGGCCATGACTGACTTTGACTCCTGACGCAGAGACAGCTTTTTCTGACTTGAAAAAAAAAGGCACTGACTAATTCTCCGTGTTTAGGACTTCCAGACCCGACAAAAAAGTATCTTTGACAGGAATGGACGATTACATGGTTGGGTATTGTTGTGCTCTTAACCATGCTCTGAAGCTCATCTTCTCAAAGGTGCAAACAGCCCTTCCAGAGCCTACGGCAGTGCAGCTCCACAACATCGAGCCAGGTGACTGGGAGGTGGTGAAGGATCTGAGAAGGAAACATTGGCGCCAACCCTGGTGGACAGGACCATACCAGGTGTTACTGACAACTCCCATAGCCATCCGCATTGCTGAGAGGGACACCTGGATCCATGCATCCCAGTGCAAGCCGTTTCCTGGGGATGGGCCTCCTTGAAGAGAGACCGCCTGACCGGGGAAGAATCATGGAGGGCCTCTGGTGGAAGACGGTGGTTGGAGTCATCGTCACCGGAGTGGATATCACAGCAGTCATCATCTGGAGCAACGCTGGTGGCCTGGAAGATTTGGACTCCACAAGTCCTCATATATTCATTTACAGCACACATTCTACTGATCCATTTGCATTCACCCAACAAACTGATGTCACGTATACTGATTTTCCTACACCCTGTCCATCACATATGAACGGGTACAAACTTGAACAATGAACTGACAGACTTCTTAAATACAAAGGATATAACAAAAGGAACCTGGAAAAGTGATGAATCATCAACACACACTTATAACACCAAGAATGTCAAGACTGCCACAACGGAATAATTAATTAGAAAGAAGAGATAATTGTTTGTTTTTCCATAGTTTGTGTGTTCTGTTTCTGGATTTTTTCTGCGTATTGATACATTATACTAGTCAGCTTTAATGTTATGTTGCCACTTTGTGTCAAAAGGAGGGAATGTGAAAATTGAACACGTTAAAGCCTGACTTCTTTGTAGTGTAATAAAGGGGGGAGTAGGACAGATGGGGGATAGTTTAATCATTACTCTGGCCAGCAAGGAAATTAGGGGCAATTGAACAGCAGAGGGTCAGTTCAAGAAGTTCGTGACCCCCATTGAAGTTAGGGAATGGTTTTACAAGTTGAAACTGGGTAGATGGTATTCATTGATGAGGGTACAGGGTTGGTGTTTGTGGAATTTTTATTACCTCAGCTCAAAGAATATATAAGGCAAGACAACTTCACTGTTGGGGGAGAACACCTAGCAGAGGTCTTCTCTCCATGCTGCATGTGATTAAAGGAACTGATTCATCACACTGTGGAATTTTGTAATTTCTAAAAATTTGTTTGAGAGCAACGGGGTAAATTTCCCTGACTTGGTCCTCAAGATTACCTTGTGGATAGTTGTGGATTAGAGACAGCCATAGCCGTGAATTTTCAAGAGAACAATAGGAGTGAAAACCACAGTCAGAACAGTCCAGTGAAAAGGTATGTTGACCACCATCCCAGCTTGTTGAGGACACACCACCCCAGCTTCTTAAGATAGCAACCCCGCTTCAAGAGGAGACAAAAGCTGACCTTGTGGAGGAGAATTTTGTGGCGGAAGAACTCAGTGATTCAAAGATTACAACAGAAGTTTTTTTTTTATCCAATTTATTTGATTGTGAAAGAACCAGCACACCAGTGACATTCACAGCACCTGATTTTTCTGATTCACTTACTTTTGCCGAGCATCCAGACCATTTTGATCAGAACCTAAATTGTCTTTTGCAGACAGACACTGTATTAAATAAATTAGATGGTGTTATTGATCAACCAAATCCTGGTGAGGTTGATTTGTTTGATTTAAGTGGTCTTTCTGAGTTGGACTTCAGTAGGGGTGATGGCCAGTTTTTAGAGCCTGAGGATTTAGTGAATCAAGATCTATCTACTCCACCATCACTAGCTGATGAAAACAAAGTCAATTTATTTTCAACCAATTCAGAAAAGTTGGATAGTTTAAGGTTATCACTAGATAACCTTCTCTCCAGCTTGGATAATCGGGTTAGCCAAGTTGTAGACAGCGTCATTACCCACAGTGAAAACTGTGTGGAATTAAGACACACACTTCACACTTCTTTTGTTTTATTTAGCGAAGAAGTTGGGGGATATATTACACAGCTAAAGGAGAGGGCGGTTTGCATCGACGAGACACAGAACTCTGTCTTAAACTTTTTAAATCAGTTGTTTGACGTGTTTGAATAATACTTTATAGCCATCTGTATTTTTTATTCTAGCTTCTTTTACTTCAAAATTATTTCGGCCTCTTTTATTATCCTTTAAAGTCTTGAGTTGTCTTTAGGTTTTTGGTATTCTTGAAACATGGCACAGCCTCCAAGTAAGAAGACCAAATATAGTGGTGCAGCGGATAATTTCCCTTCCATGTGTGGGGGTATTAGCATAGAATTGGAGACACAAGAGTTGCCTGTGGTCTTATTTCCATTGTCTGCTACTTGTGGAGTCTCTGAACTCTCCAACATTATCAAACAGGCCTTTGATCAAGCCATGTGTGAGAGTCAGGACATTGATATAAGTTTGAGTGTGAATGGGTCTTGTGAGGAGTCTGGTCTGCAGGTGAGAGAGCCCTGGTAGATTCGCCTTCAGGTAGTGTTTTAAATGACAGATGACTTGGAATTTAAAGTTTCTGTTGCACAAGGAAGAAGTTGTGGTAGTAATCGTCTGAAGCTGGGTAAAATCTTTTATGATTAGATATTATCCAGAAAAGGTAGACATCTGTTCATTCATTACAATAGTAGTGAAAACAATCTTTGTTTTTCTGTGTCTTGGACATTTTGTTAATCCTGAGATGTCTCCTGAAGGAAAACTGGAATATGCAAAACAGCTGCACTCTGCAGTTGGCTTTGACCATTTGCATAAAGTCTCACTGTCCGATGTTGGTAGATTTGAGAGACACATGGATGTCAAAATCATAGTCTTTATCATACTGCGATGCATAAACATCTCTAGTGTTTTGAAACACATGATAAACAGCACTCCAGGACAATCTGGCTGTATCTTCATGATGATCACTAGTTTCTGATTGTGAATCCAAAAGGGTTTTTTTGGTGCTTCATATGTGTGCTCGTTTCGCTATGGTACATATGAAACAGAAATGGACATGTTACTCTCTGAGATCCCTGATGATGGCACACCTCTGATTGTCATGGGAGACATGAACATTCACATTGACAAGACACAGGCAAATGACTTTCTGGCACTCCTCTCCTCTTTTGACCTCAATCTGATTCCTTCTCCTCCAACCCACAAAGCCGGCAGAGTCCTTGATTTGGTTCTGACTCGTAACTGCTCCACTGCAGATGTGAAAGTTACCCCACTACACCTTTCAGATCATTTCTTGGTACAGTTCTGTTGCTTTTCCGCTAATGCAGGCACCCCCACAGATGGTTTCCTTCCGCAGAAACCTAAAGTCCCTCTCAGCAGCACAGCTGTCTGATGAGGTGTGCTCCCCCATGCCCGACCAAACACATTTCTCTACTCTGTAAACGAGGCTACAGAAACACTCTGTTCCTCTCTGTCATCCTCTCTGGACAAACTCTGCCCTCTGGTGTCAAAACCAGCCAAGAAAAATCCACCAAGTCCATGGCTCTCTGAAGTCTTAAGAAAAAAACAAGCTGGACTCAGGGCAGCAGAAAGACAATGGCGTAAATCCCAAGAACCTACTGATTTGTCCTCCTACCAACAAAAACTTGCATCCTTCACTTCCTGCCTTGAGTCTGCAAAGCAAGCCTTTTATCAGAACATGCTCTGTGCTGCTACTGACTCAAGAAAACCGTTTATGGCGTTTAAATCCTTACTCTCTCCTCCAACTGCTCAGCCATCTGCTGCATTGACTCCAGACACGTTTGCTTCCTTTTTCACCGAGAAAGTGGTAACCATCAGAAACCAATTCTCCGAGCCTGACCAGCTCTTTCAGTTCCAACCAACTGATGCATCACTCTGCTCCTTTGCTCCTGTGAATGAGGATGAGGTCTCCAGGCTTCTTCTGAACTCTAAACCTACTACCTGTTCTATTGATCCAATTCCGACCAGCATCCTGCAAACCATCCTACCCACAATCAAACCTGCAGTGACACACATTGTCAATTCCTCCTTGGAATCTGGCATCTTTCCAACAGCTTTTAAGCAAGCTCTGGTCACTCCACTACTCAAAAAACCTAATCTCAACCCAGCCCAGGTTGAAAACTACAGACCAGTCTCACTTCTGCCATTCTTATCCAAAATACTTGAGCGCACAGTCTTCAACCAAGTCTCGCAACATCTGCAAGAGAACAACCTGATTGACGCCTATCAATCTGGTTACTGGACCTGTTTGCTGCTTTTGACACCGTGAACCATCAAGTTCTCCTCTCTACACTCTCTGAGCTTGGCATCTCGGGATCTGTCCTGTCTTGGTTCAAGTCCTACCTCACAGGTCGATCCTTTAGAGTGTCATGGCGAGGTGAAGTGTCTGAATCACATGGCTTATTGACTGGGGTACCCCAAGGGTCAGTGCTTGGTCCCCTCCTCTTCTCCTTATACACCACCTCACTTGGTGCAGTGATCCGCTCACATGGCTTCTCTTACCACTGCTATGCTGACGACACTCAGCTTTTCATGTCTTTTCCACCAAATGACACAACTGTCTCAACTCGGATATCAGCGTCTGGCTGATATCTCCACTTGGATGAAGGAACAGCCCCTTCAACTAAATCTGTCTAAAACTGAGCTCATTGTCCTTCCAGCCTGTCCCTCTGCCCAACCACACATCAGTGTCCTGCTTGAAACAAATCAACTTGTGCCCGCAAACTCTGCCAGAAATCTGAGTGTCATGATTGATGATCAGCTGACCTTTAAGGTTCATGTGGTCTCGATTGCTCGGTCCTGTCAATATGCCCTCTATAACATCAGGAGGATCAGACCCTACCTGACACAACAGGCCACACAGCTTCTGGTACAGGCTCTTGTGATTTCACGCATTGACTACTGCAACTCACTGCTAGCAGGCCTCCCTGTGTCTACTTTCAAACCTCTGCAGATGATCCAGAATGCAGCAGCACGTCTGGTCTTTAACCTTCCCAAAACAGCACACGTCACCCAGCTGTTAATCTCTCTTCACTGGCTCCCAGCGGCAGCTCGAATCAAATTCAAAGCTCTTCTTCTGGCTCACAAAACAGTGACAAAAACGGCTCCTTCCTACCTTGAGTCCCTCATCCAGGTCTACACTCCTTCCCGCCCGCTACGCTCTGCCTGTGAGAGACGCCTGGTGCTCCCAGCCCAGCATGGCTCTAAATCACTAGCCAGACTCTTCTCTGTTGTACCAAATGGTGGAATGAATTACCCAACTCATTACGATCCGCAGAGTCCTCTTCTACTTTTAAGAGAGGTCTGAAGACTCACCTGTTCAGGGAACACTTTGGCACTTAATCTGACCCTTCTCCTCTTTGTCCTCAGGGGTCAGATCCGAAAGTCTCGGACTGAGCTCTTAACAAATGAAAGCACTGAATATTGTTTTCTCCTGAATGTTAAATTCTTGTTATGACTGATATTTAGATAGAACACAAAAAAAAAGGGGGGGGGGGGGGGGGGGGTTCAGTGGGCACTTGATGACAGAGTACCTGTGATAAATCTAACTTGAAGCATTTATTCACACTTAAGGTTTCTCTTTTTTGTCAAAATTCTTGCTTGTGTTGTACGTCGCTTTGGAAAAAAGCGTCTGCTAAATGAAAATGAAATTGTAAAAAGTAATCAGTTATCAGAGACCCGAGTGTCTGGACCCTAGAAAGGCACTGTTTTGTTTATTAGTCTGACAATTTGACAACTCGGAGTGGAGACCAGGAAGCAGAGCTGCAGTCCTACACGCCCCTCTACGTTTCCCTTAGAGCCGTTACCCAGCCACTCCTGTAATATAGAGACTGTGTCTGTTCCCCAACCAAGACCCTTTACCTGTAACATTAAAAATAATAAAGGAGTAAATTATAAAAATCTTATTAAAATTAAAACTGCAGCTGAATCACATAACGTTAAAGTTAAATGTGGTTTATTAAATGTTAGATCTTTACTTTCTAAAGCCATTTTAATCAATGAGCTCATATCAGATTATCATATTGATTTTCTTGCTTTGACAGAAACTTGGCTGTGTGAGGGTGATTATCTTAGTTTAAATGAGTCCACTCCTCCCAGTCACCTTAATACCCACATCCCTCGAGACACAGGGCGAGGAGGGGGGGGAGGCAGCAATCTTTCATTCTATTTTTAATATTTATGCTAAACCTCAGCTAGGCTTTAGCTCTTTTGAAAGTCTTTTTCCAAGTTTCACACATCCAGCTGCTAAAACTGTGCAACCGGTATTGTTTGTTATCGTGTACCGGCCTCCTGGCCCTTACTCTAAATTTTTATCAGATTTCTCTGAGTTTCTGTCCAGCATCGTCCTTCTTTCAGATAAAATCCTCATTGTCGGAGACTTTAACATTCATGTAGACGTTCATAATGACAGTCTTTGTTCCGCTTTCATGTCAGTATTAGATTCTTTTGGTTTCACACAGGCTGTGAACCAACCTACTCATCGCTTTAATCACACCCTAGATCTTGTTCTGGCACATGGCCTGGAAGCTGTCAATTTAGCGGTTGTCTCACAAAATCCTCTTGTCCGATCACTTCTTAGTCACTTTTGAGTTCTCCTTATTGGACTTTACGCCAGTCAATAAAAATATCATAACTAGGAGCTTGTCTGATAGAGCCGTATGCATTTTCAAGGAAGCTATTCCAGCTGCCTTGAATTCAGTATCTTACTCTACTGTAGCAGAGAGCTCCTATGCTCCCTCTCAGCTTGATCAGCTTGTTGCTGATACTACGGGCTCTCTTCAAGCGGTTCTCAACTCAGTCGCTCCACTTAGACAGAGGACTCTTAGACGACAGAGTTCAGCTCCGATGTTTAATGCTCAAACACGTGAGCTCAAAAAAAAAATTGAAAGAATTTGGCGCTCAACTAAAAAAAAAAAAGTCCTGTTCTCGTTGGAGAAATAGCTTAAATGAATATAGAAAGGCCCTGCGACTTGCTGCTTATTATTGGTCGCTTATAGAAGAGAATAAAAATAATCCAAGATTCCTTTTCAGCACTGTAGCCAAGCCGACAAACAGTCATAGCTCTACTGAGCCACGCATTCCTCCATTGCTTAGCAGTGAGGACTTCATGAGCTTCTTTAATGATAAGATATTAAAGATTAGAGAAAATTAGTAACCTTGTGCTTTCAAACAGGGTAGAATCTCCAGCCGTCGGTGAAATCATGGAAACGGTTCTTAGACCAAAAATACTCTTGGACCGCTTTGTATCTATTGACTTGTCGGAGCTGGTCTCAACAGTTCTTTCGGCTAAACCATCAACTTGCCTCTTGGACCCTGTCCCAGCATGGCTGCTGAAGGAAGTCCTTCCCTCAGTCGGCACCCCTCTCCTAAAGATGATTAATGCGTCCTTACTGACAGGCTATGTGCCACAACTTAAAACTAAAGTTGCAGTAATTAAGCCCCTCCTTAAAAAGCCAACTCTTGATTCAGGCTCCTTAGTTAACGATAGACCAATATCTAACCTCTCATTTATTTCTAAAATCCTACAGAAGGTTGTCTCTTGTCAGCTCTGTGAGTTTCTTCATAGTAACAGTCTCCTTGAAAACTTTCAGTCCGGGTTTAGGGCCAACCATAGTACTGAGACTGCACTGCTGAAAGTAACAAAGAATCTACTTTTGGCTTCAGACTGTCAAAAGCAGCACTAAGATCAAGTAATGAGCACAGAGAGGAGACCACTATTTATCATCACATCCTCTTGCAGAGATTAGAGAAGCTTCTTGACATCACAGGAACTGCTTTAGCTTGGTTTAATTCATCTGTCGAGTCGTTCGCATTTTGTTCATGTGAACAATAGATCCTCCCTGCATACCAGGGTGCGTTATGGAGTTCCTCAAGGCTCAGTACTTGGTCCGATTCTCTTCCTCGTATATAAGTTTTCTCTTGGTAGCATAATTAGAAAACACTCCATAAACTTTCACTTTTATGCAGATGATACACAGCTATACTTATCATTGAAGCCAGAGGAAACTAGCCAGTTATCTAAACTTAAAGCTCGTGTAGAAGATTTTTTTCACAGTGAAGGACGAGTGAAGCTTGCCGAGTTCTCAAAGGTGCAACATGCCCATTATAGTCTGCAGTTGTCTCACAGAGTGAAAAACAAAGCCATAAATCTGCTGATCTATGCCCTAGCGAGACGCCGTTGAGGCTGGCCAGCCCTCGATGCTGGGGCTCTTGGAAACCTGACCTACCTAAATGACCAGCTGGACTCTGAAGGAACAATACCTTATAACAAAAAGATGCAATAACCAACATGGGAACAAAGTCAATGAAGGAAAACTGTTACAACCAGGTTCAAAACCAAAGTATATAAGCAAACTCATGATGACACCTTTGAATAATGCTCAGTTTGATTCACAGCAGATTCTTCAGTATGGCCACAGCAATCCCTCTCTACTTTTAGCACCTGCATCGATCAGGAAGGATCTTCCCTCCTTATAAGGAGCTGTCCAGCGCTAACCTAAAGGAGACTTGTCTTTTGACAGAGACGACCAATCTGGAGACAGGAGCGAGGAGAAAATAACGTCCTCTGGGTTATAGATCTGCAGAGCTCACAACTCATTTACTTTGTTCAGATACGTTTGCTTTGAATAATGTATTTCTGATTCAGCGGAATGGTCTCTTCTGATGATTGGACTCCTGGTGTGTTTTACTCTTGAGTGACAGTTTTAACAGAACAGTTCAGTAGTTCAGTAAGTTTAGCCTGTAGGACAATGTACAATTGATAATGTGTTAAGCGACTGCACTGTATGTGCCCAATTTAACGTTAGAAAATCCTTTCCTGCTCCCATATCTCACATCCCTAACCCTGATGGTCCATTTAGACACCTGGTGTTGGATCACATCGACATGATAGAACGTGTAAGAGGGTACAATTACATACTTGTGGTAATCGACAGATTCAGTAGATGGGTAGAAGCCGCCCCAACAAAAGGACCTGATGTCAAATCAGCGGCTAAGTTTCTTTGCAAAGAGGTGTTTCCAAGATTTGGACTTCCAGATACCATCAGCGCAGACAATGGTCCAGCTTTTGTGGCAAAAGTAATGAAAAATGCAATGACAATCCTTGGAATTAAACAAAAATTTGGTTGCGCCTATCATCCTCAGTCTCAGGGGATTGTCGAAAGAGCCAATGGGTCTTAAAGTCAAAATTGGCAAAAATAAAGGCAGATAGCAAAGATGAATTGAATTGGATGGATGCTTTGCCTCTTGCATTGATGTCTATGAGGTCACAAACTAACCGAATAACTCATCTAACTCCGCATGAAATGTTGACAGGAAGACCAGTGCCAATTCCATATCAGAGAGGACGGGCGGCTGTCCTGCAGTCACATGCCGAAGTGTCCTTGAGCAAGACACTGAACCCCAAGTTGCTCCCACTGTTGTTCAGTGGTGCATGAATGTGGTGTGAATGGTAGCTACAGCCGATGGTCTGAGTAGCTTAAATCGGCCATCTGTGTGAATGTGGTGTGATTGGGTGCAGTGTAAAGCGCTTTGAGTAGTCAGTAAGACTAGAAAAGCGCTATATAAGTACTGGCCTGGGGGGCCTGTTTTGGAACAATGTGAAAATGAACTGATACATAAAGTTATCTTTTCAACAGAGCAAAGCAATCACGGAGGACCGAGAGGCAGAGATCCCACCACACCTGCAAAAGGTGGCACCCGGAGATTGGGTGTATAGTAACCTGAACCTGAAAAGAACAACGAGGCTGCTCTAGGAAAAGATAACCAAGCACAAAGGAAGCGGGACAAAAATAGCAGCGTTGTCTCCGCGATTCTCAGACCATCAAAACCGGGGAAGGAGGAACAACGACAGCTCTGTTCATAGTGACTCATAAATCTTGTATAATTCAGAGAAATAAAGTTGAAACAATGAAGCAAACACATCAAAAAGGCCCAGGGAAACCATACCAAAGAATAATCTACATGACAACTTCCAAAATTAAAAAGTCTAAAAGGCAATATAGACCGTTACAAATTGGAATAATGCTCGTATCAATAATAGCACTACTCTGGCTAATGTTTATCGGACCATCAACACAAAATCTCTCACTAAATAATGCTAAAACCAAACAACCCTCCAACTGTGCCTTAGCTGCTGGAGTGCTGGCAACAATTGAAAATCAAATTCCCAAAACAAAACCATCCAAATTTTTTACGAAGGCCCAAAACTTCAAATTCTGCATCTAACGGTAACATTAAAAGTTGAGCATGAAAAGACGTATTATTTCTATTTGATAAATCAGCAATGCGAAATAGATGGAACAACGGTTTTAAACATTGTGCTCTGCGTACTGGTGTAATGAAAGTGAAACCAATAACTTTAGTCCGCATAATGTAGCACATCAGTGGATGATACATGTTGACAACACCCATAACAAAATTAGAAATATAAGAGAGATTATGCACGTAACTAGTGACTGGCAAACTTTAGGACAATCAAAACGATTTATGAATTGGACTATAGCGGCCTTAGAAGGAATCACTGAACAACTCCATGCTACATCCATAATGGCTTTGCAAAACAGGTTTGCATTAGAAACATTACTCGCTCCAGACCAAGGGATATGAACTATGATAGGGGATGACTGCTGCACCGTAATTCCTATGCACACAGGGGAGGGAGGCAATTTAACAGAAATATTAAAAGCAGCCCGAGATGAACATGTTAACAACTCAAATTGGAAAACTAATCAACATTGGCTGGAAATATTGTAAGATTGGCTAAGTCAACAAACTATCGAAGATTCTTTCAGTTTTAGGAACACTCCTGGCTGGCTCACCACATGTCGAATCTTAGCCTTTTCATGGAGTTTCTCGTGTCTTGACGGCAGGGCAGGTGAGGCCTTGAATCCTACATTTTATATATCTATATATATTTGCAATACAAGTTCTTAAATCTGTCTATTCAGTAAATCTAAAAAGAACAATTTCAATTCCTGCACTGTCTTGTTTTTTTTTCACCATTTAACAACCAATAAAGACAAGACAAATCCAAGAAAAAGTTGTGAAGATCCGAGTTTAAAAGTTCTTCGAGCCCGGAGAGCAGAGGCCAAGAGGAAAAAGACTCAAGGAAGAGGAGGCCCAGAGAAACTGACAAGGAGAATCGTTTCAAAAGAAGCCCAACATTAGTATTGCTGAAACTGAAGAGGATACCAGGTTTGTCATGTAGACCCTTTATTAATTTTTTTTTTTTTAATTTATAGATTAAATTTAATGTTTCTCTTCTTTCTCTACACTAGCGCCAGGAAATCTGTCTCTGGCTCCTCTAATCCCCTGGATGGTCCTAAAGATTACCTTGTGAATTAGAGACAGCCATAGCCGTGATCGTTCAGGAGAACAATAGGAGTGAAAACCACAGTCAGAACAGTCCAGTGAAAAGGTATGTTGACAGTTTCAAGTATTTCATCTCATTTATTTATTTTTATCATTTTACCAGAGTTGATGATTTTAATGTTTTTTTCTTTAATCTTTTTACAGCAGTGTTTTTTTGGTAGTGGATACACCACCCCAGCTTGTTGAGGACACACCGCCTCAGCTTCTGGAGAAGTTAGCAACCCCACTTCAAGAGGAGACAAAAGCTGACCTTGTGGAGGAAAATTTTGTGGCGGAAGAACTCACTGATTCAAACACTACAACAGATAAGTTTTATCTGATTTATTTGGTTGTGAAAGGGCCAGCACACCAGTATCATACACGGCCCCTGATTTTTCTGATTTGCTTACTTTTCCCGAGCATCCAGACCATTTTGATCAAAACCTAAATTGTCTTTTGCAGACAGACACTGTATTAAATAAATTAGATGGTGTTATTGATCAACCAAATCCTGGTGAGGCTGATTTGTTTGATTAAGTGGTCTTTCTGAGTTGGACTTCAGTCGGGATGATGGACAGTTTTTAGAGCCTGAGGATTTAGTGAATCAAGATCTATCTACTCCACCATCACTAGCTGATGAAAACAAAGTCAATTTGTTTTCAATCAATTCAGAAAAGTTGGATAGTTTCAGGTTATCACTAGATAACCTTCTCTCCAGCTTGGATAATCGGGTTAGCCAAGTTGTAGACAGCGTCAATACCCACAGTGAAAACCGTGTGGAATTAATACACGCTCTACACACTTCTTTTGTTTTATTTAGCGAAGAAGTTGGGGGATATATAACACAACTAAAGGAGAGGGCGGTTTGCATTGGCGAGACACAGAACTCTGTGTTCAGCTTTTTAGATCAGGTGTTTGAATAATACTTTATAGCCATCTGTATTTTTTTTATTCTTGCTCCTTTTCTTCCAAATTATTTCGGCTTCTTTTATTATTCTTTAAAGTCTTGAGTTGTCTTTAGGTTTTTGGTATTCTTGAAACATGGCACAGCCTCCAAGTAAGAAGACCAAATATAGTGGTGCAGCTGATAATTTTCCTTCCATGTGTGGGGGTATTAGCATAGAATTGGAGACACAAGAATTGCCTGTGGTCTTATCTCCATTGTCTGCTACTTTTGGAGTCTCTGAAGTCTCCAACATTATCAAACAGGCCTTTGATCAAGCCATGTGTGAGAGTCAGGACATTGATATGAGTGTGGTTGTGAATGGGTCTTGTGAGGAGTCTGGTCTGCAGGATGCTGGAAAGGTTAATTTTATTACACCACTGTGTCCCAGGAGAAAAGATACAGTTGATGTTGCAGCTGATAGTGGTTTTGAGGGGGGGGGGGTCAAAATCCTTTGATCCTGTGGGTGATACTGTTTCTGCTGCTTCTACCTCCAGTGGAATCCATGAAGGTGTGAACATTATCAAACAGGCATTTGATCAGGCCATGTGTGAGAGTGCAGAGATTGATATGAGTGTGGATGTGAATGGGCCTTGTGAGGGGTCTGGGGTGCAGGATGTTGGGAATGTAAATTTGAATACAGTGTTGTGTCTCAAGTCAGTGGATAAAGGTACAGATGTTGCCGTGGAGGATGATGAGGTGACGTCTGTCCCCTTAGATCCATTGGGTGTTAATACTGTTTCTACATCTGTCTCTGCCCCTGCTGGTGTTGACATTATACATCAAGCATTCACTCTTGCTATGTGTGGCGGTGGGGAGGATGTTGATGATTTAGACTTTTCCAACTTTCTTGTACAGGCCGATAAAGGTGTAAACATGGTGTGTGTTGATAAGCTGACAGACACTACAACCTCTCCTTCTTCCCTTGCTCCTGTTGTTTTTGTTGATGGTGATACTAGTGAAAATTATGGTGGGGTTTTATCCATACATCACGTTGATATAAACAATAGTCTAGAGGTGTATCAGACTGGGGGTGGTAGACACAGCCCTAAGGGATGTCCTGCATCACCTGCCCCCCATGTATCATCTTCAGCAACAGCAGCAGCAGCTGTGTTGCCTTCAACATCAGGTAGCAACAATTCTGATCAGATTAGTGTTAGAGAAATCCCAAATTTTAATGCAAGAGAGCTGCGTCAGCATCTTGATTTACGCAGCATTAATCGGGATGATTTGACCCTAATGCCTGCTTTAGTCAGAGAGAGTCTGTCTTCAATCATTGAGAGAGCCCTGGTAGATTCGCCTTCAGGTAGTGTTTTAAATGTAGTGCTGAGGGGTCCATCCCTAGCCAATGATGTGCAGGCCATCTTAAATGCTGACGATGAGTACATCTCTGGATTGCTTTTGAAATCTTATCCAAAAACAAATCAGAGTAATGACACATCGCTGACAGAAGATGACTTAGAATTTATAGTTTCTGTTGCACAAGGAAGAAGTGGTGGTAGTAATCGTTTGAAGCTGGGTAAAATCTTTTAAGATGAGATAATATCCAGAAAAGGTAGACATCTTTTTATGCATAACAATGGTCGCGAAAACAATCTTTGTTTCTGTGTCTTGCACATTTTGTTAATCCTGAGATGTCTCCTGAAGGAAAACTGGACTATGCAAAACAGCTGCACTCTGCAGTTGGCTTTGACCATTTGCATAAAGTCTCACTGTCCGATGTTGGTAGATTTGAGAGACACATGGATGTCAAAATCATAGTCATCATACTGCGATGCGTAAACGTCTCCAGTGTTTTGAAACACATGATAAACATCACTCCAGGACAATCTGGCTGTATCTTCATGATGATCACTAGTTTCTGATTGTGAATCAAAAAGGGTTTTTTGGTGCTTCATATGTGCTCGTTTTGCTATGGTACATATGAAACACCGCTGCCACATAATTGTAAAAGGCGGTGTAATGTGTGCTTTACACTGTGTAGCACCCACCCTTCCAAAATTGTAAAATGTCTTGACTGTAAACGCCTCTGTAAATCACAATTCTGTTTCGAGCAGCACCGCCGCCCTGAAGGGGTCCATAATAAAGTTCCCTGTCAGGGTATGAAATATTGTGAGGCCTGTGGAAAAACATATCTCACCTCCAAAAACAAACAGCACGTTTGCAAATCAATTCTGTGTTCCCACTGTAATGAAGAAATAGTGGATGGTAAGGTGGCTCACGAATGCTTCATACAGCCAATCCAAAAGAGAAATTAAATCAAATTACATATTTTACGACTTTGAGACCCAGTATTATGACGATAGACATCATGCAAACTTTGTGTGTGCAATGGATACAGAGGGGGAGAGTCTGTTTCAACACCAGTGATTGTGTGTCTGCATTTATCAGCTGGTGCAGATGAAAAAAAACACCATGGTTACACATTTATAGCCCATATTGCATCTGGATTTGACAATTGTGTTAAATCATTTTGTAAAGCATGGCATAGTCCCCACTGTGACAATTAGAGGTAGCAGGGTCATCTTGATGTATGATGTTACATACAAACGGCGTTGGATTGATTCATTTAGTTTCCTTCCAATGCGGTTGGCCAAAACACCTGCGACGATGGGATTTGAAGATCTGGAGAAGGGTTACTTTCCCCACAAGTTTAACACCCCTGGGAACACACAGTATGTAGGAAAATACCCAGACCCCTTGTACTATGACTTTGATAAAATGAGCAGCGATGAGAAAACCCAGTTCTTGAGATGGTATGAGACAGTCTGTGAGGAAGTCTTTGATTTCCAGACGGAGATCCGCAGGTATTGCGTTAATGATGTTGAGGTGTTGCACAAAGCCTGTATGATCTATCGGGACACTTTTCTCAAGTGCACAGAGCTCGACCCATTTGCTTTCACCACGCTGCCATCTAGTTGTATGGGTGTTTACAAGACTTTGTTCCTCCCCAGAGACACGGTGGCACTCGCGTATGATGGGGCATACACTCGCCAGAATAAGTCATATTCAGAAGTGTCTATTCAGTGGCTTGAGCCTGTCGCTCATACTGAGAACATTGAGATCCAACATGCTCTCAATCAGGGTGAACATCAAGTGGGACCATACTTTGTGGACGGGTTCCATCCTGCCTCCAACACCTGCTATGAGTTTGCAGGATGTATTTTCCACGGATGTGTCAAGTGTAAGGTCTCCGCAGATACCAATCCGCTGAGTGGTGTGTGCTATGGTGAGCTGTATCACCAGTTCACCAGTAAAATCGAGGCCCTTCGGTCCCTTTACGGTGTGTGTGTTTTGGTTATGTGGGCGTGTGATTGGGCCACCTTGGTAAAAAGTAATCCGACAGTCCAGACGTTTCTGTATTGTGTGCATCGATGAGGTGTGGAATTTTACCGACAAGACAGATACTTTGTTTCGGGACTATGTCAAGACATTTCTAAAATGTAAACAAGAGGCTTCAGGCTACCCCGCACATGCCAAGACACCAGAGCAGAGGAAACGGTACATTGATGACTATTTTGCCAAAGAGGGCATCAGGCTGGATCCTGATAAAATCTGTGTCAACAAAGCAGTTAGGAGCTGTAACAAACTGCTCCTCAACTCTTTGTGGGGCCGATTCAGTAACAGTACAGATATGCCCCAATGTGAACTCATCACCGAACCTTCCAGATTTACCCAGCTGATGTTTAGCGACCAGTTTGATGTCAGACAGTTTTGTTTCATGTCAGATGATGTTGCTATGGTACAGTGGTGTCACACCGATGGTAAGGTGTGCAAGGTTAATGATGTGAACGTATTCATTGGAGCAATGATGACAGCTCATGCCAGACTCGTGCTTTATGACCTGTTAGATAAGTTCCAGGAGCGAGTTGTATTGTGACACAGACAGCATCATCTTCACATCAAAGAGTGGAGTCTGGGTCCCACCCCTGGGGCCTTACCTGGGGGATTTGACGGATGAAATAAATGATGGTAACATGTGCGGTCTTCCTGAGGACGACTACATTACTGAGTTTGTTTCAGGTGGACCCAAGTGTTATGCCTACTGCACCAGAAAAGGGAAAACAGGTCAAATGCAAGGGGGTGACATTAAATGCTGCCAACGCATCTGTTGTCACCGCCGAGTCATTGGAGAGCTTAGTGCATAGCTTTGTGAGTAACAGGCAAAGTGGGGCACATCTCATTACCTCAGCTGACACCATTAAGCGGGATAAATCACGACTACAACTCAGAAATGAGACAGTCGTAAAAAAGGTTCAGGTGGTGTACAATAAACGCAGGTTCCTGGCTGATTATACCACACAGCTCTATGTATTCTAAAACAGGTGTGGGTTTTGATGGTAGACTGCAGCATCCATTCAGTTTGGTGGTGAGCGGACCTTCCAATTGTGGAAAGACATTTTTTGTAAAGAGTGTTTTAGAAAATGCATCCAGTGTTATTTCACACAAAATTGATAATATTGTATATATTTACTCATGCTGGCAAACTTTGTATGACGATCTTTTAAAAATTAGGAATATAATCTTTGTAAATGGTCTACCGGACACCTTGTGTGATGACACTCTGTTACCCCCAGAGAGGAACAACCTTCTCATTATTGATGATTTAATGAATGATGCCAGCAACAATTTAGAAGTGCAAAATGTTTTTACAAAATATGTCCATCATAGAAATTTGAGTTTTTTATATTTAATTCAAAATTTATTTATTCAAGGTAAGGCCAGTCAAACAGTTTAAATACAAACTACCTTGTTTTATTTAAAAACCCCAGAGATAAGTATCAGATTTCACTTTTAGCTGGACAAATTTTTCCAGTTAACAAAATATTTTTTAGAGGCCTTCAATGATGCCACTAGCACAGCCTATGGTTATCTACTTATAGATTATAAAGCTAAAACACCGGATTATTTAAGACTCAGAACAAATTTGCTGTCACATCAACAGGTTGTATATATCCCCAAAAAGCTAAAGAAGTGACAATGTCATCCCGTGTGCAAAGAAATCTGGCTCTTTTGGAATTGGTTTATAAATCGTCACCAAGTGTCTGGAGAGTTATTGTGAATAATGCCGGCTCAGAGTTCATCAACACCTTGTGTGAAATAGCACTCAGTGGAATGTTACCTCGTAACACATTTAGTGATAAGAAGTACAAACAATTGATAAAGAAGAAAAAATCCATCAAATTAATTACAGCTAGAGGAGTGAAGTTGGCAACAAAGACTGAAATGGAACAGACTCAAAAAATGTTTTTGATCCCTCAGCACCAGACTGACTTGATGAAGCAGCATCAGCCGCAACAACAACCGTATCATCCCCCGGATCAAAACAGTACCAATCTGTGACAAGCCGTCCAAAATGAGTTGGACAAAGAAATGACTGATATCCTAATTTGCTGGATACAGACATTTATGAGAAGGCTAAAAAATATAGTGCTGTCTTGCAGCGTTACCTCACATTGGTGAGACTGGGTGAGCGTGAAAAAGGTGTGTTAACATTATCCCTCCCCACTGGAGAAAGTATTGATTCTTACGGTTCGAACCAGGTGGTAGCAGACAATGGGGATAAAGATAGCAGAGATGAACATTGTAGAAGAGGTTTTGAAACACATGCTTAAAAGAAGCAGGAAAATCCAGAGCATGTTTTGGAGGCGCCATGTCAATCAAAAGGACTGATATCATGGACAAATCAGGGCGAGATCACTGTTAAAAAGAGGACAATTAGAGTCTGTCATCTGTATGATTTAGTGAAAAGTGTCACTGCATCACACAATATTTCAGACAATTCAAGACTCTGTGGCTGGGATGTTTTTTTAAAAACTTTGGCAACTTTAAATATGCCCCTATCTGCTGTCCCAAACACACGGGTACGACAGGCTATTGCCAAGAATAAGGAGTTTGATGAAGCTAATAGAGGAGATTTCTCAAAAATGTGACAAAAGGGGAACTCTCTATTTGACAGACACCAGATATAAGTTCTCCTTTTAAGACTCCTAAAGACGGATCAAAACAAAGGAAATTTGGTGGGAAATATTGAATGGTTAGATTTTTTTTCATGCACTTTGTGGTGGTCCAGATGAATGTGTATAGATATATTTTCCTCGTCTTTCATGTATTAATTTATTTTTATTTTAAAGTGTTTTGGGATGTGAATCCACATTTTGAGAAATGTGGATTTGAATGTGTTCTTCACTTCCTGAAAATTTGTAAAGTTCTGGAAATGTTTCTGAAAATAAAATGTCAATCAAATTGAAATATTGACTGTTTATTCATTAAAAAGTTAATCCATGATTTTGTTTCATATTCAGCATTTAACGTTCGCCTGCTAGGTCACGTGAGTGTGTTGTATCGTTTCCGGTTTGCCGTTGCTTTGTCTGTAGCACAGCTGTTGCTAAGCTGTCACTCTTTCACGACAGTTTCATCTTAACTCAGGCTTTTCCTAAACCTATAACGTTACCAATCTCGATAGCCCACACTAAGTACTGTTTATTTTCACTTTGGTTGGCTTTTTGTTGATTTTCGACCACTGTTGCTTCTGTTAGCCTCTAGCTCCTTCGCACCACACATGTCTTCCCACTCGGTCTCTTCCTCTCCTGCTCGTTGCTGCCTGATGTGTCAGATGTTTAGTTATTCCTCGTCCTCCTTTACGGATAGTGATACTTGCATTAAGTGTAGTTTATTTATAGCTCTGGAGGCAAGGGTCTCTGAGTTAGAATCACGGCTCCGCACTGAAGTTAGCAGCAGTAGTTAGCCAGCCCCCTGTAACTGGTGCGGGCCATCCAAGCTTAGCCTCCCCCCCGGTGGATCCCAAGCAGCCAGGATGCAGTGGCTGGGTTACTGTGAGAGGGAAACAGTCACAAACTTAAGAGTCTCACACCAGATCACAAGAAAGTTCACATTTCAAACCGATTTGCCCCACTTAGCAACGCACCTGCTAAGAAGCTAACCACTCTTGTTATCGGTGATTCCGTAGTGAGAAATGTGAATATAGTGACACCAGCGACCATAGTCCGATGCCTCCCAGGGGCGAGAGTGGGCGACATAGAAGGAAATTTAAAACTGCTGGCAAAAGATAAACGTAGATTTAAGAAGATTGTAATACATGTTGATGTTAATGACTCCTGACATCGCCAGTCAGAAGCCACTAAGATTAATGAGGAGTTGGTGTGTAAACTGGCTAAAACGATGTCGGACTCCGTAATTTTCTCTGGTCCCCTGCCAAATAGGGCTAATGATGAGATGTTTAGTCGCATCTCCTCATTCAATTGCTGGCTGTCAAGATGGTGTCCAGTGTGAGAATTGAACACGTTAAAGCCTGACTACTTTGTAGTGTAATAAAGGGGGGAGTAGGACAGATGGGGGATAGTTTAACCATTTTACTGGCCAGCAAGGAAATTAGGGGCAATTGAACAGCAGGGGGTCAGTTCAAGAAGATCGTGACCCCCATTGAAGTCGGGGCATGTTTTTACAAGTTGAAACTGGGTAGTTTCCAAGTTTTTCATGTGGTGTTGGAGGCCGTCATACGTGACTGGTTTTAAACCCTGTGTGCAGGGTTTGAAATTGACATGAGAATAGGTTTTGAAGCTGACATTGGAAACCAAAATTTGGCTCTAAATTGTGAAAGAGAAAATGTTAAAAAAGAAAATAATTAAAAAAAAGTATTATAGGGTACAGCAAGTGGCTGATGTGAAGTGTTTTTGGAAACAGCCTCTTAAAGTGGGAATTCTAGATATCCTCAGAGGTTAGAAAGTTAACAGCAGGCTGATTTAGAATGCCCCCTATGATACAATGGGCGTATGTGTGGAAGAAAAAAGATAAAACAAACTTTGTGGTTACTCATTCAGTGTCTGGTATACTTCAAGTATACTATTGGGGTGCGGTGCGGTGCTCGGAACGAATGTGTCATACAACCCACCTGGCTGAATTAAGAGTTACCTGAAGGAAGAGTGTGCATGATAAGATCCAACCATACTTTGTATGGGAAGATCAGTGTGAGTGAATACTTGTGTGTGACTGATAAGCCCATTGAAAGTACAAGCACACCTATCCCTGTGAGTCAGAAAAGTAAAAACAGGGGAAAAAATTGGGGAAACTAAAGACGCTACCTGACCCTCTCACAGGCCCTGCTAAAATAATGAAGGGCAGAAATGGGGGGAAGATGTCGTTAAAGCTGTTCCACTCTGGCACTATGTCACCAAGGGGTTGTTTTCCATTAATAGGAATGTTAGGTACTGATTGTTTGAAGAGATGCACGGTTATTTTAGAGCAAAAGGAAAAGCAAGTAGGGAAGAAAAGGATTGACTGGCATGCATTCCAAGAATGGGAGAGAGAAGCAGAAATAAGGGAAGCAAAGTCAGTAGCAGGATTGATGATAAAACAAGAAATGAATGGATAGAGTAGGTGTGAAAAAGAGAAAGAAACAGGAAAGTAAGGGGAGAGATGTGGACCTGCCCCTGGCGTATGATGCTCCTGCAGTGGCTGCCCCTCCTCCTTGACGTGTGGAGTCTGCTGCAACAGTTGCCCAGGAAGAGTCGAAAGAAAAGGAGGGGGGATTGTATCCTGACTTGTCAGCTTTGTCACTGACAAAAAAACCCCACAGAGACTAAAGTTGCAGCATCTTTCGATTATTGGCTAAGGAGCCAAGGAAGGGGCACCAGATGCCAATGTTGGTGTTCCCCAACCATTAACCAGCTGATGGAAAGGATTGGGAACCAGAGGTGCATGTGTACAGGCCATGCTTACCAGAGGAACTGAAAGAGGTGGCAGTGGAACTACCAGACCCACAAAAGACTGGAGGTGAGAAGTGGGTCACAGAAATGCAACAATTGATGTCCATGTACAACCCAACCCTGCAGGAGGTGGAAGCTGTCTGTTGTAGGTGCTTCAAGCTCAGATGGCCCAACATACGGCCTTCCAGCTGATCCACCAGTCTGGAATTTGGATCAAGAGATTTCTTCAAAATGCTTGACAAACTGTACGAGGCAGTGCGAAAGGCTTTCCCTTTGAAGGTGTGCTGGCCCTTCACAATACCAAACAAAAGGAGGGCGAGTCAGCAGCTGATTATCGTTCACGCATGGAAAGTGTTTTTGCAGCTCATTCTGGTGTTGATGTGGACAATGTGGCCTACAACGACCTGTTGAAGACAGCTCTTGTGAATGGACTGAATCCAGACCTTAAGAACCGAATCATGACGACCTGCATAGGCTGGGAAACTGTCTATAGCAGTCGTTTGGACACATGTTTTGCACGCTGAATGGAATAAGGTCGAGTTGGAATCCAGACATGCAAAGAAACTGCAAGGTGCTCAGCTAATGTTCTACCAGCAGGTTGGAAAACAGAGGCCACGAGGTCAGCCACAGAGGAGACAGTTTCACCAGAAGGGCAGAGGGAAAAGGAGACCAGATCTACAACCAGCTGCAATGACTTCCAGGAGAGCAGACCCAGTGATGTGTTACCGTTGTGAGGAATGTGGGCATATCGCACGGAATTGTCCATCCTTGGTGACTGATCAGCCAGGAAGAGGGGAGAAAAACAACTACTGGCCACATGCACTGCCTCATGGACTGTCTGTGAACGCACCAGGACTGCCGGTGGCACAATTATAGGGACACGTGGGGGCAGGTCAAAACAAGCAACACACAGATAACACACACTTAGAGATACATGAAACAGATAAACCAGTGTTTACATATCAGCAGTGTGTGCAATTAACATTAGATTCCAGAGCACCCCCTAGGCTGACTTTAAAGTACAAGGTGTTAGTGGGACATTCCTTGTAGACTCAGGAGAAGAAGTCTCAGCAGTAGTGTATATTGGTAAAATGGGCGGCGCTTATTCTCGACCTCTTATTGGTCAGTTGATGCTTGACGTCATATCCGATATGGGAGGTGGCTTATCCAAGGGGCGGTC
Source organism: Labroides dimidiatus (assembly GCA_030710495.1). NCBI lineage: Eukaryota > Metazoa > Chordata > Actinopteri > Labriformes > Labridae > Labroides > Labroides dimidiatus. The sequence goes on along the minus strand of CM061152.1, from coordinate 2,719,099 downwards.
TGAAATCCAAGGGGCGGTCTACCGGAAGGGGCAGTGTACCAAAAGAGGCCCTATTCAGGAAAATGCGTTGTACAGGAAAAAGCGTCACACCGGAAAATGCGCCATACAGGAAAAAAGCGTCACACCGGAAGGGTCGACCTGCCGGAAAATGCATCACCTCACAACACATCTGAATAAAATGGACATTTGAGAGTGCTTAGTGTGACTTTGAGCAGAGCTTAGTTGGGGTTTGTGTAGTGTTGAGTGTGGCATTGCATTATTTTGCAAACATGATCTGTTTTGTGTGGTGTTTTTATGCTTTGTGTGACAGGAGTGACTGGCGTGACTGTCAGAGAAAATCTTTGAAACCTGAAGAAAAAAAGAAAAAGAAAAGAAATGTTTAGAATATAATGTAAATACAAAAAATAGAATGGTGAGAATTAAACTTAAAGAACTCAGATATCAAAAGTCTCTCTATGTTAAAGTAAGAACAATGGTGTTAGAGCATAGCTGTTAGAAGATAGCTATTGCATGCTGGCTTTAACAAATGGTAACTAGAATCTTTAAAGCTTTACAAAATAATAGAAATCAAAATAAAATGCAGAGAATAGCGTTATAAATAGTGAGAAAGAATAATAAGAAAGAATAGTAAGAATAAAAAAAAAATGCTTTGCCTTTACAAAAGAAATAGACCAAGCAACTTCAAGACAAAGAAACTAAAGTCTCTCTATGTTAAAGTAAGAACAAAGCTGTTAGAGCATAGCTATTCAGGGCATAGCTATTGCATGCTGGCTTTAACAAATGGTAACTAGAATCTTTAAAGCTTTACAAAATAAAAGAAATCAAAATAATTTTTTTGGAAAATAGTGGTTATAAATGGTGAGAATTTAAAAAAATAGCTTGCCTTAACAAAAGAAATTAGCAAAGTAACTTCAGGACAAAGAAAACAAATTCTCTTTGTGTTAGATTAAAAAGCAGCATGATTTTCTCTGTTCTTCTTTTAGAGTCTTAAAGAAAACACAAACACATTGTGGAAGAAAAAAAAACACCAAAGCTTACTGTTTCCATAGAGAAAAGCTGGGTCATCATGCCTATTCAGCGGTCCAGGACTGAGTGACTGTGAGGGCTAGCTAACAGTTTGCAGATTGGCGGTTTGGGGAGGAGTCATCTACAGTAGCCAATCAAATGCCTCTCTACATGGAGTGTATGGAGTGCATGGTGCAGATTGAAGGTATGTCAGCTGCTATCCAGGTATATAGGCTTGTGATTTCGGGCACAACTTCCTCTTTGCTCCTGATACTGACAACCAGAGACCCCATTTTGTCTTGACGCTATATTAAAGCATCATGTCTTCTTTTTTTTTCTTTTTTTATTTATTTATTTATTTATTTCGGGCACGTCAGCACACTTATACAACATCACACATTGTCAATGATCAAATTCTACATGTCCGAAAGGGAAGACGGGAGAAGCAGAGCTTATCTAGTCCCGTCCCCATTTTCTCAATATTTAGTCTCCTCTTTTCACATATCATCTCAGGGTAAGTAGACTTTTTTTCTTATATCATTCCACCGTTTTTGTAAATAATGGAAAGTTTTATTTTCCGAGTTAAACAATTCTACACTATTCTCAAAGGATTTGTTTATTAGGAGCAGCAAACTGTGTGGACAAACACCAGGAAAAACTGCAGGACATTGAAAATATACCTCCTCCTCCTCCAAATCAATCAGGTAAGGATTTTCAGACATTATTTGAGATGTATGTTAAAGGATCTTTACATTGAGCATTAAAGTAAGGTTCATTTAATCCCTATAAAACTATCTAATCCCTTCTAACTATCAGGCGCTGTAAGAGTTCAAGAGGAAGCTGATTCAAGACCGAAATGTGTTTTACAACCACGTGATCAAAATCTAAATGGTATGAATTATAAATTATTTATCTATCTATCTATATATATTTGCAATACAAGTTCTTAAATCAGTCTAGTCAGTCTATTCAATTAATCTAAAAAAAAAAGTTTTAAATTCCTTTCCTGTCTCTCTTGTCTTTATTGTTTGTTAAATGGTGAAAAAAACAAGACAAATCCGAGAAAAAGTTGCGAAGATCTCCGAGTTTAAAAGTTCTTCGAGCCCAGAGAGCAGAGGCCAAGAGGAAAAGACTCGAGGAAGAGGAGGCAAAGAAACGGACATGGAGAATCGATTCAAAAGAAGCCCAACACTCGTATTAGTGAAACTGAAGAGGACACCAGGTTTGTCATGGAGACCCTCTCCTATTTATTAACTTTTACTGCGTTTTTAAAATGTATATATTAAGTTTAATGTTTTTTTTTTATTATTATTCTTTCTCTACACTAGTGCCAGGAAATCTGTCTCTGGCTCCTCTAATCCCCTGGATGATCCTAAAGATTACCTTGTGGATAGTTGTGAATTAGAGACAGCCATAGCCGTGATCGTTCAGGAGAACAATAGGAGTGAAAAACAGTCAGAACAGTCCAGTGAAAAGGTATGTTAAAAGTTTTAAGTATTTTCTCTCATTTATTTATTTTTATTATTTTATCAGAGTTGATGATTTTAATGTTCTTTTTTATCTTAAATCTTTCTACAGCAGTGGTTTTTTGGTAGTGGATACACCACCCCAGCTTATTGAGGACACACCGCCTCAGCTTCTGGAGAAGTTAGCAACCCCGCTTCAAGAGGAGACATCAACAGACCTTGTGGAGGAAAATTTTGTGGCGGAAGAACTCAGTGATTCAAACACTACAACAGATTTTCTTCCGATTTATTTGGTTGTGAAAGGGCCAGCACACCGGTAACATTCACGGCTCCTGATTTTTCTGATTCGCTTACTTTTCCCGAGCATCCAGACCATTTTGATCAGAACCTAAATTGTCTTTTGCAGACAGACACTGTATTAAATAAATTAGATAGTGTTGTTGTTCAACCAAATCCTGGTGAGGCTGATTTGTTTGATTAAGTGGTCTTTCTGAGTTGGACTTCAGTCGTGGTGATGGCCAGTTTTTAGAGCCAGAGGATTTAGTGTATCAAGATCTATCTACTCCACCATCACTAGCTGATGAAAACAAAGTCAATTTGTTTTCAATCAATTCATAAAAGTTGGATAGTTTCAGGTTATCACTAGATAACCTTCTCTCCAGCTTGGATAATCGGGTTAGCCAAGTTGTAGACAGCATCATTACCCACAGTGAAAACAGTGTGGAATTAATACACGCTCTACACACTTCTTTTGTTTTATTTAGCGAAGAAGTTGGGGGATATATAACAAAACTAAAGGAGAGGGCGGTTTGCATCGACGAGACACAGAACTCTGTGTTCAGCTTTTTAAATCAGTTGTTTGATGTGTTTGAATAGTCCTTTATAGTCATTTGTATTTTTTATTCTGGCTTCATCTTTTTTCCAAATTATTTCTGTTTTTTTTTTTTTGTTTTTTTTTGTCCGTTATAGTCTTGAGCTGTCTTTAGGTTTTTTTGGTATTCTTTAAACATGACTCAGCCTCCAAGTAAGAAGACCAAATATAGCGGTGCAGCTGATAATTTTCCTTCCATGTGTGGGGGTATTAGCATAGAATTGGAGACAAGAATTGCCTGTGGTCTTATCTCTATTGTCTGCTACTTTTGGAGTCTCTGAAGTCTCCAACATTATCAAACAGGCCTTTGATCAAGCCATGTGTGAGAGTCAGGACATTGATATAAGTTTGAGTGTGAATGGGTCTTGTGAGGAGTCTGGTCTGCAGGATGCTGGAAAGGTTAATTTTATTACACCACTGTGTCCCAGGAGAAAAGATACAGTTGATGTTGCAGCTGATAGTGGTTTTGAGGGGGGGGGGTCAAAATCCTTTGATCCTGTGGGTGATACCGTTTCTGCTGCTTCTACCTCCAGTGGAATCCATGAAGGTGTGAACATTATCAAACAGGCATTTGATCAGGCCATGTGTGAGAGTGCAGAGATTGATATGAGTGTGGATGTGAATGGGCCTTGTGAGGGGTCTGGGGTGCAGGATGTTGGACTGTAAATTTGAATACAGTGTTGTGTCTCAAGTCAGTGGATAAAGGTACAGATGTTGCCGTGGAGGATGATGAGGTGACGTCTGTCTCCTTAGATCCATTGGGTGTTAATACTGTTTCTACATCTGTCTCTGCCCCTGCTGGTGTTGACATTATACATCAAGCATTCACTCTTGCTATGTGTGGCGGTGGGGAGGATGTTGATGATTTAGACTTTTCCAACTTTCTTGTACAGGCCGATAAAGGTGTAAACATGGTGTGTGTTGATAAGCTGACAGACACTACAACCTCTCCTTCTTCCCTTGCTCCTGTTGTTGTTGATGGTGATACTAGTGAAAATTATGGTGGGGTTTTATCCATACATCACGTTGATATAAACAATAGTCTAGAGGTGCATCAGACTGGGGGTGGTAGACACAGCCCTCAGGGATGTCCTGCATCACCTGCCCCCCATGTATCATCTTCAGCAGCAGCAGCAGCAGCTGTGTTGCCTTCAACATCAGGTAGCAACAATTCTGATCAGATTAGTGTTAGAGAAATCCCAAATTTTAATGCAAGAGAGCTGCGTCAGCATCTTGATTTACGCAGCATTAATCGGGATGATTTGACCCTAATGCCTGCTTAAGTCAGAGAGAGTCTGTCTTCAATCATTGAGAGAGCCCTGGTAGATTCGCCTTCAGGTAGTGTTTTAAATGTAGTGCTGAGGGGACCATCCCTAGCCAATGATGTGCAGGTCATCTTAAATGCTGATGATGAGTACAACTCTGATTTGTTTTTAGATAAGATTTCAAAAGCAATCCAGAGTAATGACACATCGCTGACAGATGATGACTTAGAATTTATAGTTTCTGTTGTACAAGGAAGAAGTGGTGATAGTTATCGTTTGAAGCTGGGTAAAATCTTTTATGATGAGATATTATCCAGAAAAGGTAGACATCTTTTTATGCCTAACAATGGTCGCGAAAACAATCTTTTGTTTCTGTGTCTTGCACATTTTGTTAATCCTGAGATGTCTCCTGAAGGAAAACTGGACTATGCAAAACAGCTGCACTCTGCAGTTGGCTTTGACCATTTGCATTAAGTCTCACTGTCCGATGTTGGTAGATTTGAGAGACACATGGATGTCAAAATCATAGTCTTTATCATACTGCGATGTGTAAACGTCTCCAGTGTTTTGAAACACATGATAAACATCACTCCAGGACAATCTGGCTGTATCTTCATGATGATCACTAGTTTCTGATTGTGAACCCAAAAGGGTTTTTTGGTGCTTCATATGTGTGCTCGTTTTGCTATGGTACATATGAAACACCGCTGCTACATAATTGTAAAAGGCGGTGTAATGTGTGCTTTACACAGTGTAGCACCCACCCTTCCAAAATTGTAAAATGTCCTGACTGTAAACTCTTCTGTAAATTGCAATTCCGTTTCGAGCAGCACCGCCGCCCTGAAGGGATCCATAATAAAGTTCCCTGTCAGGGTATGAAATATTGTGAGGCATGCGGAAAAACATATCTCACCTCCAAAAACAAACAGCACGTTTGCAAATCAATTCGGTGTTCCCACCGTAATGAAGAAATAGTGGACGGTAAGGTGGCCCACGAATGCTTCATACAGCCAATCCAAAAGAGAAATTAAATCAAATTACATATTTTGCGACTTTGAGACCCAGTATTATGACGATAGACATCATGCAAACTTTGTGTGTGCAATGGATACAGAGGGGGAGAAAATCTGTTTCAACACCAGTGATTGTGTGTCTGCATTTATCAGCTGGTGCAGACGTAAAAAAACACCATGGTTACACATTTTATAGCCCATATTGCATCTGGATTTGACAATTGTGTTAAATCATTTTGTAAAGCATGGCATAGTCCCCACTGTGACAATGAGAGGTAGCAGGGTCATCTTGATGTATGATGTTACATACAAACAGCGTTGGATTGATTCATTTAGTTTCCTTCCATTGCGGTTGGCCAAAACACCGGTGGCTATGGGCTTTGAAGATTAGGAGAAAGGTTACTTTCCCCACAAGTTTAACACCCCTGGGAACACACAGTATGTTGGAAAATACCCAGACCCCTCGCACTATGACTTTGATAAAATGAGCAGCGATGAGAAAACCCAGTTCTTGAGATGGTATGAGACCGTCTGTGAGGAAGTCTTTGATTTCCAGATGGAGATCTGCAGGTATTGCTTTAATGATGTTGAGGTGTTGCACAAAGCCTGTATGATCTATCGGGACACTTTTCTCAAGTGCACAGAGCTCGACCCATTTGCTTTCACCACGCTGCCATCTAGTTGTATGGGTGTTTACAAGACTTTGTTCCTCCCCAGAGACATGGTGGCGCTCACGTATGATGGGGCATACACTCGCCAGAATAAGTCATATTCAGAAGTGTCTATTCAGTGGCTTGAGCCTGTCGCTCATACTGAGAACATTGAGATCCAACATGCTCTCAATCAGGTTGAACATCAAGTGGGACCATACTTTGTGGACGGGTTCCATCCTGCCTCCAACACCTGCTATGAGTTTGCAGGATGTATTTTCCACGGATGTGTCAAGTGTAAGGTCTCCGCAGATACCAATCCGCTGAGTGGTGTGTGCTATGGTGAGCTGTATCACCAGTTCACCAGTAAAATCGAGGCCCTTCGGTCCCTTTACGGTGTGTGTGTTTTGGTTATGTGGGCGTGTGATTGGGCCACCTTGGTAAAAAGTAATCCGACAGTCCAGACGTTTCTGTATTGTGTGCATCGATGAGGTGTGGAATTTTCCCGACAAGACAGATACTTTGTTTCGGGACTATGTCAAGACATTTCTAAAATGTAAACAAGAGGCTTCAGGCTACCCCGCACATGCCAAGACACCAGAGCAGAGGAAACGGTACATTGATGACTATTTTGCCAAAGAGGGCATCAGGCTGGATCCTGATAAAATCTGTGTCAATAAAGCAGTTAGGAGCTGTAACAAACTGCTCCTCAACTCTTTGTGGGGCCGATTCAGTATGAGGACAGATATGCCCCAATGTGAACTCATCACCGAACCTTCCAGATTTACCCAGCTGATGTTTAGCGACCAGTTTGATGTTAGACAGTTTTGTTTCATGTCAGATGATGTTGCTATGGTACAGTGGTGTCACACCGATGGTAAGGTGTGCAAGGTTAATGATGTGAACGTATTCATTGGAGCAATGATGACAGCTCATGCCAGACTCGTGCTTTATGACCTGTTAGATAAGTTCCAGGAGCGAGTTGTATTGTGACACAGACAGCATCATCTTCACATCAAAGAGTGGAGTCTGGGTCCCACCCCTGGGGCCTTACCTGGGGGATTTGACGGATGAAATAAATGATGGTAACATGTGCGGTCTTCCTGAGGAAGACTACATTACAGAGTTTGTTTCAGGTGGACCCAAGTGTTATGCCTACCGCACAAGAAAAGGGAAAACAGGTCAAATGCAAGGGGGTGACATTAAATGCTGCCAACGCATCTGTTGTCACCGCCGAGTCATTGGAGAGCTTAGTGCATAGCTTTGTGAGTAACAGGCAAAGTGGGGCACATCTCATTACCTCAGCTGACACCATTAAGCGGGATAAATCACGACTACAACTCAGAAATGAGACAGTCGTAAAAAAGGTTCAGGTGGTGTACAATAAACGCAGGTTCCTGGCTGATTATACCACCTGAACCTATGGATTCTAAAACAGGTGTGGGTTTTGATGGTAGACTGCAGCATCCATTCAGTTTGGTGGTGAGCGGACCTTCCAATTGTGGAAAGACATTTTTTGTAAAGAGTGTTTTAGAAAATGCATCCAGTGTTATTTCACACAAAATTGATAATATTGTATATATTTACTCATGCTGGCAAACTTTGTATGACGATCTTTTAAAAATTAGGAATATAAACTTTGTAAATGGTCTACCGGACACCTTGTGTGATGACACTCTGTTACCCCCAGAGAGGAACAACCTTCTCATTATTGATGATTTAATGAATGATGCCAGCAACAATTTAGAAGTGCAAAATGTTTTTACAAAATATGTCCATCATAGAAATTTGAGTTTTTTATATTTAATTCAAAATTTATTTATTCAAGGTAAGGCCAGTCAAACAGTTTAAATACAAACTACCTTATCTTATTTAGAACCCCCCGAGATGAGTATCAGATTTCACTTTTAGCTAGACAAATGTTTCCAGGTAACAAAATATTTTTTAGAGGCCTTCAATGATGCCACTAGGGCAGCCTATGGTTATCTACTTATAGATTATAAAGCTAAAACACCGGATTATTTAAGACTAAGAACAAATTTGCTGTCACATCAACAGGTTGTATATATCCCCAAAAAGCTAAAGAAGTGACAATGTCATCCCGTGTGCGAAGAAATCTGGCTCTTTTGGAATTGGTATATAAATCGTCACCAAGTGTCTGGAGAGTTATTGTGAATAATGCCGGCTCAGACTTTATCAATGCCTTGTGTGAAATAGTGGAATGTTACCTCGTAACACATTGAGTGCTAAGTGATAAGCAGTACAAACAATTGATAAAGAAGAAAAAAATCCATCAAATTAATTACAGCTAAAGGAGTGAAGTTGGCAACAAAGACTGGTGCAGAGGGATCAAAAACATTTTTTGAGTCTGTTCCATTTCAGACTGACTTGATGAAGCAGCATCAGCCGCAACAACAGTATCATCCCCCAGATCAAAACAGTACCAATCTGTGACAAGTCATCCAAAATGAGTTGGCAACTTTAAATATGCCCCTATCTGCTATCCCAAACACATAGGTACGACAGGCTATTGCCAAGAATAAGGAGTTTGATGAAGCTAATAGAGGAGATTTAAGTTCTCCTCTGAAGACTCCTAAAGACGGATCAAAACAGACATTTGGTTTGGTGGGAAATAATGAATGGTTAGATTTTTTTCATGCACTGTGTGCTGGTCCAGATGACTGTGTATAGATATATTTTCTTTGTCTTTCATGTATTGTTAATTTATTGTTTTTATATTATTTAAAGTGTTTTGGGAAGTGAATCCACATTTTGAGAAATGTGGATTTGAATGTGTTCTTCACTTCCTGAAAGTTTGTAAAGTTCTGGAAATGTTTCTGAAAATAAAATGTCAATCAAATTGAAATATTGTCTGTTTATTCATTAAAAAGTTAATCCATGATTTCGTTTCATATTCAGCATTAACGTTCGCCTGCTAGGTCACGTGAGTGTGTTGTATCGTTTCCGGTTTGCCGTTGCTTTGTTTGTAGCACCGCTGTTGCTAGGCTGTCACTCTTTCACGACAGTTTCATCTTAACTCACTCTTTTCCTAAACCTATAACGTTACCAATCTCGATAGCCCACACTAAGAAGCAGCAGTGGTCGAAAATCAACAAAAAGCCAACCAAAGTGAAAATAAACTGTGCTGTTAGCCTCTAGCTCCTTCGCACCAGACATGTCTTCCCACCCGGTCTCTTCCTCTCCTGCTCATTGCTGTCTGATGTGTCAGATGTTTAGTTATTCCTCGTCCTCCTTTACGGATAGTGATACTTGCATTAAGTGTGGTTTATTTATAGCTCTGGAGGTGAGGGTTTCTGAGTTAGAATCACGGCTCTGCACTGAAGCTAGCCCTCAGTTAGCAGCAGTAGTTAGCCAGCCCCCTGTAGCTGGTGCGGGCCGTCCAAGCTTAGCCTCCCCCCTGGCAGATCCCGAGCAGCCGGGATGCAGTGGCTGGGTTACTGTGAGAGAAACTGTCACAAACTTAAGAATCTCACACCGGATCACAAGAAAGTTCACATTTCAAACCGATTTGCCCCACTTAGCAACGCACCTGCTAAGAAGCTAACCACTCTAGTTATCGGTGACTCCGTAGTGAGGAATGTGAATGTAGTGACACCAGCGACCATAGTCCGATGCCTCCCAGGGGTGAGAGCAGGCGACAGAAGGAAATTTAAAACTGCAGATTGTAATTCATGTCGGCGTTAATGACTCCCGACGTCGCCAGTCGGAAGTCACTAAGATTAATGTAGAGTCGGTGTGTAAACTGGCTAAAATGATGTCGGACTCTGTAATTTTCTCTGGTCCCCTGCCAAATAGGGCAAATGATGAGATGTTTAGTCGCATCTCCTCATTCAATCGCTGGCTGTCGAGATGTTGTCCAGATAATGGTGTGGGGTTCATAGATAACTGGAAATCTTTCTGGGGCAAACCTGGTCTGATTAGCCGAGACGGCATCCATCCTACTTTGGATGGTGCAGCTCGTTTTAACATGGAATCTAACTGAGTTGTCAAATTGTCCGACTAATAAAATCAGAGTGGAGACCAGGAAGCAGAGCTGCAGTCCTACACGCCCCTCTGCGTTTCCCTTAGAGCCGTTACCCAGCCACTCCTGTAACATAGAGACTGTCTGTTCCCCAACCAAGACCCTTTACCTGTAACATTAAAAATAATAAAGGAGTCAATTATAAAAATCTTAAAAATTAAAACTGCAGCTGAATCACATGACGTTAAAGCTAAATGTGGTTTATTAAATGTTAGATCTTCACATTTCAAGATGGCGCCGTGCTAGTGGCAGCCTGTTGCAGCAGCTCCCATTTGTTATCTTGGACATTTGTGTTTTTTTTTTTTTTGTTTTTCTATTTTTCTTATTGTGCAGTTCTTCGGTCATCAGCTTCTTTTACAGTGAGGCAATGGATGTTCTGCATCTCAGAACTTTTCTCACAGTTTTTGTGCTAGTTTTGTTACGGAGGGGCATGACCGCAACGGTGAGAGCATTGTTTACACTCGCGAACAGCTGATCGCGCTGTGTCGACCAGTGCTGCTAACCGGAGCGAGGCCTGAGATTCCTGAGGAGATCCGCAGGTAACGCCGGGGTTGCAGAGCTGGAGCAAAGCTGAGAGCGAAGAAGAGCAGATATAGACCTGCTGTTCTGGCGATTGTTACGGGGAACGTGAGGTCGCTAGGGAATAAGACGGACAAGCTCGCCGCGCTGATTAAGACCCAGTGGGAGTACAGTGAGTGCAGCATTCTGTGTTTCACCGAGACGTGGCTTCACATGCACATCCCGGACCAAAGCGTGGCGGTACCCGGCTTCAGCACTGTGCAGGCGGACAGGGACGTTACAAGCAGCGGCAAGAAGAAGGGAGGGGGGATTGCACTGTTTGTGAGTGAGAAATGGTGTAACCCTGGACACGTGAGTGTGAAGGAACGTCTTTGTAGCCCGGACATTGAGCGGCTTGCTGTGGGGATGCGGCCCTATTATTTGCCTAGAGAGTTCACGTCTGCCATTATAATTGCTGTCTACATACCACCATCAGCTGATGCAGAGGCAGCATGTGATGTCATCGGCTCCACTGTTGCCAACATACAGACTCAACATCCAAATGCTTTCACCGTTATTACTGGGGATTTTAACCACGCTTCACTGGATAAAACACTCCCAACTTTCCACCAGTACATTGACTGTCCCACGAGAGACAATAAGACCTTGGATCTCCTGTATGCTAATGCTAACAATGCTTACAGTGCCACAGCCCTTCCCCCCACGGCAGATTTGATCACAACCTCATCCTGTTGACCCCCAAGTACGTCCCTCTGGTTCGACGTCAGCCTGTACACACAAGGACTGTGAGGAGGTGGACCCAGGAGGCGGCTGATGCTCTGCAGGACTGCTTCGAGTCAACGGACTGGGATGTACTCTGTGAGCCACATGGGGAGGACATCAATAACATGACAGACTGCATCACAGAATACATCAGTTTCTGTGAACACACCACCATGCCATCCCAGACTGTACGCTGCTTCCCAAACAACAAGCCATGGATTACAAGTGACCTGAAAGCACTTCTAAACAAGAAGAAGAAAGCTTTTAGGTCGGGCGACAGAAGAACTGAGGAGAGTGCAGCATGAACTCAGGGAGATGCTGAGGGGGTGTAAAGACAACTACAGGAGGAAGCTGGAGGCCAGACTCCAGCAGAACAAAGTGAGGGATGTGTGGTCTGGAATGAGGCAGATCACTGGGTGCAAGGTGAGAGACAGACTACCATCGGGCAGCCAGGAGAGAGCGAATGAGCTGAACTGTTTCTTCAACAGGTTTAGCTCACAGCCTGCTGTCTCCTCCACACCTTCAGACCCCCACACACCCACACTGGGCCAAACGCACCCCCCTCAGTCCCCTGTGGTGAACTCTCCTATGCAGCACTTCTCCTCCTCCACCGAAAACACCAACAACCCCCCCTCCCCCACATGACTGTGACTACAGACCAGGTTAGGAGACAGATGGAGAGACTCCACCAGCGGAAGGCAGCAGGTCCTGATGGCATCAGCCCCAGGATCTTGAAGACCTGTGCCAGACAGCTGTCTCCTGTCCTGCAACATCTCTAACCTGAGTCTAAGTCAGGAGAGAATACTGGTGCTCTGGAAGACGTCCTGCCTGGTTCCTGTACCAAAGAAGTCAACGCCATCAGAACTCAGAGACTACTGACCGGTTGCCCTCACTTCCCACGGGATGAAGGTGCTGGAGAGACTGGTCTTGGCGCACCTGAGGGTGCAGGTGAGGACAGCTCTGGACCCTCTGCAATTTGCTTACCAGCCCCACTTTGGGGTTGACAACGCGGTCATCTACCTGCTGCAACGAGCCCATTTGCACCTGGATGGTGGGGGAAGCACTGTGAGAATCACTTTCTTTGATTTCTCCAGTGCTTTTAACACCATCCAGCCACTGCTACTGGGGGGGAAGCTGCGGGGGGTGGGCATCGACACCTCCATTGTCTCATGGATCACTGACTACCTGACGAGCAGGCCACAGTTCGTCCGTCTGGGCGGGGTCCTGTCTGATGTGGTGGTTAGTGGGACAGGAGCTCCACAGGGGACTGTGCTATCTCCTTTCCTTTTCACCTTATACACCACTGACTTCCAGTACAACTCCGGGTCATGCCACTTACAGAAGTTCTCTGATGACTCGGCTGTTGTGGGGTGGAGGAGGGAAGGGAGGAGGAGTACAGGTCACTAGTGGACAACTTTGTAGAGTGGGCTGGACGGAATCACCTGCAGCTGAATGTCAACAAGACCAGAGAGATGGTGATTGACTTCAGGAGGAAGACGGCGGCTTCACAACCACTGAGCATTCTGGGAGAGGATGTGGAGGAGGACTACAAGTACCTGGGAGTCACAATCAACAACAGACTGGACTGGAAATCCAACACAGACACTGCATACAAGAAGGGGATGAGCAGGCTCTACTTCCTGAGGAAGCTGGTAAAATATCTCCAACATCTTGCTGCACACGTTGAAGAATCTCAGTCTGTGGTTGCCAGCATACTCTTCTTTGCTGCAGTTTGTCGGGGTAGCAGCATCTGAGCCAGAGACACCAACAGACTTAAACTTATTAAGAAAGCTGGCTCCATTATTGGCTGCAAACAAGAGACTGTTCAATGTCCTCCTCTCCACCACGGCCTCAACAAACTGTTGTCCATCATGGACAATCCTGACCGCCCTCTCCATCACACTCTGGACAGACAGCGGAGCACCTTCTCAGACAGACTGTTGCAGCTTCGCTGTCGTACGGAAAGGTACAGGAAGTCTTTCCTTCCACAAGCAATAACCCTGTATAACAGCCACCTCTGACTAAAATCCATAACTTCATACTGTTACTTTTTAACCTGGTCATAGTAATTGTCACCTATCACCTCTGAAGTTTGTTGCTGCTTTTACTTATTTATCTAGTATTTCAAAACAAACCACATCTTTTGCATTCGATTGTAGTTATTGTATATATATTTTTTGTATTTTCTTCATATTGTCATTTTATATTGTACAGTGATTTTATATTTTTTATATTTTATATTCTGTTTGCTGGTGCTACAAAAGAATTTCCCAGCTTGGGACAAATAAAGAACCCATCTTATCTTCTAAAGCCATTTTAATCAATGAGCTCATATCAGATCATCATGTTGATTTTCTGGCTCTGACAGAAACTTGGCTGTGTGAGGGTGATTATCTTAGTTTAAATGAGTCCACTCCTCCCAGTCACCTTAATACCCACATCCCTCGAGACACAGAGCGAGGAGGGGGGGAGGCAGCAATCTTTAATTCTATTTTTAATATTTATGTTAGACCTCAGCTAGGCTTTAGCTCTTTTGAAAGTCTTTTTCTAAGTTTCACACATCCAGCTGCTAAAACTGTGTAACAGGTATTGTTTGTTATTGTGTACCGGCCTCCTGGCCCTTACTCTGAATTTTTATCAGATTTCTCTGAGTTTCTGTCCAGCATCGTCCTTCTTTCAGATAAAATCCTCATTGTCGGAGATTTTAACATTCATGTAGACGTTCATAATGACAGTCTTTGTTCCGCTTTCATGTCAGTATTAGATTCTTTTGGTTTCACACAGGCTGTGAACCAACCCACTCACCGCTTTAATCACACCCTAGATCTTGTTCTGGCACATGGCCTGGAAGCTGTCAATTTAGCGGTTGTCCCACAAAATCCTCTTCTGTCCGATCACTTCTTAGTCACTTTTGAGTTCTCCTTATTGGACTCTTCTCCAGTTAATAAAAATATCTTAACTAGGAGGTTGTCCGATAGAGCTGTATGCATTTTCAAGGAAGCTATTCCAGCTGCCATGAATTCAGTGTCTTACTCTACTGTAGCAGAGAGCTCCTATGCTCCCTCTCAGCTTGATCAGCTTGTTGCTGATACTACAGGCTCTCTTCAAGCTGTTCTCCACTCAGTCGCTCCACATAGACAGACTCTTAGATGACAGAGTTCAGCTCCGATGTTTAATGCTCAAACTCGTGAGCTCAAACAAAAATCGAGGAAGCTTGAGGGAATTTGGCGCTCAACTAAAACAACAGAGTCCTGTTCTCGTTGGAGAAATAGCTTGAATGAATATAGAAAGGCCCTGCGACTTGCGCGCGCTGCTTATTATTCGTCTCTTATTGGAGAGAATAAAAATAATCCAAGACTCCTTTTCAGCACTGTAGCCAGGCTGACAAACAGTCATAGCTCTACTGAGCCACGCATTCCTCCATCGCTTAGCAGTGAGGACTTCATGAGCTTCTTTAATGATAAGATATTAAAGATTCGAGATAAAATTAGTAACCTTGTGCTTTCAACTGAGGTAGAATCTCCAGCCGTCGGCAAAATCATGGAAACGGTTCTTAGACCAAAAATACTCTTGGACCGCTTTGTATGTATTGACTTGCCAGAGCTGGTCTCAACAGTTGTTTCGGCTAAACCATCAACTTGCCTCTTGGACCCTGTCCCAGCATGGCTGTTGAAGGAAGTCCTTCCCTCGGTCGGCACCCCTCTTCTAAAGATGATTAATGCGTCCTTACTGACAGGCTATGTGCCACAGCTTTTTAAAGTTGCAGTAATTAAGCCCCTCCTTAAAAAGCCAACTCTTGATTCAGGCTCATTAGTTAACTACAGACCAATATCTAACCTTTTATTTCTAAAATGTTAGAGAAGGTTTTCTCCAGTCAGCTCTGTGAGTTTCTTCATAGTAACAGTCTGCTGAAAGTAACTAATGATCTACTTTTGGCTTCAGATAGTGGTCACCTCTCTGTGCTCATATTACTTGATCTTAGTGCTGCTTTTGACACTATTTATCACCACATCCCCTTGCAGAGATTAGAGAAGCTTCTTGGCATCACAGGAACTGCTTTAGCTTGGTTTAATTCATCTGTCGAGTCGTTCGCAGTTTGTTCAATAAATCCTCCCTGCATACCAGGGTGCGTTATGGAGTTCTTCAAGGCTCAGTGCTTGGTCCGATTCTTTTCAATTTATATATGCTTCCTCTTGGTAGCATAATTAGAAAACACACCATAAACTTTCACTTTTATGCAGATGATACACAGCTATACTTATCATTGAAGCCAGAGGAAACTAGCCGGTTATCTAAACTTAAAGCTTGTGTAGAAGATTTTTTCACAGTGAAGGACGAGTGAAGCTTGCTGAGTTCTCAAAGGTGCAACATGCCCATTAGTCTGCAGTTGTCTCCCAGAGTGAAAAACAAAGCCATAAATCTGCTGATCTATGCCCTAGCGAGACGCCGTTGAGGCTGGCCAGGCCTCGATGCTGGGGCTCTTGGAAACCTGACCTACCTAAATGACCAGCTGGACTCTGAAGGAACAATACCTTATAACATATAGATGCAATAACCAACATGGGAACAAAGTCAATGAAGGAAAACTGTTGCAACCAGGTTCAAAACCAAAGTATATAAGCAAACTCATGATGACACCTTTGAATAATGCTCAATTTGATTCACAGCAGATTCTTCAGTATGACCACAGCAATCAGTCTCTACTTTTAGCCCCTGCATCGATCAGGAAGGATCTTTCCTCCTTATAAAGAGCTGTCCAGCGCTAACCTAAAGGAGACTTGTCTTGCGACAGAGACGACCAATCCGGAGACAGGAGCGAGGAGAAAATAACCGTCCTCTGGGTTATAGATCTGCAGAGCTCACAACTCATTTACTTTGTTCAGATACGTTTGCTTTGAATAAAGTATTTCTGATTCAGCTGAATGGTCTCTTCTGATGATTGGACTCCTGGTGTGTTTTACTCTTCTTGAGTGACAGTTTTAACAGAACAGTTCAGTAGTTCAGTAAGTTTAGCCTGTAGGACAATGTACAATTGATAATGTGTTAAGCGACTGCACTGTATGTGCCCAATTTAACGTTAGAAAATCCTTCCCTGCTCCCATATCATCACATACTTGTGGTAATCGACAGATTCAGTAGATGGGTAGAAGCCGCCCCAACAAAAGGACCCGACGCCAAATCAGCTGCTAAGTTTCTTTGCAAAGAGGTGTTTCCAAGATTTGGACTTCCAGATACCATCAGCGCAGACAATGGTCCAGCTTTTGTGGCAAAAGTAATTAAAAATGCAATGACAATGCTTGGAATTAAACAAAAATTTAGTTGCGCCTATCATTCTCAGCTCTTTCGATAATCCCCTGAGACTAATGGGGTCTTAAAGTCAAAATAGGCAAAAATAAAGAGATAGCAAAGATGAATTGGATGGATGCTTTGCCTCTTGAATTGATGTCTATGAGGTCACAAACTAATCGAAGAACTCATCTAACTCCTTATGAAATGTTGACAGGAAGACAGATGCCAATTCCATATCAGAGAGGACCCTGTGAGGGGCCTGTTTTGGAACAATGTGAAAATGAACTGATGACTTATGTACGGCACTTAACCAATATACATAGTTATCGCTCAACAGAGCAAAGCAATCATGGAGGACCGAGAGGCAGAGATCCCACCACAGCTGCAAAAGGTAGCACCCAGAGATTGGGTGTATGTTAAGGTGTTTAAAAGGAAATGGGATCAACCCAGGCAAGAGGGGCCCTTTGAAGTCCTTCTGACCACCCCAACGGCTCTTAAAGTCAGAGGCAAGACTGTGTGGTTTCACCTTAACCACTGTTGCCTCGCAAAAAAACCCTCGGAGACCAGAGCACTGCAACCTGAACCTGAAAAGAACAACGAGGCTGTTCTAGGAAAAGGTAACCAAGCACAAAGGAAGCGGGACAAAAACAGCGTTGTCCCCGCGATTCTCAGACGATCAAAAAGGCTGGCCAACCGGGGAAGGAGGAACAACGACAGCTCTGTTTAGTGACTCATAAATCTTCTATAATTCAGAGAAATAAAGTTGAAACAATGAAGCAAACGCATCAAAAAGGCCCAGGGAAACCATACCAAAGAATAATCTACATGACAACTTCCAAAATTAAAAAGTCTAAAAGGCAATATAGACTGTTACAAATTGGAATAATGCTCGTATCAATAATAGCTCTACTCTGGCTAATGTTTATCGGAACATCAACACAAAATCTCTCACTAAATAATGCTAAAACCAAACAACCCTCCAACTGTGCCTTAGCTGCTGGAGTGCTGGCAACAATAGAAAATCAAATCCCCAAAACAAAACCATCCAAATTCTCTATGAAGGCCCAAAACAACAAATTCTGCATCTAACGGTAACATTAAAAGTTGAGCATGAAAAGACGCATTTTTATTTGATAAATCAGCAATGCGAAATGGATGGAACAACGGTTTTAAACATTATGCTCTGCGTACTGGTGTAATGAAAGTGAAACCAATAACTTTAGTCTGCATAGTGTAGCACATCAGTGGATGATATATGTTGACAACACCCATAACAAAATTAGAAATATAAGAGAGATTATGCACGTAACTAGTGACTGGCAAACTTTAGGACAATCAACAATGATTTATGAATTGGACTATAGTGGCCTTAGAAGGAATCACTGAACAACTCCATGCTACATCCATAATGGCTTTGCAAAACAGGTTTGCATTAGAAACATTACTCGCTCCAGACCAAGGGATATACACTATGATAGGGGATGACTGCTGCATCGTAATTCCTATGCACACAGGGGAGGGAGGCAATTTAACAGAAATATTAAAAGCAGCCTGAGATGAACATGTTAACAACTCAAATTGGAAAACTAAACAACATTGGCTGGAAAAATTGTATGATTGGCTAAGTCAACAAACTATCGAAGATTCTTTCAGTTTTAGGAACACTCCTGGCTGGCTCGCCACATGTCGAATCCTAGCCTTTTCGTGGAGTTTCTCGTGTCTTGACGGCAGGCCAGGTGAGGCCTTGAATCCTACATTTTATATATCTATATATTTGCAATAAAAGTTCTTAAATCTGTCTATACAGTAAATCTAAAAAAAACGTTTTCAATTCCTGCACTGTCTTGTTTTTTTTTCACCATTTAACAACCAATAAAGACAAGACAAATCCGAGAAAGTTGCGAAGATCTGAGTTTAAAAGTTCTTCAAGCCCGGAGAGCAGAGGCCAAGAGGAAAAAGACTCAAGGAAGAGGAGGCCCAGAGAAACTGACAAGGAGAATCATTTCAAAAGAAGCCCAACATTAGTATTGCTGAAACTGAAGAGGATACCAGTTTGTCATGTAGACCCTCTCCTATTTATTATTTTTTATTGTTCGTTTTTTTTTTTTTTAATTTATAGATTAAGTTTAATGTTTCTCTTCTCTCTACACTAGCGCCAGGAAATCTGTCTCTGGCTCCTCTAATCCCCTGGATGGTCCTAAAGATTACCTTGTGGATAGATGTGAATTAGAGACAGCCATAGCCGTGATCGTTCAGGAGAACAAGAGTGAAAACCACAGTCAGAACAGTCCAGTGAAAAGGTATGTTGAAAGTTTTAAGTATTTTATCTTATTTATTTTTATCATTTTACCAGAGTTGATGATTTTAATGTTTTTTTTTCTTTAATCTTTCTAAAGCAGTGTTTTTTTGGTAGTGGATACACCACCCCAGCTTGTTGAGGACACACCACCCCAGCTTATTGAGGACACATCGCCTCAGCTTCTGGAGAAGTTAGCAACCCCGCTTCAAGAGGAGACAACAACAGACCTTGTGGAGGAAAATTTTGTGGCGGAAGAACTCAGTGATTCAAACACTACAACAGAAGTTTTTTTTTATCCGATTTTATTTGATTGTTAAAGGGCCAGCACACCAGTGACATTCACAGCACCTGATTTTTCTGATTCGCTTACTTTTCCCGAGCATCCAGACCATTTTGATCAAAACCTAAATTGTCTTTTGCAGACAAACACTGTATTAAATAAATTAGATGGTGCTGTTGTTCAACCAAATCCTGGTGAGGTTGATTTGTTTGATTTTAAGTGGTCTTTCTGAGTTGGACTTCAGTAGTGGTGATGGCCAGTTTTTAGAGCCTGAGGATTTAGTGAATCAAGATCTATCTACTCCACCATCACCAGCTGATGAAAACAAAGTCAATTTGTTTTCAATCAATTCATAAAAGTTGGATAGTTTAAGGTTATCACTAGATAACCTTCTCTCCAGCTTGGATAATCGGGTTAGCCAAGTTGTAGACAGCGTCATTACCCACAGTGAAAACTGTGGAATTAATACACGCACTTCACACTTCTTTTGTTTTATTTAGCGAAGAAGTTGGGGGATATATATAACACAACTAAAGGAGAGGGCAGTTTGCATCGACGAGACACAGAACTGTCTTCAGCTTCTTTGTAGTGTAATAAAGGGGGAAGTAGGACAGATGGGGGATAGTTTAACCATTTCACTGGTCAGCAAGGAAATTAGGGGCAATTGAACAGCAGAGGGTCAGTTCAAGAAGTTCGTGACCCCCATTGAAGTCGGGGCATGTTTTTACAAGTTGAAACTGGTAGATGGTTTTCATTGATGAAGGTACAGGGTTGGTGGTTGTGGAATTTTTATTACCTCAGCTCAAAGAATATATAAGGCAAGACAACCTCACTGTTGAGAGAGAACACCTAGCAGAGGTCTTCTCTCCATGCTGCATGTGATTAAAGGAACTGATTCATCACACTGTGGTATTTTGTAATTTCTAAAAATTTGTTTGAGAGCAACAGGGTAAATTTCCCTGACATTTGGAGGTCCCACCGAGATGGACGTTTCGCTGCTTTCTGCCTGAGCCTGGACCGAGGGTTAAACTGCCAGCAGGGGTCTGTTAGAGACTCAGGGAAAATTCCGCTCCGACAAACGGAGGACAGGATCCCACCTGAAGTCAGGCCAGGTGACAGACAACGGACGCTCCATCCATTTTCACAAGTGAGTACGGTGTTATGAATCATTCCTTTTAGAGTATTAAGTCCCAGTGGTGGGCCGTCGACGAAACTCCACGGAGTTTCCAGTGTATGTTAGTGGAGTTCTGTCGCACGTAAATCCTTAGTGGTCGTTAGCAGACCGGCTTCATGTAGTTCCTGAATCTCCAAGTTTTTCATGTGGTGTTGGAGGCCGTCATATGTGACTGGTTTTAAACCCTGTGTGCAGGGTTTGAAATTGACATGAGAATAGGTTTTGAAGCTGACATTGGAAACCATAATTTGGCTCTAAATTGTGAAAGAAAGAAAATGTTAAAAGAAAAAATAATTTTAAAAAAGTATTATAGGGTACAGCAAGTGGCTGATGTGAAGTGTTTTTGGGAAACAGCCTCTTAAAGTGGAAATTCTAGATATCCTCAGAGGTTAGAAAAGTTAACAGCAGGCTGATATAGAATGCCCCCTATGATAAAATGGGCATATGAGTCAGAAAAAGAAAAAAAAAAAAAGATTAAACAAATAAACTTTGTGGTTACTCATTCAGTGTCTGGTATACTTCAAGTATACTATTGGGGTGCGGTGCTCGGAACGAATGTGTCATACAACCCACCTGGCTGAATTAAGAGTTACCCGAAGGTAGAGTGTGCATGATAAGATCCAACCATACTTTGTATGGGAAGATCAGTGTGAGTGAATACTTGTGTGTGTGTGACTGATAAGCCCATTGAAAGTACAAGCACACCTGTCCCTGTGAGTCAGAAAGGTAAAAAACAGGGGAAAAAATGGGGAACAAATTGGGGAAACTAAAGACGCTACCTGACCCTCTCACAGGCCCTGCTAAAATAATGACGCAGAAATGGGGGGAAGATGTTGTTAAAGCTATTCCACTCTGGCACTATGTCACTAAGGGGGTGTTTCCATTAATAGGAACGTTAAGTACTGATTGTTTGAAGAGATGCAGGGTTATTTTAGAGCAAGAGGAAAAGCAAGTAGGGCAGAAAAGGATTTACTGGCATGCATTCCAAGAATGGGAGAGAGAAGCAGAAATAAGGGAAGCAAAGTCGGTAACAGAATTAATGATAAGACAAGAAATGAATGACTAGAGTATGTGTGAAAAAGAAAGAAACAGGAAAGTAGGGTGAGAGATGTGGACCTGCCCCCAGCGTATGTTGCTTCTGCAGTGGTTGCCCCTCCTCCCTGACGTGTGGACTCTGCTGCAACACTTGCCCAGGAGGAGTTGAAAGAATTGTATTGGGATTGTATCCTGACTTGTCAGCTTTGTCACTGACCCCACAAAACACAGAGACTAAAGTTGCTTCTGCCAAGAACTCTTCTCCCCAAGCAGCATCTTTCGATTATTGGTTAAGGAGCCAAGGAGACAAGAAAGGAGCACACCAGATGCCAATGTTGGTGTTCCCCAACCCACAACCAAGACCAGCCGATGGAAAGCATTGGGAACCAGAGGTGCATGTATACAGGCCATGGTTACCAGGGGAACTGAAGGAGGTGGCAGCGGAACTACCAGACCCACAAAAGACTGGAGGTGAGAAGTGGGTCACAGAAATGCAACAATTTAATGTCCATGTACAACCCAACCCTGCAGGAGGTGGAAGCTGTCTGTCGTAGGGGCTTCAAGCTCAGATGGCCCAACATACGGCCTTCCAGCTGGTCCACCAGTCCGGAATTTGGATCAAGAGATTTCTTCAAAATGCTTGACAAACTGTACGAGGCAGTGCGGGAGGCTTTCCCTTTGAAGGTGTGCTGGCCTGAGATTCACAATACCAAACAGGAGGGCGAGTCAGCAGCTGATTATCGTTCACGCATGGAAAGTGTTTTTGCAGCTCATTCTGGTGTTGATGTGGACAATGTGGCCTACAACGACCTGTTGAAGACAGCTCTTGTGAATGGACTGAATCCAGACCTTAAGAACCGAGTCATGACGACCTGCATAGGCTGGGAAACTGTGTCTATATTAGTCGTTTGGACACATGTTTTGCACACTGAATGGAATAAGGTCGAGTTGGAATCCAGACATGCAAAGAAACTGCAAGGTGCTCAGCTAATGTTCTACCAGCAGGGTGGCCAACAAAGGCCATGAGGTCAGCCACAGGGGAGACAGTTTCACCAGAAGGGCAGAGGGAAAAGGAGACCAGATCTACAACCAGCTGCAATGACTTCCAGGAGAACAGACCCAGTGATGTGTTACCGTTGTGAGGAATGTGGGCATATCGCACGGAATTGTCCAATCTTGGTGACTGATCAGCCAGGAACAGGGGAGAAAAACAACTACTGGCCACATGCACCGCAGGACTGCCGGTAGCACAACTATGGGGACACGTGGGGGCAGGTCAGAACAAGCACAACACACGGATAATAACACACACTTAGAGATACATGAAACAGATAAACCAGTATTTACATATCAGCAGTGTGTGCAATTAACATTAGATTCCAGAGCACCCCCTAGGCTGACTTTAAAGTACAAGGTGTTAGTGGGACATTCCTTGTAGACTCAGGAGAAGAAGTCTCAGCATTAGTGTATATTGGTAAGATGGGCGGCGCTTATTCTCGACCTCTTATTGGTCAGTTGGTGCTTGACGTCACATCCGGTCACGTGATGTTGACGTCATGCCGGAAAGCGTCACCTGACGTCATATCCGATATGGGAGGTGGCTTATCCAAGGGGCGGTCTGAAATCCAAGGGGCGGTCTACCGGAGGGGGCAGTGTACCGGAAGAGGCCCTATTCAGGAAAATGCGTCATACAGGAAAAAAGCGTCACACCGGAAGGGTCGACCTGCCGGAAAATGCGCCATTACCAGAAAATGCATCACCTCACAACACATCTGAATAAAATGGACATTTGAGAGTGCTTAGTGTGACTTTGAGCAGAGCTTAGTTGGGGTTTGTGTAGTGTTGAGTGTGGCATTGCATTATTTTGCAAACATGATCTGTTTTGTGTGGTGTTTTTATGCTTTGTGTGACAGGAGTGACTGGCGTGACTGTCAGAGAAAATCTTTGAAACCTGAAGAAAAAAAGAAAAAGAAAAGAAATGTTTAGAATATAATGTAAATACAAAAAAAATAGAATGGTGAGGATTAAACTTAGAGAGACTTTTCATATCTTCTGAATTCTTTATGTTAAAGTAAGAACAATGGTGTTAGAGCATAGCTGTTAGAGCATAGCTATTGCATGCTGGCTTTAACAAATGGTAACTAGAATCTTTAAAGCTTTACAAAATAATAGAAATCAAAATAAAATGCAGAGAATAACGTTATAAATAGTGAGAAAGAATAATAAGAAAGAATAGTAAGAATTTAAAAAAAATAGCTTTGTCTTGAAGTTGCTTGGTCTATTTCTTTTGTAAAGGCAAAGAAACTAAAGTCTCTCTATGTTAAAGTAAGAACAAAGCTGTTAGAGCATAGCTGTTAGGGCATAGCTATTGCATGCTGGCTTTAACAAATGGTAACTAGAATCTTTAAAGCTTTACAAAATAAAAGAAATCAAAATAAATTTTTTGGAAAATAGTGGTTATAAATGGTGAGAATTTAAAAAAAAATAGCTTGCCTTAACAAAAGAAATTAGCAAAGTAACTTTAGGACAAAGAAGACAAATTCTCTTTGTGTTAGATTAAAAGTAGAACAGAGAAAACCATGCTGCTTTTTAGAGTCTTAAAGAAAACACAAACACATTGTGAAAAAAAAAAAAAAAAACACCAAAGCTTACTGTTTCCATAGAGAAAAGCGGGGGCATCATGCCTATTCAGCGGTCCAGGACTGAGTGACTGTGAGGGCTAGCTAACAGTTTGCAGATTGGCGGTTTGGGGAGGCGTCATCTACAGTAGCCAATCAAATGCCTCTCTACATGGAGTGTATGGAGTGCATGGTGCAGATTGAAGGTATGTCAGCTGCTATCCAGGTATAAAGGCTTGTGATTTCGGGCACAACTTCCTCTTTGCTACTGATACTGACAACCAGAGACCCCATTTTGTCTTGACGCTATATTAAAGCATCATGTCTTCTCAGGGTAATTAGACTTTTTTCTAATATCATTCCACCGTTTTTGTAAATAATGGAAAGTTTTATTTTTTAAGTTACTATTTTCCGAGTAAAACAATTCTACACTATTCTCAAAGGATTTGTTTATTAGGAGCAGCAAACTGTGTGGACAAACTGCAGGAAAAACTGCAGGACATTGAAAATATACCTCCTCCTCCAAATCAATCAGGTAAGGATTTTCAGACATTATTTGAGATGTATGGTAAAGGATCTTTACATTGAGCATTAAAGTAAGGTTCATTCAATCCCTATAAAACTATCTAATCCCTTCTAACTATCAGGCGCTGTAAGAGTTCAAGAGAAAGCTAATTCAAGCCTGAAATGTGTTTTACAACAGCGTGATCAAAATCTAAAATGGTATAAATTATAAATTATTTATCTATCCATCTATATATATTTGCAATACAAGTTCTTAAATCAGTCTATTCAGTCTATTCAGTAAATCTAAAAAACGTTTTAAATCCCTGTCCTCTCTCTTGTCTTTATTGTTTGTTTGTTAAATGGTGAAAAAAACAAGACAAATCCGAGAAAAAGTTGCAAAGATCTCTGAGTTTAAAAGTTCTTCGAGCCCAGAGAGCAGAGGCCAAGAGGAAAAGACTCGAGGAAGAGGAGGCCCAGAGAAACAGACAAGGAGAATCGCTTCAAAAGAAGCCCAACATTAGTATTGGTGAAACTGAAGAGGACACCAGGTTTGTCATGTAGACCCTCTCCAATTTATTAACTTTTACTGTGTTTTTAAAATTTATATATTAAGTTTAATTTTTTTTTTTTTATTCTAGTGCCAGAAAATCTGTCTCTGACTCCTCTAATCCCCTGGATGATCCTAAAGATTACCTTGTGGATAGATGTGAATTAGAGACAGCCATAGCCGTGATCGTTCAAGAGAACAAAAGGAGTGAAAACCACAGTCAGAACAGTCCAGTGAAAAGGTTTGTCAAAAGTTTTAAGTATTTTCTCTCATTTATTTATTTTTATTATTTTACCAGAGTTGATGATTTTAATGTTCTTTTTTTTTCTTTAATCTTTCTACAGGAGTGTTTTTTTGGTAGTGGATACACCACCCCAGCTTATTGAGGACACACCGCCTCAGCTTCTTGAGAAGTTAGCAACCCCACTTCAAGAGGAGACAACAACAGACCTTGTGGAGGAAAATTTTGTGGCGGAAGAACTCAGTGAATCAAACACTACAACAGATAAGTTTTCTTCCGATTTATTTGGTTGTGAAAGGGCCAGCACACCGGTAACATTCACGGCCACTGAGTTTTCTGATTCGTTTACTTTTCCCGAGCATCCAGACCATTTTGATCAAAACCTAAATTGTCTTTTGCAGACAGACACTGTATTAAATAAATTAGATGGCGTTGTTGTTCAACCAAATCCTGGTGAGGTTGATTTGTTTGATTTTAAGTGGTCTTTCTCAGTTGGACTTCAGTAGTGGTGATGGTCAGTTTTTAGAGCCTGAGGATTTAGTGAATCAAGATCTATCTACTCCACCATCACTAGCTGATGAAAACAAAGTTAATTTGTTTTCAACCAATTCAGAAAAGTTGGATAGTTTAAGGTTATCACTAGACAACCTTCTCTACAGCTTGGATAATCGGGTTAGCCAAGTTGTAGACAGCGTCATTACCCACAGTGAAAACAGTGTGGAATTAATACACGCACTTCATACTACTTTTGTTTTATTTAGCGAAGAAGTTGGGGGATATATAACACAACTAAAGGAGAGGGTGGTTTGCATTGACGAGACACAGAACTGTCTTCAGCTTTTTAAATCAGTTGTTTGATGTGTTTGAATAGTCCTTTATAGTCATTTGTATTTTTTACCCGTTATAGTCTTGAGCTGTCTTTAGGTTTTTTTGGTATTCTTTAAACATGACTCAGCCTCCAAGTAAGAAGACCAAATATAGTGGTGCAGCTGATAATTTCCCTTCCATGTGTGGGGGTATTAGCATAGAATTGGAGACAGGATGTTAGGAATGTAAATTTGAATACAGTGTTGTGTCTCAAGTCAGTGGATCAAGGTACAGATGTTGCCGTGGAGGATGATGAGGTGACGTCTGTCCCCTTAGATCCATTGGGTGTTAATACTGTTTCTACATCTGTCTCTGCCCCTGCTGGTGTTGACATTATACATCAAGCATTCACTCTTGCTATGTGTGGCGGTGGGGAGGATGTTGATGATTTAGACTTTTCCAACTTTCTTGTACAGGCCGATAAAGGTGTAAACATGGTGTGTGTTGATAAGCTGACAGACACTACAACCTCTCCTTCTTCCCTTGCTCCTGTTGTTGATGGTGATACTAGTGAAAATTATGGTGGGGTTTTATCCATACATCACGTTGATATAAACAATAGTCTAGAGGTGCATCAGACTGGGGGTGGTAGACACAGCCCTCAGGGATGTCCTGCATCACCTGCCCCCCATGTATCATCTTCAGCAGCAGCAGCAGCAGCAGCTGTGTTGCCTTCAACATCAGGTAGCAACAATTCTGATCAGATTAGTTTTAGAGAAATCCCAAATTTTAATGCAAGAGAGCTGCCTCAGCATCTTGATTTACGCAGCATTAATCGGGATGATTTGACCCTAATGCCTGCTTTCGTCAGAGAGAGTCTGTCTTCAATCATTGAGAGAGCCCTGGTAGATTCACCTTCAGGTAGTGTTTTAAATGTAGTGCTGAGGGGTCCATCCCTAGCCAATGATGTGCAGGCCATCTTAAATGCTGATGATGAGTACAACTCTGATTTGTTTTTGAAATCTTATCCAAAAACAAATCAGAGTAATGACACATCGCTGACAGAAGATGACTTAGAATTTATAGTTTCTGTTGCACAAGGAAGAAGTGGTGGTAGTAATCGTTTGAAGCTGGGTAAAATCTTTCAAGATGAGATAATATCCAGAAAAGGTAGACATCTGTTCATGCCTAACAATGGTCGCAAAAACAATCTTTGTTTCTCTGTCTTGCACATTTTGTTAATCCTGAGATGTCTCCTGAAGGAAAACTGGAAAATGCAAAACAGCTGCACTCTGCAGTTGGCTTTGACCATTTGCATAATGTCTCACTGTCCGATGTTGGTAGATTTGAGAGACACATGGATGTCAAAATCATAGTCTTTATCATACTGCGATGCGTAAACATCTCCAGTGTTTTGAAACACATGATAAACATCACTCCAGGACAATCTGGCTGTATCTTCATGATGATCACTAGTTTCTGATTGTGAATCCAAAAGGGTTTTTTGGTGCTTCATATGTGCTCGTTTTGCTATGGTACATATGAAACACTGCTACCACATAGATGTAAAAGGCGGTGTAATGTGTGCTTTATACTGTGTAGCACCCACCCTTCCAAAATTGTAAAATGTCCTGACTGTAAACGCCTCTGTAAATCACAATTCTGTTTCGAGCAGCACCGCCGCCCTGAAGGGGTCCATAATAAAGTTCCCTGTCAGGGTATGAAATATTGTGAGGCCTGTGGAAAAACATATCTCACCTCCAAAAACAAACAGCACATTTGCAAATCAATTCTGTGTTCCCACTGTAATGAAGAAATAGTGGACGGTAAGGTGGCTCACGAATGCTTCATACAGCCAATCCAAAAGAGAAATTAAATCAAATTACATATTTTACGACTTTGAGACCCAGTATTATGACGATAGACACCATGCAAACTTTGTGTGTGCAATGGATACAGAGGGGGAGAGTCTGTTTCAACACCAGTGATTGTGTGTCTGCATTTATCAGCTGGTGCAGATGAAAAAAACACCATGGTTACACATTTATAGCGCATAATGCATCTGGATTTGACAATTGTGTTAAATCATTTTGTAAAGCATGGCATCGTCCCCACTGTGACAATGAGAGGTAGCAGGGTCATCTTGATGTATGATGTTACATACAAACAGCGTTGGATTGATTCATTTAGTTTCCTTCCAATGTGGTTGACCAAAACACCTGCGACGATGGGATTTGAAGATCTGGAGAAAGCATACTTTCCCCACAAGTTTAACACCCCTGGGAACACACAGTATGTAGGAAAATACCCAGACCCCTCGTACTATGACTTTGATAAAATGAGCAGCGATGAGAAAACCCAGTTCTTGAGATGGTATGAGACAGTCTGTGAGGAAGTCTTTGATTTCCAGACTGAGATCTGCAGGTATTGCGTTAATGATGTTGAGGTGTTGCACAAAGCCTGTATGATCTATCGGGACACTTTTCTCAAGTGCACAGAGCTCGACCCATTTGCTTTCACCACGCTGCCATCTAGTTGTATGGGTGTTTACAAGACTTTGTTCCTCCCCAGAGACACGGTGGCGCTCACGTATGATGGGGCATACACTCGCCAGAATAAGTCATATTCAGAAGTGTCTATTCAGTGGCTTGAGCCTGTCGCTCATACTGAGAACATTGAGATCCAACATGCTCTCAATCAGGTTGAACATCAAGTGGGACCATACTTTGTGGACGGGTTCCATCCTGCCTCAAACACCTGCTATGAGTTTGCAGGATGTATTTTCCACGGATGTGTCAAGTTTAAGGTCCCAGCAGATACCAATCCACTGAGTGGTGTGTGCTATGGTGAGCTGTATCACCAGTTCACCAGTAAAATAGAGGCCCTTAGGTCCCTTTTATGGTGTGTGTGATTGGGCCACCTTGGTAAAAAGTAATCCGACAGTCCAGACATTTCTGGACAGTTATCAGAGACCCGAGTGTCTGGACCCTAGAAAGGCACTGTTTGGTGGGCGAACTAATGCCATGAAGCTCTACCACAAAGCAGAGGGTGGTGAGAAAATCAGGTATTATGACTTTACCAGTCTGTATCCCACAGTGCAGTCAAAAATGCCTTATCCTGTCGGACACCCGAAAATCATCACCCGAGATTTTGATTCCATCGATCAGTACTTTGGCGAAAGCACAGTACACTTGATAAACCCAAAGGGTTTGTTCCATTCTGTTCTTCCCTTCAGGTGTCACAACAAGCTGGGCTGAGGATATGAGTCAGACATGTGCACATTGTGACGAGGACAGACAGCTGTCAGGTGTGTGGGTGTCATTCGAACTTCTGAAAGCTGTCGAAAAGGGTTATCGCATTGTGTGCATTGAAGAGGTGTGGCATTTTCCTGACAAGACAGATACTTTGTTTAGGGACTATGTCAAGACATTTCTAAAATGTAAACAAGAGGCTTCAGGCTACCCCGCACATGCCAAGACACCAGAGCAGAGGAAACGGTACATTGATGACTATTTTGCCAAAGAGGGCATCAGGCTGGATCCTGATAAAATCTGTGTCAACAAAGCAGTTAGGAGCTGTAACAAACTGCTCCTCAACTCTTTGTGGGGCTGATTCAGTATGAGGACAGATATGCCCCAATGTGAACTCATCACCGAACCTTCCAGATTTACCCAGCTGATGTTTAGCGACCAGTTTGATGTTAGACAGTTTTGTTTCATGTCAGATGATGTTGCTATGGTACAGTGGTGTCACGCTGATGGTAAGGTGTGCAAGGTTAATGATGTGAACGTATTCATTGGAGCAATGACGACAGCTCATGCCAGACTCGTGCTTTATGACCTGTTAGATAAGTTGCAGGAGCGAGTTGTATTGTGACACAGACGGCATCATCTTCACATCAAAGAGTGGAGACTGGGTCCCACCCCTGGGGCCTTACCTGGGGGATTTGACGGATGAAATAGATGGTAACATGTGCGGTCTTCCTGAGGAAGACTACATTACCGAGTTTGTTTCAGGGGGACCCAAGTGTTATGCCTACCTCACAAGAAAAGGGAAAACACGGGTCAAATGCAAGGGGGTGACATTAAATGCTGCAAACTCATCTGTTGTCACCGCCGAGTCATTGGAGAGCTTGGTGCATAGCTTTGTGAGTAACAGGCAAAGTGGGGCACATCTCATTACCTCAGCTGACACCATTAAGCGGGACAAATCACGACTACAACTCAGAAATGAGACAGTCGTAAAAGAGGTTCAGGTGGTGTACAATAAACGCCGGGTCCTGGCTGATTATACCACACTGCCCTATGGATTCTAAAACAGGTGTGGGTTTTGATGGTAGACTGCAGCACCCATTCAGTTTGGTGGTGAGCGGACCTTCCAATTGTGGAAAGACATTTTTTGTAAAGAGTGTTTTAGAAAATGTATCCAGTGTTATTTCACACAATTGATAATATTGTATATATTTACTCATGCTGGCAAACTTTGTATGACGATCTTTAAAAGAAAAAGTTGAGTAAAAATTAGGGATATAAACTTTGTAATTTGTGTACCAGATACCTTGTGTGATTACAACCCGTTACCCCCAAAGAACAACCTTCTCATTATTGATGATTTAATGAATGATGCCTACAAAATATCATAGAAATTTGATTTTATATTTAGTTCAATGTTTATTCATTAAAAGGTAAGGCCAGTTGAACTATCAGTTTAAATACAACCTACTTTTTTTTAATTTATGAACCCCAGAGATAAGTATCAGATTTCACTTTTAGCTAGACACATTTTTCCGGGTAACAATATTTTTTAGAGGCCTTAAATGATGGCACTAGTGCAGCCTATGGTCATCTATTATAGATTATAAAGCTGAAACACCAGATTTAAAACTCACACTTTTGCTTTTTGGGAATATGTACAACCTGTTGATGTGATAGCAAAATTTGTTCCGTCATCCCGTGTGTGAAGAAATGTGGCTCTTTTGAAATTGGTATATAAATTGTCTCCAAGTGTCTGGAGAGTTATTGTGAATAATGCTGGCTCAGAGTTTAACGCCTTGTGTGAAATTGCACCCAGTGTTACGAGGTAACATTCCACTAAGTGATAAGCAGTACAAACAACTGATAAAGGAAGAAAAAAAAATCCATCAGATTACAGATAGGAGTGAAGTTGGCCATGAAGAGACTGAAATGGAACAGACTCAAATGTTTTTGATCCCTCAGCACCAGATTGACTTGTTGCAGCAGCACCACCAGCCGCAGCAACAACCGTATCATCTCCCGGATCAAAACAGTATCTGTGACAAGTCGTCCAAAATGAGTTGGACAAAGAAATGACTGATGTCCTAATTTGCTGGATAAAGACATGTATGAGAAGGCTAAAAAAAATAGTGCTGTCTTGCAGTGCTATCTCACATTGGTGAGACTGGGCGAGCGTGAAAAAGGTGGGCTAACATTATCCCTCCCCACTGGAGAAAGTATCGATTCTGATGGTTCGAACCAGGTGGTAGCAGACAATTGGGATAAAGATATCTGAGAGGACCACATTGTAGAAGATGTTTTGAAACGCATGCCTAAAAGAAGCAGGAAAAATCCAGAGCATGTTCTGGAGGCGCAATGCCGATCAAAAGGACTGATATAGGACAAATAAGGGGGAGATCATTGTTAAAGAGGACAATTAGAGTCTCACCTGTATGATTCAGTGAAAAGTGTCACTGCATCACAATATTCCCGACACTTCAAGACCCTATGGCTGGGATGTGTTTTTAAAAACTTTGGCAACTTTAAACATGCCCCTATCTGCTATCCCAAACACAGGTACGACATACTCGGCAATAGCCTAAGGAGTTTGGTGACCCTAGTAGAGAAGAGATTTCTCAAATCTGACAAAAGAACTCTCTAATTGACAAACACCAGAAATGAGCACCCCTCACCTAAAGAAAAGATCAAAACAAAAACACACATTTGGTGTGGATAAGTGGTTAGATTATGTTTTTCCCCACCGCATCATGTGCAACACACCTCCAGCCTCACATTGCCCCTTTTAATCAGTGACAGTCCGTGAACTTCCCTTGTCAGCTTCCAGGTTAAAGCCGAATATTGTATACCAGTTAGCATAGTCTTTAAGATGACGTCCTGTGGTCTGAATCAGCCAATAATACTCCTTTGTAGTTACGAGACAGAACCAGTTTGAGATCAAAAGGGGAGAGGAGTGCCAGAAAGTCATTTGCCTGTGTCTTGTCAATGTGAATGTTCAAGTCTCCCATGACAATCAGTGGCGTACCATCATCAGGGATGTCAGAGTGTAACTTGTCCATTTCTGAGACAAAGCTATCCAGATTCCCCCCGGTGGGCGATAGCAACCAGAATATATGCTTTGATGGGTGCAGTTACTGTAAAGCATTAAATTCAAGTGCTGTGAAGTCTTTCAGTGGACCGAGTTTGGTGGAAGTCCAACTGTCTGGAATGAGCATGCCTGTACCACCTCCTCTACCAGCAGAGCGAGGTGTATGACAGAATGTAGTAGACAGAGTGCAGCTGGTGTAGCTGTGTTTTCTGGGCAGATCCATGTCTCAGTCAGGGCTGGGACCTGAATATCTGAGGAGTTTCATCATTGAGCTTATGAATTCTGTCTTAACTGTGGACTGACAGTTCCAGAGGCCAAAGGTAATGGAAGGTGTACCTGGGTAATTTATGGATGGCAGAAATGTTATGAAGATTTGTTCTATGAGTGGTGCACCTTTTGTTACCGATGATAACAGGGATGTGTGAAAGGCTCATTGTGCGTTAGACTGATTGAAATTGACAAGGAAAAATAGACAGTAGCAGCAGCAGCTGGTGTCCTTGCTCTGTGGACTCATGCAGGTAGACTGGCAAGTCTCTACCATGTGGTATTCACACTGTGAGCTGACGCTTTCGCTAATGCTCCAGGGAAGCCTGTGCAGTTGTATACCTTAGAGAATTGCGCCCAACTGGATCGCCCCTGTCAGATTTCACTTAGCCAATCAATAGAGAGTGCGACCCACGTCAGCTGACTTCACCTTTTGTTGCAGAGAGTGTGACTGAAACTCCAGAGAAAAGCACTTAACGACCCGAGACACTGAAACTCAACAACAAGCTGGTATCCACTCCCCTAAGATGGCTCAACCTTCTTCAATCTAAAAATTCAGATGCTTGTTCTGGCATGCACTGGGGTGAAGGAGAGATGGGTGGACTTCCTGGTGGAGCTTGCAAGCGAGCTAGCTCAGTCACATGTGGGAGCCAGGAAGGCCAATAAAAAGACAACCTTCCTCACAAACAACCTCACACATCTGGCCAAGGGAAAAAGGGTGATTTGCCAGGTGAAATGTCGGTGCAAGAACAATCGCGCCACTTTGTGGTGTGTTGATTGCTACATGCCAAGTATGTTCAGACAATGTAGAGGGTTAAAGCACTGAAACGCTGGTCAAACACAAACGAGGACATGCCATCTCATGTAGCATTTTTGTAGCCTATATGCTTTGGGTGATTTTATTCTTTTTCACTTTATCCATATGCTGCACAGATCTGTGCATTTGTATATTTCAATGCAGCAATTTATAAGTTTTAAAGTCTTGTTTAAATGTTGTGCATCAGCAATAAATCCCAGCAAAAAATGAAAAACAGACTGTTGACCTCTTACTGAGAAGGGAGGTGAAAACTTTCCATCGTGATCATAAAAGTGGAAATATTACCAACTGCAGCCTGTTAAACACATGAAATGATAAAATATTGTAACCAGTCGTTATATAACACTGATTTATTCAGGTTAAGGCAAAGCAACATCTGTTCCCTTTCAGTAACAGAGTAGAGTGTAATTGCCTCATTTACAGAACAATGGTGACAAGATGGTAACAAATAGTGAAAGCTAATCTAGCCAGTTGGCTGCCCTTTGGGCATGAAGTTAGAAAAGCCAACTGGCTGGGCTGTGGTACTAGGCCTGCTTGCTGGGAACACAGGGATCTAGACAGATAATATGACACACTCGTAATGAGTCAACACAGAGCTCTGAAGCAACAAGAGCAGAAGACTGAAGGTGCTCTCACTACCTCTGATGGTGAGATAATGAGTCAGCACAGAGCTCTGCAGGCTGAGGGGATATATAAAGAGAGAGAGAGAGTCTACACAGCTGCTCTGAGTCAGAGACAATCAGACACACACACTCAGACACACACACACACACACACATACACACACACTTACTTAATTACATATTTTTCTGTCCCCAGACTAACTTTGAGCTCATTGTTAAACCAAAAAAATCTCTGCACTGTGACAAACAAACTGAAACTCACTGAGTTTGGCGTGTGTGTGTGTGTGTGTGTGTGTGTGTGTGTGTGTGTGTGTGTGTGTGTGTGTGTGTGTGTGTTTCTGTGTCTGATTGTCCCTGATTGTCCCTGATTTAGAGCAGCTGTGTAGACAGACGGAAACACACACACACACACACACACACACACACACACACACACACACACACACACACACACACACACCAAACTCAGTGAGTTACAGTTTGTTTGTCACTGTGCAGAAATTTATTGGTTCAGCAATGAGGTTGAGCTCAAAGTTAGTTTGGGGACAGAAAATGAAGTGTGTGCGTATATATCTGTGTCTATCTGTGTCTGTGTCTATCTGTGTCTCTGATTGTCTCTGACTCAGAGCAGCTGTGTTGACTCTCTCTATATATATCCCCTCAGCCTGCAGAGCTCTGTGCAGACTCATTATCTCACCATCAGAGGTAGTGAGAGCACCTTCTGTCTTCTGCTCCACATGAACCAGTATGCGTGATGAGCTCAGCAGGGTGCCTCTGAGGGTGGACTTGGTTTCTGCTGGATGTCTCTTTTCTCAGCCAGTCTTTGCTCTTCTTTAGAAACGGTCTTATTGCTCAAAGTGTTTTGGTGTCACAGGTTCTCCTTCAGAATCAATAAAAAAAAAAACAAGAACTAACAGCATGAAGAGAAATCTGACATCAAGCACACACAATCATTAATTTGTTTATTTAACCAGATGGAGAACCCCCTGACATCTAGAGCCCTTTTACAAGGCTGACCTGACCACAAGGTCAGCAGCTCACATCATAATAAAGACTTTTTGCAGTGATAACAAGAATAAGTTAAAAGAAGAATTTCTGGTAAGCTACAGATCATGTACTGAAAGTGAATCACAATAACGCGTTCATTAATGGAAGCATTGCATCTCACATCTTTAAGATAGAATGAAAGGCTCCAAGAGAAATGAGTTCAGACTGATTCAGAGCCATCCTGAGAGCATTTAAAGCAGAAGGGGCAGCAAAGCTGAACATTTATTTATTTTTTTTACCCTGTTGGAAAATGTAAAAGACAATCAAAACTGTTTCAGGAAAAGGGGGAAAAAAAACAATCTAAAGGATTAGATCCTGCATGGCAAAAAGGTAACTGGATAGATGTGGAGGAATAGGGGGATGTTGAATTTTACATAAAATACAACAAGCTGAAAATTAAATTTAAAAATAGAACAATGATTTTAAGTTGTAACTTGACTATATAGAGATGAAGGCCAGTGACACCAGAAGGATATTAGGATGAAAAATGTAAAAATTAAATTGGTTAAAATGTAATGCAGTTCAAGCCAAACTTGCAAAACAAGACCCTGTGATGCAGCCAGACACACTTGTGCCAGTCACACCCCAACCAATCATGATACAAGGCCCATATGACCCTCCTATAGCCCCCCCCCCAGCAGCAGGCAGAACAGGCATCTCCACAGCAGCAACAGTTCCTGTATGGACAGGGCCGTGAATTTGGCATTCAGAGAAGTGGTTGGTCCTTTGGTAGGCACAGAGGGTGGAGTGGATATGGTCCTCCCCAACCAAGCCAGGGGGGTTTCTTCTGTGGTCAGTCAGACCACTGGACCTGTGAGTGTCTAAGCTACTACAAGCAAACCCAGAGACTGATTTATGACTCTGCAGATCCTAATGGCAACACAATGTGGTGTTGAATAAACTGTTTATCTGTCTTCTCACAAATGGCGCTGGCTCCTGACATCTAACCTGATCCACCGAGCACACATGTCAACGTTAACTGGAGTGAACTCTGCCCAGAGACTCTGGGAAAAGGGGGAATTCTGTCTTTGTGTAATCTGTGGAAACCATGGATCTCCTCCATTCAGCCTTTTGTACCTCCTAAGGACCCGTACCGTATGATTCTTTATTATATTTGTGCCACTGATCTCTTGTAGGATGATGGGTTTCAGACTCGAGTAGAGAACACCAATTGGTGTGTGATTTGGTTTTGTCTGTTAGTAGGTGCTGAAGGTGTTTTTGCTGCTGTGACGTTAACGACGGACCAGCTGCTGTGGTTTGAGTTGAGCGATTTTATTCTTCTCATGTGTCACTTGCTCTGCATCCAGGGGATCAGGCCAAAGAACTTGGTCCTGTGAGAAAGCAATTGTCAAAGTCAACTTTATTGTCAAATATGCTATACATGCTCGACACACAGCATAAATGAAATTTCAGTCCTCTCAGACCCACGGTGCTGCAGGGTAATAAAAAGTTACAATAACTAAGCTAAATAAGACTACCAACTTAAATAAAGACTACCTTAAATACTACAATTAACAATATAAACAGTATAACAGAATAAACAGACCTGAGGTAAGCAGTAGTGCAAATTTTAGCTGGACAAAGTGAAATGAACAGACATGCTTATTTGCATTATTTCCAATACTTCATGTGTAAAGTGTGCAGTCCTGAGATAGGGTGTGCATGGGCAGAGTCTGTGGCCCAGAGTCAATGGTGGGGGCAGAACAGGGAGGGAATTAAGAGTCCTGACTGCCTGGTGGAAAAAACTGTCTTTGAGCCTGCTGGTTTTGGCCCGGAGACTCTGCAGTCTACTTCCCGACGGCAGCAGGTTAAAGAGACTGTGGGACGGGTGGGTGGGGTCACCTGCAATTCTTGTGGCTTTGCGGGTGAGGCGGGTGTTGTAAATGTCCAGTAGGGAGGGAAGAGAGACACTGATGATCTTCTCAGCTGCTTTCACAGTGCGCTGCAGGGTCTTGCGGCAGGAGACTGTGCAGGCGCCGAACCACACGGTGATGCAGCTGGTCAGGATGCTCTCAATGGTGCCTCTATAAAAAGAGAACATAACGGGGGTCGGGGCTCTTGCTCTTCTCGGTTTCCGCAGGAAGTAGAGTCGCCGTTGAGCTTTCTTGGCCAGAGATGTGGTGTTGATGTTCCAGGACAGGTCTTCGGAGATGTGTACACCCAGGAACTTGGCGCTGCTCACCCGCTCTACTGCAGCGCCGTTGATGGTTAGTGGGGAACGCTGGGTGTGCTCTCTTCTGAAGTCCACTA
Source organism: Labroides dimidiatus (assembly GCA_030710495.1). Taxonomy (NCBI): domain Eukaryota; kingdom Metazoa; phylum Chordata; class Actinopteri; order Labriformes; family Labridae; genus Labroides; species Labroides dimidiatus. Next base: position 2,681,369 of record CM061152.1, on the reverse strand, counting down.
CAATCTCCTTCGTCTTCTCCACATTTAGGAGGAGATTGTTGTCCTTACACCGCTCGGCCAGGCGTCTCATCTCGCTCCTGTAGTTTGTCTCATCGTTATTGTTGATGAGACCCACCACGGTCGTGTCGTCTGCGAACTTGATGAAGAGGTTGGAGCTGGATGTAGGTTTGCAGTCGTGGGTTAGCAGAGTGAAGAGGAGGGGGCTGAGCACACATCCTTGGGGGGGGGCCCTGTGTTCAGCGTGATGGTGCTGGAGGTGTTGCTGCCGACCCGTACTGCCCGTGGTCTCCCCGTCAGAAAGTCCAACAGCCAGTTGCACAATGCACAGGGAGGTGTTGAGTCCCAGCTGGACGAGTTTGAGGATGAGCTGCTGAGGGACCCCTCTGGCCACACACGGATCTTCTTCTTAGCTGGTTTTGTGACCTTAACCAGCGGTCTGTATGCAGGCGTTAGCATAACAGTAGTGTGATCTGAGGCCCCAAGGTGAGGGAGGGGGAGGGCTTTATAGGCTCCTTTATGTGTGGTGTAAACATTGTCCAGAATATTGCTACCTCTTGTGGGAAAGTTAACATGTCCATGGAGTTGTGGAAACATGCTCTTGGGGTTAGCATGGTTAAAGTCCCCAGCCAAGATGAGGAAGGCATCAGGGTGGGCTGTTTGCTGTTCACTGATGTGCTGGTGGAGTTCGTTCGGTGCCTCACTCCTGTTGTTGGTGGAGCTGGGAAGGATGTATATAGCTGCCAGCAAAATAGCAGAAAATTCCCTCGGCAGGTAGAATGGCCGGCACTTAATGATTATCATCTCCCCCAGTGATGAGCAGTGTTTACAAACCACCGCAGCGTCGCGGCACCATGCATCGCTGATGTAAACACACAGTCCCCCGCCGCGAGTCTTCCCCCCCTCGACGAGTGATCTGTCTGCCCTGAAGCATGTTAGCTGGGCTAGCTGGATGGCATGGTCCAGGACGCTATCATTGAGCCATGTTTCCACAAAAACAAAGACACAGCACTCACTCACAGTCTTGGAAGATGTCCGGAGTAAACGGATATGGTCCAGTTTATTGTCCAGCGAGCGTACGTTGGCCAGAGTGATGGTAGGGATAGCCGGCCGGTGTGGGCTAGCGGCTAACCTGGCCTGGATACCTCCGCGTCGACCCCTCTTCTGCTTCCTCATGTTCCGTCCGTGGCGCCTCCACTGCGGGCTGGATGCAGGGGTGGGGGTCGGGGGTCGAGCAGGCCTCCGCAGCAAACCGCAGTTACGTAGCTGTTCCACGTCCGCTGGGTTTATGTCCGTGAATTTAGTTCTGCAGATGTTGAGCAGAAACTCTCGAGAATAAGTGCGCCTTGATGTTAAGGCACAACGAGGACGAACAGTCACACGCAGACAAACGACATAAAAAACACGAAAACACCGTTCTGTTAGGACAGAGAGGAGCCGCTGCGTGTACACGCGCCGCCATCTTGGCGGCTGCCTATTATCAATAGATAATAGGCAGCCCCAGATGAGTCATGCCTTAACCATACTTTACTTATACTTTAAAAAATTGAGTGAATATGTATTTAAGGTCTGTGAAAAGAAATTTAGTGCAGTCATAAACAGAGTAGTCTCCTCAGGATCATCATCCCTTTCTTCCTCCCATCTAACCATCAGGTTGAATCATAAGCATTCTAAAATTGTAAATGCAATACTTTTCTTTGGTTTAATAGGTCATCAGACATTACATCCCATCTTATGTTGATGTGTTTTGCATTCCTTAGTGTCTTCTTCACTTTGACACCTCAGCCTGTGCAGCAGCTCATTCATCTTAAAGCATCTCCTGAGCTCTGCATTATTTTTATCCATTTCATCTTGATGTTTCTGAAAAGGGGGTGTTGTTAATGCTGCCCTTCAGCAAAAGGGAGGAAAATATATTTATGTACTTTCAAATTTGGGTTCAATCAGATTTGGATTTGATCGAAAAAGGCCAACCATCTTGCTGCAGCTGCTAAAATCATTGTTAAAAAAGCACAGTCAAGGGTTATCCACACAGTTCCAACCACTCTCATACCTCTTTTCGACCAAGCTGGTTCCAGGGCTGGTGCTAGTGCTGGTGCTAGAGCCGGTTCACAAGTGGTTCAAGTGCAAATCGGTTAAGAACCGTTTGCTTTTCCACAAACGGGTGCCGACCAGAGAGCTACGTCATCACGTCAATCTATAAGTCTGTATAAGTCACGCCAGTTTCCCATAACAACTAGCGCCAGATTCAATTGCCAGCCACAACCAAGATGGAGGACTACGTCGCTGTTCAAGTGTTGCTGTTGGCTTTTCGAGCCTTCATTGGAGAGCAAAATTTGGTGATCCAGCAATTTTAATGCTGCTCGACGATTATGCAACAAACAGCGATCACGCTCGAGAAGACGGGTAAGTGTCTAACACGCGTTACTCTTAATAACTGATCGTATGACGCTCATTAGCCTTTGTTGTTCTCAGCGTAAACAAAGCTTGTCCTCACTAAATTCAACAAACAGTCAAATGTTCTGGGGTGGAAAACGACTTATTTCATGATTATGGGATACTTTTTAGTTTCTTTTCTACTTCGGATGCAGTAATTGTAGATATGAGGATACTTTACTCTGTAATGTTGTGTTCTCATTGTCTGCATGTCGTAATGTAAAACATGCTTATTTGTAAAAAGCTGATAAGAAACCTGCTAACGTATACATGGATTACTTTCTCCAGGGATTAAAATCTCCTCATGGACACATTTGTCTAATCCCATAGTTTGATCTAAGAAAGCATTGTTATCACAACATAAGTGCTATCAGTGTGTGTGTGTGTGTGTGTGTGTTTTAAAATAACAGCTTAATGCTGTTGAAATCTGGCTGTTAATTTAGAGCAATTGTGAGCAGTGCATACAGAGTATATATGCGTGTTCATTTTGTATTTGTTGCTCAGTTGTACTGCATTTAAAGATCAAGTCAATACTGAGTCTTTATACTTCTATTTCAACAGGTAGCTTTGTGGCTGAGGGCACAGAGGAGGTCACCTGTTGCCTGGGCACAACCACGATCCAAGCAGTGGTGGGACACAGTTGTTCCTGATTTCAGCTCTCATCAGTTTGTGCAGAATTTCCGTGTGTCCAGGGAGTCGTTTCAGTACATCTGCACTCAAGTCAGGCATGTCATGGGGAGAAGGAACACAAACTACCGTTTGTGTATCCCGATCGAGAAGCGTGTTGCAATAGCCATCTGGAAACTGGCTACTGGCAGTGAGTACACGACCATCAGCCATCTTTTTGGAGGAGGCCTGAGCACTGTTTTTAATTGTCTTCAGGACTTCTGCAAAGCAGTTATCAAGGTCCTACTTCCTGCCCATATTACATGCCCTGATGCTGACAAGTTGGTCGAACTAGCCACATTCTTCCATAATCGTTGGAGAGTACCACAGTGTGTCGGTGCCATTGATGGAAGCCACCTCCCAATTATTGCACCTGAGGAGCATCCACAAGACTACTATAACAGTAAAGGATGGCACTCAATTATTTTACAAGCTGTAGTGGACGGTAAAGGTCTCTTCTGGGATTTACGTGTTGGCTTTCCAGGGAGTGTGCACGACGCAAGGGTACTACGGCAATCACATTTGTGGGAAATTGTAAATAATTGGGCATTACTGAGCCAAAACAAAGTGTCAATCTCTGGCTGTGATGTTGGACAATATCTGATTGGTGACCCAGCCTACCCTATGCAGAACTGGCTGATGAAGCCCTTTTCAGACACTGGCAGACTGACCCCTGAGCAACGCACCTACAACTACAGGCTGAGCAGTGCACGATCGGTTGTGGAGATGTGTTTTGGCAGACTTAAAGGACGCTGGAGATGCCTCCTGAAAAGGAACGACTGCAAGCTTGAGCTGGCCAAGAAAATGGCACCAACTTGCTGTGTGCTGCACAATATTTGTGAGGAACACGGGGACAATTTCAGCGAGGAGCACACAGACAGGAGGGTGATTATTCAGCCTCCACTTCAGGCATTACCCGACCATGGTAATCCTGAAGGAGCTGACATCAGAGCAGCATTAATGCAGTACTTCAACAGAGAGAGTGATATATAATACATATCTTTTGTCATGTTCAGGGATCTTTAATAAAATGTAAAAAAAAAAGTAATGTTGACTGGCATGTTGTCTTCTTTGATATCATGTGAAGTGACTAACTGATGTTACCAACTGAAAAAACCAAACTGAAAACAACTGAAAACATTAAGATGTTAATTTCATGACCTTTCGTTGACTTGCAGCCTTAAGTTCGACCACGACTGAAATCTTCTACTGCAGTTTTTCCTAAGCTGCTTTTATCATGTTCCAGAGAAATCATTCCTACCCTTGTCTCATAATGAAAATAGGGTGAAAATCTACTTTGTGAAGGCTATGGACAGTATAATATGATTTTCTAGGTAATGAAATGCAGATATTCTAAAATCCCTCTAATTTTTTTCATTTGTGTTAATGATATGCAGCTAAACAAATTGTAAGACTTGTAGTACACTTTTTCTGCACACTACTGTAAGTCATCAGCTGAGAATTTCATGGTGATACCATTTTCGCCCAACATTTGCCCATTCACCGGTGGTGTCTACCCCTAAAAAAATGATAGGCATACTGGCCTACATACCTGCAGTTTAACTATTTCAGAAATTAAGTCATATCTTACAAGTTCAACTGGCACCCATAAAATGACACAATACTGACGCAAACATGTCAACTTTGAAAATGAATTTATTTATAAAATGTACATATACACATACATGCAAGGAAGGCAATGAGAAATGAGATGATCATTTCTTTTGCTGAGCCTCCAACAGGGTAACCATTCGTCCCATCAGGGCAACATAGGCAGTGGCGTGATCATCAAGTTTCTGCAGCAGCGCAGTGTTCATCTCCCTGCTGTGCTCCAGAAACTTGTCATCTGCCCTCTCCAGGTAATCCAACATGTCCGCCGGATCTCTTTTGCGTTTCCCTGTGTAAAAAGATCAATAACTATTAGACCACTACCACTATTCTGCACAACACATTACTATCAAGTACATTTGAGAGAAAAAGAAAGGGGTGAAAAGAGAGAAAGAAGGAAAGGAAGAAAGAATGAAAAGAAGGTAGACCAGAGAGAGAAAGAAAGGGAGAAAGATAATGAAAAGAAGGAGAGAGGGAGGAAGACAGAAAGAGGAGGAAAAGAAAGAGGGCAAGGAAGAGAGAGAATAAAAGGAAGGAGGGGAGAGAGAAAAGAGAGAGAGAAGGAAAGGATCAATTTGATCCAGGGAGGGTTAATATCCATATTGGAGTTACTATATACTCAGTAAAACAATGCTTACCTGGTCTGGACTGTCCAGAGGCTGATGCGCGGCTTGAGGAGGAAGATGGCGCCGGGGAGCTACTTCCACAGGGAGTTAATTGCAGCAGCTCCTCACAAACATCCAGTTCTGCGAGGTCTATAAGTTACAAGTAAAAGAGCAGTGTTTTTAGCAAAGAAACTAACCGACAACACTTGATACACGATTAGCCGTTTGTGAGGCCAAATGTAGGGTAACGTTGATAGGTTACGTTAAACAATGGCAAGCGAGTAAGTTAGCTTTTGATCAGCTAACATTACCTAAGTAGCTGCTTTGATATAAGTAGTTTTTAGCCAAGTTAAACTACAGCTGGCGAATCATCTAAAACAAACGTACCAGGCTCTGTGGAGGTTTGCTCCAGGGTTGTGTCCTCCTGCATCGACTCCAGCATGGCTGTGGCCGAATTCAGCGCTCCGGTGGCGTTGCACGCTGGTCGGTCGCCGAGAACCGAATCCAGCACTTGGTAGTGCGGGCCGTTAAAGCATGGCCGACCGTTGCCACTACGACCCAGCTCGGTCTTTTGGTCCCTGTAGTCTTTCTTTAGCTTCTTCAGCTTGTTTACGATTTGCTCTATGCTGCGCTCGTAGCCCCCTGCCGCCATTTCCCGCTGCATATGTTCAAATACCGGTTTGGTCCTTGAAGCTCCCTCCAGTTTCCTCTGGACCTCCGCAGAAGACCACACCGCCAGGAGAAAGGTTGTCTCCTCCACTGACCACTGCTGTTTAGGTTTAAAATCCATTGTTTTACGTGTCTTCTCCTTCTGTTTCTCTACCGGGTGTTTTTAAAAATGGCTCGCTTCCGTGTTTTGACTCCGCTTTGGTTGGTCAATAATCCCGCCCCCACACCCTGACGTAAGCCCGTAGCCCCCGACGTAACGTGATTCTTTCTTCTGGCCCAGCGAAGAGTTGGTGCTTGCTAAGAACCAGTTTTGAGAGCCAGCAGCCGGTGCTTAGTCTGTGGAAAACCAAAGAACTGGTGCTATGTCTGGCTCTAGCTCCGAACCAGCCCTGGAACCAGCTTGGTCGAAAAGGGGTATGAGAGAGGCCTTCAATGTCCTCACCATAGTCCTCTTTAAAAAGGTCCCAGTCTGACATTGAAGCACTCCTGCAGCGCCTCCTGTGTCCTTAGACCAAACCTTTACAGTCTTGATGGAGGCTGCCTGCTGTTCCACCAGCGGCCTGTAGGTGGTGTCAAGGTGAATCAGGTTGTGGTCTGATACCCCCAGAGGAGGGAGAGAAGAAGAGCTGTATGCTCCCTTCACGTTAGCGTACAGGAGGTCCAGGATCTTATTCCCCCTTGTAGCACAGTCCACGTATTGTGTGAAGGTTGTCAGGACAGGAGAGAGAGACATGATTGAAGTCCCCACTGATCAGTATGAGGGCGCTGGGGTGTCGGGTTTGGAGTCCCGCGATCACAGCGTGGATGACGTCACAGGCGCCAGGCGCTGCAGCTGACGGCGGGATGTAAACAGCCACAGCGATGGTGTGTGAAAACTCCCGCGGTAAGTAATACGGACGTAATCCCACCGCTAAAAGTTCCACATCAGGGGTGCAGATGATCTCCTTCACAGTCACATGTCCGGGACAACACCACTTAGAGTTCACATAGACAGCAAGTCCTCCTCCTCTCTTCTTACCGCTCTGTGTCCCCCGGTCCGCTCTGACCAGCGTGAAGCCGGCCAGGTCGACCACACTGTCTGCCGTTGTCCCCTGAAGCCATGTCTCTGAGAAGATGAGCAGGCTGCTCTCCCTGTAGATCCGCTGGCTGTTCACTAACGCCGTCAGCTCGTCAGTTTTGTTGGCGAGTGACCTCACGTTCCCCATAGTGATCAATGGGAGAAAAGGTTTAAATCTCCTGTCCCTCTCGATCCTCTCTCTGACTTTGGAGCCGGCTTTCTTCTCTCTGCGCGTAGCCCTCCAGATGTCCTCAGGTATGCGCGCAGAGGGGCAACCGGCTCCATTACGGTGCTGCAGGAGTTCCTCATGTGTGTAGGTGAGCATTGTAGACAAAGAAAAGTTCCGCTACGATAAGCGAAACTTCACCAGAAGTAACACAACTAAAACGTTGCGGGATTAGGGTCAGCTGAGTCCAAAAATAAAGATAATAAACAATAAAGGGACAAAAATACACAAAAACGCAAAAGTAGGGTAGGAGCTGTTGCAACAGGCTGCCGTCTCCCAGCGCCCGGAAGTACGATGGCACGGGTTGAGGGGCCACAGCTGGACGCAGGCTCCTCTTGCCCTCCAACAAGGCAGAGATTGTATGGAACGGTCCATGTCCTCTATTCTTTGGAGGACAAGATCTAAATCCCTGTAGTGGCAGCAGCGTCCACTCACATGTGATGTTAGTCCTACAAAAGCATGAGAGGTTGAACAATTATTTTCCAAGTATGTTAAAATATTAATATACAATATACAGAGTACTACACAACTTATCAGTTAAGGGAGGAGGAGGGCTATTGCTGGTTCTGTCGGGGGTGGGCTCAATCCTGTCTGGTAGAGGAGTACTTGTTCTGGTGGAGCTAGACAAAGAGTCCTCTTCCAGATTCGCCACGTGCCCCTTCCCCTGCAAACTCTCCTGTTGCTGCAACGGTGGAAATCTCTGCAAAGGGAACAAAACAAACGCTCACTATCCATGCCATTTTTATTTACGTTATCTGTACCTGAGACTACATAGGACATTGTGCTCACACTCATCCATGTATTTCAGAATATGCTGTTCCTTGAGCTGCGACAGAAGGAAAACGGTTTCTTCCTCACTCCAAAAATGGTTCTTCAGGCTCTCGGTCGCCATGGTGTTTGTTTGTTGTGTTTGAGAGCGGCAACCCTATTTATGTGGGCCATCTACTTCCTCTTCTGGGTGAATGTGCTCGCGTTACACACCGAGATTTACCGAGTCTTGCCGAATCCAACTGTGGCTCGATCGCAACTGCATATTCTAGGTGTGTCAAACGAGCTATGCGGAGTCTGTATTCAGCCCGGCTGAGCCGTATACATGAGCGGTATACATGCATTTTAGTAAAAGGTTTTTTTTTTAAAAATTTTAATAGCTTGATCTCACGCTGGCTAAACTCATAGTCCAGTTTCTGAAACTGTATGTAAACGCACTGAGTGATAGCAGGTAGAGTAGACAAGTTTCCCTCAGCACAGAAAGAACAACTGAGAGCAGTGACTGAAAGCAGCATAGGAACAGATTGTAAATTATACTGACACAGTGGATGTGCATGAAGTTGCTCACTATCAGAATCAGAAATACTTTATTAATGCCAGAGGGAAATTCAGTGTGACCGTTGCTCTTACATAGTACAGAAGTTGGAAGTAAGGAGGAGTAGGAAAATAAAAGTGATAAGATAAGCAATAAAATAAAAATAAGTGGTAAGTACCAGGAGTGATCGATAAGTACTAAACAAGAAAGATAGAAGAAACTATTTACATTGTGGGTAAGGCGGTGTAGAACAGGTATTGCACTTGTGATCTGTGTTAAACCAATACTGCACTTAATGAATAATTGCGCATAAAACAAAACGGGTATTGCACATTAAACAGATGTCAAAACGGCTATTTCAAGCGTTAACAGCTATTGTGAAATGTAGCAGATATTTCAAGTGTATTAGAGGATTGGCAAGGTGGAATCCAGTGTTCGATTCAAAGGGATGCGTTATGAAGCCTTATGGCCACAGGCAGGAATGATCTCCTGTGTCTTTCAGTGGTGCTACGTGGGGGGATCAGTCTTGCACTGAAAGCACTCCTGTGTCCAACCAGTACACTGTGGAGTGGATGTCGGACATTGTCTAGGATGCTACGCAGCTTTGACAGCATCCTCCTCTCTGACACCACCTTCAGAAAGTCGAGCTCCACTCCGATAGTGTCACTGGCCTTGCGGATGAGTTTGTTGAGTCTGTTAGCATCAGACACCCTCAGCCTGCTGCCCCAGCATGCCACAGCAAACAGGATAGCACTGGCCACCACAGACTCATAAAACATCCTCAGCATCGTCCTGCAGATGTTGAAGGACCTCAGCCTCCTCAGGAAGTAGAGGCGCTCAGACCCTTCTTGTAGACGGCATCAGAGTTTTTACTCCAGTCCAGTTTGTCTTCCAAGTACACCCCCAAGTACATGTAATTGTCCACATGGACCCCCCTGAATGGATAGATCCTCCTGAAATCCACCACCAGTTCCTTGGTCTTGGCCATGTTGAGCAGGAGGGGATTCTGCTTGCACCTTGACTTTCAACAAAGTTACCCACAACAGCCCTGTTCTCAGCCTCATCACCCTTGCTGATGCATCCAACCACAGCCGAGTCATCAGAAAACTTCTGAAGGTGGAAGGACTCGGTGTTATAGATGAAGTCAGTGGTGTAGAGGGTGAAGAGGAAGGGAGACAAGACCGTCCCCTGTGGGACTCCAGTATTGCTGACCTCTCTGTCTGACTTGCAGTGTGTAAGGTGTACATACTGTGGTCTACCAGACAGGTGGTCAACAATCAATGAGATGAGAGGCGCATCAACTTGCATTGCTGCCATCTTCTCACCCAGTAGAGCCAGTCGTATCAATCTATCAATCTTTATTTGTATAGCGGCAATCTCAAGACACTTTACAATAGAGCATAAAGCGCTTCATTTTGACTATCTATCTATCCAGTCCCGAATCCACATAGCCAGTCCCGAATCCACATAGCCAGTCACGAATCCACATAGCCAGTCACGAATCCACATAGCCAGTCACGAATCCACATAGCCAGTCACGAATCCACATAGCCAGTCACGAATCCACATAGCCAGTCACGAATCCCTCCATCATGTCAGCAAGAAAAAACCTTCTGTTAAGCAGAAGGAAATCTTGAATGTGGACCCCAGTCTCATGATGAACAGCAAATCCACACCATGCTGTGTTGGGTGTGTGGGCGAAGGAAGGGAGGTAAGAGGAGACAAGTGGACTAAAGTGTGAACTAATGTTAGTGACAGATCCATGAACCATAGACCTGTCGTCTGATTTATTAGAGGTTAGCCTCTTGAGATGCTACACCTCGTTTTCAGGAGGGACCTCATGTCTGAATAGTAATAATCAATGGCATAATCAATGATATTCATGCTGAAAATAAGAATTTATGGTAGTGATGAACTCATGGATGCCCAGACCACGAGTGCATCCCTACCATATTTCTCTCCGTTAAGTAAAGGTGTGTTAAAGGCCTCTTGAGATGTGACATCCCATTTTCAGAGGGACCTCATGCCTATGTGCTGATTAAAAATAGATACTATAGATGTATTGATCATGGATAAAGAGATCAGGCTGATATCTACATTAGAAGCTATATGATAGTGGGAATGAATGTTCATTATGAAATGGCCAAATAATGTGTCATGTCTATGGGTGCAGTTAATGAGTCTTCATGACTCCACAGCAGCAGGCAGCCTCCACCAAGGATCCCAGGCCACCTACAACACAAGAGCCAGAGACGAGTACAGGAGCAGACAAAAGGGGCAAAAGCAGATACAGAGAGAGACTAAGAAAGAGAGAGTGTCCAATGTGCCAGACCCCCCCCCCCCCCCGGCAGCCTAGGCCTATTGCATCTAAACTATGAGTCTAATTTATGAACTAATTTATGGATTATAAGCTGGTCCCTAACTGAAAGCTTTATCAAAGAGGAATGTTTTAAGTCTAACCTTAAAGGTAGAAAGGGATTCTGCATCCCGAACTGTGGTCAGTTATCAGGCTCCCCTTCTCTGGAACCATTTACCGAAGACTCTACCTCCCATACTACTTTTGGAGATTGACGGTACTACAAGCAGGCCAGCATTTTGGGAGTGTAATGTTCTAGAGGGCTTGTATGGCACTACAAGCCGTCAAAGATAGACTGGGGCTTGTCAACTTTATAGGTAAGGAGAAGAATCTTGAATTCTATTCTATATTTTACAGGAAGCCAATGCAGAGAAGCTAATACAGGAGTAATGTGGTCTCTTCTCCTAGTTCCAGTCAGTACACGTGCTGCAGCATTTTGAACCAGCTGAAGCATCTTAAGTGACCTGCTGGGACAGCTTGAAAGCAGGGAATTACAATAGTCCAGTCTAGAGGTAACAAAAGCATGGACTAGCTTTTCAGCATCGCTCTGGGACAGGATAGGCCAGATTTTAGCGATGTTACGAAGATGAAAAAAGGCTGTTTTTGAAATTTGCTTTATGTGAAGGTTAAAAGATAAATCCTGATCAAATAGAACCCCCAGATTTCTAACAGTTGTGCTTGGTGCCAGGCTATTGCCATCTATGTCGATTAAATCACTAGAGAGAGCTTCTCTAAGGTGTTGAGGGCCCAGCACAATGATCTCTGTCTTGTCTGAGTTAAGAAGAAGAAAATTCCTGGCCATCCAGGTTCGGATGTCCTTTAAACAAGCATCCAGTGTAGAAAATTGGTTTGTCTCACCTGGCTTCAGTGATACATAAAGCTGTGTGTCGTCAGCGTAGCAGTGAAAATTAAGAGTATTTCCTCATGATATTACCAAGAGGAAGCATATATATGGAGAAGAGAATTGGACCTAACACTGAGCCTTGAGGAACTCCATAACTGAATTTAGTGTACACAGAGGACTTGTTGTTAATGTGTACAAACTGATATCTATCAGATAAGTAGGACTTCAACCAATTTAAGGCAGTCCCTGTGATCCCAAGTAATGTCTCTAATCTCTGTATAAGAACACCATGATCAATGGTGTCGAAAGCAGCACTAAGATCCAACAAAACAAGTACAGAGAGAAGTCCTTCATCTGAAGCGGAAAGTAGATCGTTGGTTACTTTAACTAAAGCAGTCTCTGTGCTGTGATGGGCTCTAAATCCTGACTGAAAGTCCTCAAGCAGGCTGTTATCTTGAAGGAAGTAGCATAACTGGTCAGCTACTACCTTCTCCAGGATTTTTGAGGCAAATGGGAGGTTTGAAATAGGCCTGTAGTTAGCTAAAGTTCCTGAATCGAGGTTAGGTTTTTTAAGGAGAGGTTTGATTAGTGCTGTTTTAAAAGACTGGCACATAGCCTGTTGATAGAGATGTATATTTACAGACTAGGGGAAGGCCCTCCTTGAATAGCTTAGTTGGGATTGGGTCTAAAAGGCAGGTTGATTTAGAGGAGGAGACGAGAGAATTTAGCTCATGAAGGCTAATTGTGGAGAAACAGTCTAACTCAGGTCTGACTACTACTACATTTAGTGGTACGGCAGGTTCAGATGAAGACAGGGAGTTGCTAAATTTGTCTCTAATTTTCAGAATTTTATCATTAAAAAAGCTCAAAGTCCTCACAGCTCAGTGCTAGAGGAATCACAGGCTCAATCGAGCTCTGGCTCTGTGTCAGCCTGGCTACAGTGCTGAAAACGTATCTGGGGTTGTTTTTATTTTCTTCAATTAGTGAGGAGTAGTAGGCAGCTCAGGCATGCCTTAAGGCTGTCATGTAGTTATTATGACTTTCCCACCAGAGTATGCGTGACTCCTCCCTTTTATCGGAGCACCACATTCTCTCTAATTTACGGGTTGTTTGCTTAAGTGTACGAGTTTTTGAGTTAAACCAAGGAGCTGTCCTCTGACGTTTAATACTTTTTTGTTTCAGTGGGGCAATTGAGTCCAAAGTGGATCTTAGTAGACGGGCCGAGTCATCAACAAGCTGATCCAGCGGAGTGGGGCTAAAGCTAGTGTCACAGTTATGTGTTGGCAGTTTTATTGAGTTAAAGGCAGCAGGAATAGCCTCTTTAAATTTTGCCACAGCACCACTGGACAGATTTCTACTGCTCACAGTTTTGCTGCAGAACACAGAATCGTCCAAGAGGAAGCTAAAAGTTACTAGGAAGTGATCGGACAAGAATGGATTTTCAGGACAAACTTTTGGTTCATTAATATCAAGGCCATATGCTAGAACCAAATCAAGAGTGTGGTTGAAATGATGGGTAGCTTCATTAACAGTCTTAGCTCAGCTTTTTTGTCCTTAATAGACTCGGTTGGCTTTATTCAGTCTATCACTTTCTATATCAACATGGATATTAAAATCACCTACGATGAGTATTTTATCAGAGCTAAGGACCAAGTTTGATATGAACTCAGAGAATTCTGATAAGAATTCAGAATATGGGCCTGGAGGACGGTAAATTATCACAAATAGGACTGGCTGGCAGGTTTTTGAATCAGTATGAGATAGATTTAGAGTAAGGCTTTCAAAAGAAGTGTAGTTAGCCTTTGGTCTATGATTGATTTGCAGACAGGAATGATAGATAGCTGCTACACCACCACCACGGCCTGTGTCACGTGGTATATGAATATTTGAATGACTGGGATGACTCATTTAAACTGACATATTCCTCCCCTCACAGCCATGTTTCAGTGAGACAGAATAAATCAATCTGATTTTCTGATATAAGGTCGTTCACCAGTAAAGATTTGGATCTTAGTGATCTAATGTTTAAGAGTCCACATCTAATTATCTGATGTTTTGGAGCCACTTCATTTGAAGTTTTGATTTTAATCAGATTTATATGGTTGACTCCTCTTTTATTTGTTTTTGTGTTAATATCTAAGTGAGCTTTGGGTCGGGGGGCTGACACAGTCTCTATAGACTATTCATCAATATTACAACAGCCATAGCAGTTATCACAGTGATGAACACAGCTGTCATAGCAGTAATGGGTGGAAAACTGTCGTATGGTGTCAAAAGCACTGGAAAAAAGAACATGACCCTCACAGTGCTGTCCGGCTTGTCCAGGTGGTTGTAGATGCGGTTTAGCAGGAAGGTGATGGCATCCTCTACTCCTAGTCGGGGCTGGTAGGCGAACTGGAGGGGATCTAGAAGAGGCGTGACCATTGGCCGAAGCAGGTCCAGGATGAGTCTCCAGAGTCTTCATGATGTGGGACGTCATCACCGCTGGTCTGTAGTCCATGGCATCACTGGGGTGCGGCGTCTTCGGTACAGGAACGATGCAGGAAGTCTTCAACAACGGGGACCCTTCGGAGACTCAGACTCGTGCAGAAGATGGGATGCAGTACTTCACAGAGCTGTGGGGCACAGGCTTTAAGCACCTTGGGGCTGACGCCATCGGGGCCTGCAGCCTTACCTGCGCAAAGTCTCATCAGCTGTCTTCTGACCTGGTCAGCGGTGAAAGAAGTCACGGATGAGTCAGGAGAGAGGGGGTTGAGTCGTCGGCTAAGAGAAAGATGTAAGACTGGGAGCCAGAGGCAGGGGGGTGAGGAGGACCCCCCTCAGGTGATCGTAGTATTAGAGGAGGAGGAGGGGTCAGTAGAGTGGCATCTGGCTCCAGGCAGACAGTGGGCGTGGGTGTAGGGGCTGAGTCAAATCTGTTGAACAGGTTGAGCTGGTTTGCCCTGTCCACACTGCCATCTACACCCTCGCTGCTGGTCCTCTTGAAGCCTGTGATGGTCTTCATGCCACTACAAACCTACCTTATGTTGTTTTGCTGTAGCTTACGCTCCAGCTTCCTCCTGTTATTTTCCTTGGCCTCCCTGATCTTCTGTTTCAGGATCTCTTGGGTTCTTCTCACCTCATCCTGATAACCATGCCTGAAAGCTCTCTTCTTAGCATTCAGGATGGTCTTTGTCCTTTATCCACGGCTTGTTAGAATAACAAGCACTGTCCTTGTTGGGACAGAGCTGTCCACACAGAAGTTGATGAAATCGGTGATGCACTCTGTGAGCCTGTTGATGTCCTCTCCATGGGGGTCACAGAGTGCCTGCCAATCAGTCACCTCAAAGCAGCCCTGCAGTGTGTCATAGGCCTCCTCTGACCAGTTTCACACTAGCTTCTTAGTTGCAGGCATTATTTTCACCAGTGGCACATAGCAGGGGGTGAGGTGAATCGTGTTGTGGTCTGATCTTCCCAGTAGGGGTAGACATGAAGAGCTGTATGCATCTTTAACATTAGCATACAGCAGGTCCAGGATCCTCTCCCCTCTGGTTGAGCAGCTCACATATTGTCTGTAATTTGGTAATGTTTTAGCCATGGAGACGTGGTTGAAGTCACCTGAGATCATGATTAGGGCAGTCGGGTTAGCAGTCTGGAGTTTCGACACTACAGAGTATTTGACGTCACACGCCGTTGACGGGTTAGCGGAGGGGGGTATGTAAACAGCCAGGATGCTAACATGAGAGATCTCTCTGGGCAGGTAATAAGGCCTGAGACCTACAGCCAACAGTTCAATATCCAGGCAACATAAACATTCCTTAACCGTAACGTGACCGGGATGACACCACCGATTGTTGACAAAAACGGCAAGACCCCCTCCTTTCTTCTTACCGCTCTCAGTAGCATCCCGGTCAGCCCGGATGATCTGGAAGCCATTGAGGGAAATGTTATCAGGAATGTCCTGATGCTGCCATGTTTCTGTAAAGCACATGTCAGGGAAATTTACCCTGGTGCTCTCAAAAGAATTTTAGAAATTACAAAATCAGTGTGATGAATCAGTTCCTTTAATCACATGCAGCATGGAGAGAAGACCTCTGCTAGGTGTTCTCTCCCAACAATGAAGTTGTCTTGCCTTATATATTCTTTGAGCTGAGGTAATAAAAGTTCCACAAACACCTGCCCTGCACCCTTATCAATGAAAACCATTTGCTCAGTTTCAACTGTAAAAACATGCCCTAACTTCAATAGGGGTGCTGGCCAGTGAAATGGCAACCCCCCCCCCCCATCTGTCTTACTCCCCCTTTCGTTATACTACAAAGTAGTCAGGCTTTAACATGTGTTCAGTTCTCACATTCCCTCCTTTTGACAAAGTGGCAACATAACATTAAAGCTGACTAGTATAAGGTATCAATACAAAAAATCCAGAAAAAGCAAAAACACAAACTATGGAAAAGCAAATATAATTATACAACTCATTCTTCCATTTCATCATAAGGATTTCCTGGTGCCCATTCTGAAATAAATATTACTATATTAGTAGCCTTATTTCTCTTCATGGACTGGCTGAAGTCCAGATTTAGTTGAAGGTGGCGTTCCTTCATCCAATTGGAGATATCAGCCAGACACGCTGATATCCGAGCTGAGACAGTTGTGTCATTGGGTGGAAAAGACATGAAAAGCTGAGTGTCGTCAGCATAGCAGTGGTAAGAGAAGGCATGTGAGCGGATCACTGCACCAAGTGAGGTGGTGTATAAGGAGAAGAGGAGGGGACCAAGCACTGACCCTTGGGGTACCCCAGTCAATAATCCATGTGACTCAGACAATTCACCTCGCCATGACACTCTGAAGGATCGACCTGTGAGGTAGGACTTGAACCAAGACAGGACAGATCCCGAGATGCCAAGCTCAGAGAGTGTAGAGAGGAGAATTTGATGGTTCACGGTGTCAAAAGCAGCAGACGGGTCCAGTAACCAGATTGATAGGCGTCAATCAGGTTGTTCTCTTGCAGATGTTGCGAGACTTGGTTGAAGACTGTGCGCTCAAGTATTTTGGACAAGAATGGCAGAAGTGAGACTGGTCTGTAGTTTTCAACCTGGGCTGGGATGAGATTAGGTTTTTTGAGTAGTGGAGTGACCAGAGCTTGCTTACCGTAATTTCACGAACATAAGGAGCACCGTATGAAAAGGCGCAGTCTACACACACACTGCCTTACAACAACACACACAAGCATGCAAATGTGCGTATTAAATAAAGCACAAACAAATTCAGTTTTTCTCCCGATATATTTTTTAAGTATTAATTACAACAACATTAAACAAGGACATTACCAGTAATATTCTTTATTCAAATCCGTCAAAGTCCTCATCCTCTGTTTCGGAATCGAACAGCTGCGCTAAATCTAACATAGCAGGTCCACTTTGCTCCTCGCTGTCGGAGTCACTGTCTTTACCGTGCGGGTCCTCAGAAATACCGGCTTTTGCGAAAGCTTGGATAACGGTACCAGCAGACACGTTAGTCCAAGCATCTACAATCCATTGGCACACTGTAGCGTAACTCGCCCGGCGCTGCCTTCCACCCTTCGTGAAACTGTGGTCTCCTTCGGTCATCCATCGCTCCCACGCCGCTCACATCCTTACTTTGAATGGCCGGTTCACGCCGATGTCCAGCGGTTGAAGTTCTTTAGTCAGCCCTCCCGGAATCACAGCAAGCGTACCGTTCATCTTCTTCACTTGTTGTTTCACGTCAGCGGTGAGATGAGCACGCATAGAGTCATAAATTAGAAGCGATGGTGATGCGTGGAAAAAACCACCCGGTCTCCGAACATACACCTGCCTCAGCCACTCCTTCATCATTTGCTCGTCCATCCAGCCTTTTTTGTTTGCCTTAACAATGACGCCCACTGGAAACGTCTCCTTAGGCAAAGTCTTTCTTTTAAAAATCACCATCGGGGGCAGTTTCTGTCCATCGGCGTGGCAGCCAAGCACAACAGTAAACGAAGCCCTTTCGCACCCAGTTGTGCATATCGACACCGTGCTGGTTCCAGTCTTCTCCACCGTGTGACGGTCCGGGATGTCGAACATGAGCGGCACCTCGTCCATGTTAGTGATGTGGCTCGGTTGGATCCATTTGTCGCTGATATGCTTCCTGCAGTACGAGCGAAAGTTTGTCAGTTTTTCATCGTAATCCGCCGGCTGTTGCTGCGCTACTGTAGTCCTGGTCCGGATCAATAAATGGCACCGTCTCATAAAGCCGAAGCACCAAGATGGACCTCCTTGGAAATGTGCAATTTTCATCTCCTCCGCTAGCGTTTCTGCCTTTAGGCGAATAGTGACCGTCAAAACGCTCCTGCCACTCGTTCTTTGCTCAATGATCCACTTCTCGAGTTGTGCCTCCAACTCTAGCCACCTCGCCTTATTTCCACGGAAACTCAGCTGCGTCTTCTTCACCTGTCGCAGTTCGTTTTCCATCTTCCTCCACTTACGAACCATCGACTCGTTAATGTTGAAATGTCTCGCGGAGGCTCGATTTCCATGTTCCTCCGCGTAGCTGATCGCCTTCAGTTTAAACTGAGCTTCATAAGCGTGTCTCTTTGCCATTTTCAGGGTTGTTAAGACAGCAATGTTCTGCATAAAGCACATACCTGTTCTTTTATACACAATTCACGCCCACACTTCCCTCTTTAACGTTCTTATGCTTTTTCTCTCAAGTCCGCACATAAGGTGCACCGCACGATAGGGCGCATCGCTCATTTTGAAGACAATCTAAGACGTTTATATACGCCTTATAGTCGTGAAATTACGGTAAATGCTGTTGGAAAGATGCCAGATTCCAAGGAGGAATTGACAATGTGTGTCACTGCAGGTTTGATTGTTGGTAGGATGGTCTGCAGGATGCTGGTCGGAATTGGTCAATAGAACAGGTAGTAGGTTTAGAGTTCAGAAGAAGTCTGGAGACCTCATCCTCATTCACAGGAGCAAAGGAGCAGAGTGATGCATCAGTTGTTGGTTGGAACTGAAAGAGCTGGTCAGGCTCGGAGAATTGGTTTCTGATGGTTACCACTTTCTCGGTGAAAAAGGAAGCAAACGTGTCTGGAGTCAATGCAGCGGATGGCTGAGCAGTTGGAGGAGAGAGTAAGGATTTAAACGCCATAAACAGTTTTCTTGAGTCAGAAGCAGTACAGATCATGTTCTGATAAAAGGCTTGCTTCGCAGACTTAAGGCAGGAAGTGAAGGATGCAAGTTTTTGTTGGTAGGAGGACAAATCAGTGGGTTCTTGGGATTTACGCCAATGTCTTTCTGCTGCCCTGAGTCCAGCTATTTGTTTTCTTAAGACTTCAGAGAGCCATGGACTTGGTGGATTTTTCTTGGCTGGGTTTGACACCAGAGGGCAGAGTTTGTCCAGAGAGGATGACAGAGAGGAACAGAGTGTTGCTGTAGCCTCATTAGCAGACAATGTAGAGAAATGTGTTTGGTCGGGCATGGAGGAGCATACCTCATCAGACAGCTGTGCTGCTGAGAGGGACTTTAGGTTTCTGAGGAAGGAAACCATCTGTGGGGGTGCCTGCATTAGCGGAAAAGCAACAGAACTGTACCAAGAAATGATCTGAAAGGTGTAGTGGGGTAACTTTCACATCTGCAGTGGAGCAGTTATGAGTCAGAACCAAATCAAGGACTCTGGCGGCTTTGTGGGTTGCAGGAGAAGGAACCAGATTGAGGTCGAAAGAGGAGATGAGTGCCAGAAAGTCATTTGCATGTGTCTTGTCAATGTGAATGTTCATGTCTCCCATGACAATCAGTGGTGTGCCATCATCAGGGATCTCAGAGAGTAACATGTCCATTTCTGAGACAAAGCTATCCAGATTCCCCCCTGGAGGGCGATACAGAATATAAGCTTTGATGGGTGCAGTAATCTGTAAAGCATTAAATTCAAGTGCTGTGAAGTCTTTCAGTGGACTGAGTTTGGTGGAAGTCCAACTGTCTGGAATGAGCATGCCTGTACCACCTCCTCTACCAGCAGAGCGAAGTGTATGACAGAAAGTAGTAGACAGAGTGCAGCTGGTGTAGCTGTGTTTTCTGGGCGGATCCATGTCTCAGTCAGGGCTAGGACCTGAATATCTGAGAGTTTCATCAATGAGCTTATGAATTCTGTCTTAACTGCGGACTGACAGTTCCAGAGGCCAAAGGTAATGGAAGGTGCAACTGGGCAACATTTGTGGATGGCAGAAAGGTTATGAAGATTTCTTGTACTTTGATTCGTGCGCCTTTTTCTGTTACCAATGATAACAGGGATGTGGGAAAGGCTCATTTTGCATTAGACTGGTTAGGTATAGTCAAGGAAAAACAGACAGTAGCAGCAGCTGGTGTCCTTGCTCAGTGGAGTCGCGCAGGTAGACTCGCAGGTCTTTACCCTATGTGGTCTTCACACTATGTGAGCTGACACTCCAGGGAAGCCTGTGTAGTTGTATACTTTAATGAGTCACAGCTGTTTCCAACTCGACTAATTGTGCCCAACTAGACCGCCCCTGTCTGATTTCACTTTGCAAAAATAGGTGAAGTCAGCTGACGCGGGTCGCACTCTCTATTGATTGGCAGAGAGTGTGACCGAAACTCCAGAAAAAAGCACTTAACGACCCGAGACAACTGTAACTCACAAAACAACTCAAGCTCTAATTCACTGACCTAAGCTGGCTCAACCTTCTTCTGTCTAAAAATTCAGATGCTTGTTGCACATTGCAAACATCTAGGAACCTCTGAAATCTGTGGTATCTTATTTATTTATTTATTGGCACGTCAGCACACTTATACAACATCACAAATTGTCAATAGTTGATCAAATTGTACATGTCTGAAAGGGAAGACGGGAGAAGCAGAGCTTATCTAGTCCCGTCCCCATTTCCTCAATATTTAGTCTCCTCTTTTCCACATATCATCAGATTATTATAAATTTGTATTCCATTTACAGAAGTATGACATTTACAGAGTATGACCGTCACTTCATTCACTATTATTGTTTAGGTACATTCTGTCTTTCCTGCTGTCTTACAGACTAAACAACCCACATTTCATTCAAGGTCTGTTCTCTGCTTTGTTTTTTAAACTTCAACACTCTCATGGGGCAATGTTTATCAAACAGCTTTGTGAATGTCTGTAAGAAGCTGCTGTATCTCTTTCCCCTCATAGGTCTGGTCATAGACCACAAAAATTGGTAGATGATCGCTTATGTCATTCACAAACAGCCCACTTATTAAATTATCCTCAAGCACGTTAGAAAAATGTTGTCAATTAGTGTAGCACTGTATTTTGTGATTCTGGTCGGGTGAGTGATAAGTGGTTCGAATCCTAAACTGTACAAGGAGTTTAAGAACTCCTCATTGAGCTTCTGTTTATTTGGGTTTTGTAAGTCAATGTTAGTATCACCACAGATAAGAACCCTTTTTCTGCCCAATTTTGAGAAAAGATCTCCAGCATATGTGATGAAGTTGTTCAAGTTCAAACCCGGTGCTCTGTAGATACAACAGATGATAATATTACAATTTTCCTTTAGATGCATTTCAACCGTAATGCATTCTAACATGTTATCAACTGCTGCAGATATGTCCTTCAACACTTTGACTTTGATATCAGCAATGAACAGTGCGATCCCTCCTCCACCTCTTTTCTCTGTTCATCCAGACAAAGTTATTGTTATTATTAGTTGTATTGTAATCCTGTTCCGTGTAGTGGTTGCAGTTAATCGATTTGTTGCTATAAAAACAGTTATTGGGTCGATGTTTATGTTTGGGTTATTGCAGCCCGAACAGTTCTGGTCAACATTTTGATTTTTTATTAGATCCCGACGCCCATGTTTTCTGATCCAGTCAGGTAAATCCAAGTGTTCATGATTCAAGTTACAGTTCATTAGCTCCATTTCCTCAGATTGTGTTGAGGTTTTGAAGCTTTTGTAATCCATTTGGGCGTTAAATTTGTCCAGATCCTCCATGCTTTTGACCCGCACTGTCTTCATTTGCTCTGTCTTGGACTTTCCCTCCTTACTGACTCCCATTTTGTGAGTGTCAAATAGTCTTCGTTCTGCTGCAGCTGACAATGACAGCAGTTTGTCTGTGTCATGAGGGTCTACAACATCCCATGAATAATAATAATCATTCTCACATAAACCCACAGGATACAACCCAGCAGTCAAACATGTAATCTTGATGCCCATAGAGTTACAATGCAAGGTCTCTACCTAGCAAATTTACAGGGCACACTTCAGAGAGCAAAAATGGATGCTCGCCTCTGTAATCGCCAAAACATACAGTTAATAATTCGGATATTGGTTCAAATTTGGTGATGCCTGATGCTCCCACTGTTCTGAGAAATTTAGTTGTTTTAGAAGCATTAGGAAGAACTTTTTATTAAATTACCTCTGCTCCTGAGTCTACAAGGAATGTCACATTAACACCTTGTACTTTAAAGTCAGCCTAGGGGGTGCTCTGGAATCTAATGTTAATTGCACACACTGTTGATATGTAAATACTGGTTTATCTGTTTCATGTATCTCTAAGTGTGTGTTATTATCTGTGTGTTGCTTGTTCTGACCTGCCCCCACGTGTCCCTATAGTTGTGCTACCGACAGTCCATGAGGCGGTGCATGTGGCCAGTAGTTGTTTTTCTCCCTTCTTCCGGGCTGATCAGTCACCAAGGATGGACAATTCCGTGCGATATGCCCATATTCCTCACAACGGTAACACATCACTGGGTCTGCTGTCCTGGAAGTCATTGCAGCTGGTTGTAGATCTGGTCTCCTTTTCCCTCTGCCCTTCTGGTGAAACTGTCTCCCCTGTGGCTGACCTCATGGCCTCTGTTTGCCACCCTGCTGGTAGAACATTAGCTGAGCACCGTGCAGTTTCTTTGCATGTCTGGATTCCAACTCGACCTTATTCCGTTCAGCGTGCAAAACATGTGTCCAAACGACTGCTATAGACACAGTTTCCCAGCCTATGCAGGTCATCATGACACTGTTAAGGTCTGGATTCAGTCCATTCACAAGAGCTGTCTTCAACAGGTCGTTGTAGGCCACATTGTCCACATCAACACCAGAATGAGCTGCAAAAACACTTTCCATGCGTGAACGATAATCAGCTGCTGACTCGCCCTCCTTTTATTTGGTATTGTGAATCTCTGGCCAGCACACCTTCAAAGGGAAAGCCTTTCTCACTGCCTCGTACAGTTTGTCAAGCATTTTGAAGAAATATCTTGATCCAAATTCCGGACTGGTGGATCAGCTGGAAGGCCGTATGTTGGGTCATCTGAGCTTGAAGCACCTACGACAGACAGCTTCCACCTCCTGCAGGGTTGGGTTGTACATGGACATCAATTGTTGCATTTCTGTTGACCCACTTCTCACCTCAAGTCTTTTGTGGGTCTGGTAGTTCCACTGCCACCTCCTTCAGTTCCTCTGGTAAGCATGGCCTGTACACATGCACCTCTGGTTCCCAATCCTTTCCATCAGCTGGTTAATGGTTGTGGGTTGGGGAACACCAACATTGGCATCTGGTGTGCTCCTTTCTTGTCTCCTTGGCTCCGTAGCCAATAATCGAAAGATGCTGCTAGGGGAGAAGAGTTCTTGGCAGAAGTAACTTTAGTCTCTGTGTTTTTTGGGGTCAGTGACAAAGCTGACAAGTCAGGATACAATCCCCCCTCCTCTTCTTTTGACTCCTCCTGGGCAACTGTTGCAGCAGAGTCCACACATTGAGGAGGAGGGGCAGCCACTGCAGAAGCAACATACGCCGGGGGCAGGTCAACATCTCTCACCCTACTTTCCTCTCTCTTTTTCACACATACTCTCTTCATTCATTTCTTGTTTTATCATCAATCCTGCTACTGACTTTGCTTCCCTTATTTCTGCTTCTCTCTCCCGTTCTTGGAATGCATGCCAGTAAATCCTTTTCTGCCCTACATGCTTTTCCTCTTGCTCTAAAATAACCCTGCATCTCTTCAAACAATCAGTACTTAACGTTCCTTTTAATAGAAAACACCCCCTTGGTGACATAGTGCCAGAGTGGAATAGCTTTAACAACATCTTCCCCCCCATTTCTGAGTCATTGTTTTAGCAGGGCCTGTGAGAGGGTCAGGTAGCGTCTTTAGTTTCCCCAATTTGTTCCCCATTTTTTCCCCTGTTTTTACTTTTCTGACTCACAGGGACAGGTGTGCTCGTACTTTCAATGGGCTTATCAGTCACACACAAGTATTCACTCACACTGATCTTCCCATGCAACGTATGGTTGGTGTTGAGACGTGTTCTTTTATGCTAATAAGTGTCACCACGAAGCAATGAAGACTCAGAAACAGGAGATTCAGTCAAGAATCTTTAGTGGCAATGGATGTTCAGAATGTATGCATACAGATGTTCCTCTTGATGTAACTCTAAGAATTCAGGAGTCAAGCACAAGAGAGAACATGATGAATGGTGCCTCGTATTACAGTTATACATGAATCAGATATGTAAATGTGCTGCTATCTAATTGGACTAAAGATGGAAGGGGTCGTGGTTTAGACTTGATCCCTCCTTTTGGTCCAGGTAGTTCTTCGTACAAGATGTCTTCTTCCTGAAAGAATGTTTATGTAGAGGTCTGTTCTGAATGTCCATACATCATGTTCAAGTGAAAAGGTCAGGCCATATGTGGCTCAACACCTGTGTGCGCTGTGGTTGCATCTGCCTGAACCTGTGGTTGCATACTTGAGACCACTCGGGCCAGCATAGCCCTGAGCATCTTCCTGTCCCCTGGTTCACCCCTGGTGGGTGCCTCTGCAGCTATTGTGCCACAATTCTGCACCAGTTTTGCACTTCTGTTCATCCAAAATTAGCAACAGTATTTTTGAAGCAAGCATTGCAAGCATGTCTACAATAAAGCTAAGTGTGGTTATATATGTTTAAATGATGGCTATATGATATATGATTAATATAGTTAATGTAGATTATAAATGATTAGATAATAAGGTAAAGGAACATTTAAGATAAAGGATATTCCTAACATTGGATCTTATCATGCACACTCTACCTTCGGGTAACTCTTAATTCAGCCAGGTGGGTTGTATGACACAGTCGTTCCGATCACCGCACCCCAATAGTAAACTTGAAGTATACCAGACACTGAATGAGTAACCACAAAGTTTATTTGTTTTTTTTTCTTTTTACACATACACCCATTTTATCATCGGGGGCATCCTATATCAGCCTGCTGTTAACTTTTCTAACCTCTGAGGATATCTAGAATTCCCACTTAAGAGACTGTTTCCCAAAAACACTTCACATCAGCCACTTGCTGTACCCTATAACACTTTTTATTATTATTTTTTCTTTTTTTAAAACATTTTCTTTCACAATTTAGAGCCAAATAAAACGGTGTGATGAATCAGTTCCTTTAATCACATGCAGCATGGAGGGAAGACCTCTGCTAGGTGTTCTCTCTCAACAGTGAAGTTGTCTTGCCTTATATATTCTTTGAGCTGAGGTAATAAAAATTCCAAAAACACCAACCCTGTACCCTTATCAATGAAAACCATCTGCCCAGTTTCAATTTGTAAAAACATGCCCTGACTTCAATGGGGGGTCACAAACTTCTTGAACTGACCCCCTGCTGTTCAATTGCTCCTAATTTCCCAATTGCCCCTAATTTCCTTGCTGGCCAGTGAAATGGTTAAACTATCCCCCATCTGTCTCACTCCCCCCTTTGTTATACTACAAGGTAGTCAGGCTTTAACATGTGTTCAATTCTCACATTAATAAACCACATTTAACTTTAACGTTATGTGGTTCAGCTGCAGTTTTAATTTTTATAAGATTTTTATAATTTACTCCTTTATTATTTTTAATGTTACAGGTAAAGGGTCTTGGTTGGGGAACAGACACAGTCTCTGCGTTTCCCTTAGAGCCATTACCCAGCCACTCCTGTAATACAGAGGGGCGTGTAGGACTGCAGCTCTGCTTCCTGGTCTCCACTCTGAGTTGTCAAATTGGCAGACTAATAAAATCAGTTAGATTCCATGTTAAAACGAGCTGCACCATCCAAAGTAGGATGGATGCCGTCTCAGCTAATCAGACCAGGTTTGCCCCAGAATGATCTCCAGTTATCTATGAACCCCACGCCATTATCTGGACACCATCTCGACAGCCAGCGATTGAATGAGGAGATGCGACTAAACATCTCATCATTAGCCCCATTTGGCAGGGGACCAGAGAAAATTACGGAGTCCGACATCGTTTTAGCCAGTTTACACACCGACTCCACATTAATCTTAGTGACTTCCGACTGGCGACGTCGGGAGTCATTAATGCCGACATGAATTACAATCTTCTTAAATCTACGTTTATCTTTTGCCAGCAGTTTTAAATTTCCTTCTGTCGCCCGCTCTCACCCCCGGGAGGCATCGGACTATGGTCGCTGGTGTCACTAGATTCACATTCCTCACTACGGAGTCACCAATAACTAGAGTGGTTAGCTTCTTAGCAGGTGCGTTGCTAAGTGGGGCAAATCGGTTTGAAATGTGAACTTTCTTGTGATCTGGTGTGAGATTCTTAAGTTTGCGACTATGTTTCCCTCTCACAGTAACCCAGCCACTGCATCCCAGCTGCTCGGGATCCACCGGGGGGGGAGGCTAAGCTTGGATGGCCTGCACCAGTTACAGGGGGCTGGCTAACTACCGCTGCTAACTGAGGGCTTGCTTCAGGGCAGAGCCGTAATTCTAAATCTGACACCCTCGCCTCCAGAGCTATAAATAAACCACACTTGATGCAGATATCACTATCCATAAAGGAGGACGAGGAATAACTAAACATCTGACACGTCAGGCAGCAACGAGCAGGAGAGGAAGAGACCGGGTGGGAAGACATGTCTGGAGCGAAGGAGCTAGAGGCTAACAGAAGCAACAGTGGTCGAAAATCAACAAAAAGCCAACCAAAGTGAAAATAAACGGTGCTTAGTGTGGGCTACTGTAGATTGGTAACGTTATAAGTTTCGGAAAAGAGTGAGTTAAGATGAAACTGTCACGAAAGAGTGACAGCTTAGCAACAGCGGTGCTACAGACAAAGCAACGGCAAACCGAAAACGATACAACACACTCACATGACCTAGCAGGCGAAAGTTAATGCTGAATATGAAACGAAATCATGGTTCGGATAATTTCAATTTGATTGACATTTTATTTTCAGAAACATTTCCAGAACTTTACAAATTTTCAGGAAGTGGAGAACACATTCAAATCCACATTTCTCAAAATGTGGATTCACTTCCCAAAACACTTTAATATAAAAACAATAAATTAGCAATACATGAAAGACGAGGAAAATACATCTATACACAGTCATCATCTGGACCAGCACACGGTGCATGAAAAAAAATCGAACCATTCATTATTTCCCACACCAAATTTCCTTTGTTTTGATCCGTCTTTAGGAGTCTTCAGAGGGGTACTTAAATCTGGTGAGTAGTGTAACATGGTACGATGGGCGGCGCTTATTCTCGGCCTCTTATTGGTCAGTTGATGTTGACGTCACATCCGGTCACGTGATGTTGACGTCATATCCCATATGGGAGGTGGCTTATCCAAGGGGTGGTCTGAAATCCAAGGGGCGGTCTGAAATCCAAAGGGCGGAGTGTATTCAAATTTCTTAAGGACCTCCCAAGGGGCGTATTTAAAATCCAGGTTATATATATATATATATATATATAACACGTTTTCTGGAGCTCATTCTACCTTTTTCTTCACCGGGCCGAGGACATCGGATATTTTTCCACTTTTCTTCAAAAAGAATCGTGAAAGGACTTTTTTTCATTTTAAAACGATGATTGGTTCAGGAAGTCTGGATGCCATCACCGCTGCCAGCAGTGATACTAATGTCAGTGTTTTAGGTATGTCAACCAATGAAATGCCTTTTACTAGTTCTTGTGTGGATGCACCACTGCGTAGGAAATGTGGAGAGGAAAGGCCTATTTTTTTTTTCACTGCCTGAACTGAAAATAGAGGTCGATGGTGCTAATGGGTATGCCTACTCTGTGAAATATCAAAATGGCCATGTTTTTTTGAGTGTGGGGAATTGTGGAGAATCTGCGGATGTTAAAACAGTGGGTGGCTCAATGTCAGTAAAAGACTGGAAACTTTTCCGCTCTGTCGTGCGTTCAGACCTTGACAGATGTGGCTTCCCCGAGATGGTCTATGTGTCGCAGTGGCTGAGTGCTGCAGGGCCTGAGATTTATCGGGTTGAAGCAGACCGGTTTAACAGACAACAAGATGACTTTATTTTCCTGAGTTTTTGTGAAGATCGAGACACTGCGATCGCTAGTAGAGGTCGTGAAGAATGGCGGACACAGCCATATCCGCTCACACATGAAGAGAATACGATTCATGGTTTAAAACTTTTTTCTTTATTCAGTGGTGTGACTGGCAGTCTTTGCAGAGAGTGTTTAGTGAAGTTGACGAGGCCATCAAAAGAGACAGAATCGGGTGTAGTTATGAGCGTATTAGAAAATGTCTTTTTTTCGATGATAAAACGCCTCGTGAGCAGCTTGGTCGGCTTACTTCCCTGTGCAGGCGGAAAATCATCAGACACCCAGACTTCTAATAACTAACAGGGTAGGTTTTTGTTTAATTCACAGTTGATTGTTTATAAAATTTTCTTTGACATGATTTGATTTACTTGATTTTGTTTTCCACTAAAAGTTTTTTTTATTTCATTTTAAAACAAGAGTGTACCCCACCCAGAGGGCTCCCAACTGATGCCGAATCACCATGGAGTCCATCATATTCACCAACTCCTCTGATCCGCCGACTCAGGACTGTACAAACATCACCACCATCTCTCCCTCCTTCTCAACTGCTACAGACCCCGCCATTATCTCCGCTCTTGCCCTCGCTGATGTGTCCCGATTCCCCACTATCCCCATCTCTGTTGCAGCTGTGTGGGGTAGGTGTATCGGCTTATGGGAACTCACAAGAGGATGCAGAATGCTTCTCATCAAACCACACTGGAGACCATGCTGGAGGCTGTTCTGAAGACCACAAGAGTGTTGGTGGAGCAGGGCCATCAGTAGAGTCCTCGTATAACTTTGTGGGTGTTATTCAAGATTGTGCTAGCTATTTGTTAAATGCTGGCTACCATGTCCTTTGGAAGAAGCAGTGCTACGGGTGTGAGTTAAATCATCCTAGTCAAAAACAACATGATTGTTTGGGGGAAATCCCAGAACATTTTTATTCGCGACATCTGGATGTTGTTGTAAAGACTGTATGGAATGAGAGATTTATTCCAGCCATCATGTACTATCTGGGGGTGAATTTTCTTCACGGAAGTGAAGAACGGGTCATGGGTGTTTTAGACGCCTTTCTTCATGAACTAAAACACATGGACAATATGAGAGAGAAGCTGGATGGAAAATTGTGGGGTGCCACCGATGATCAGGATATCAGTCTATGCAACATGGTATATGATCTCTGGAGGGTGGAAAAAACAAGAGGAAGATGAGGAGGAGGATGCATGACTTTTTTTTTCTTTGGAGGTCCAAATAAGAATCAGTAGTAATTTTAGAAATACTTTAATTATTTTTTTTTTTTTCCATGTAAGGTTTTTATACATGGTTTAGAATATTCAAATTGTTGTGTTGATTGTTATTCTGTGTATGTGTGTGTATTATTGAACAACAATCATTTTGTTGAGGAATTTTTTCAATACAAAGGATTTGTTGAAACCACAATGTGTTCATTTTTTGCTTTAACTCGAACATGGAAACAACTCTCCAGAAAATGTATTATGATCCGTGTCAGGTTCAAGCAACCTAAAACATCAGAAAATATGCACAAAATGAGGCAAGGACAACGGTCTTAAGTTTTACTTGCAAGGAGAACGCAGAGATGTGTCCAGTTACAGATCTCAAACCACTCTGAAACACATTCTATGTTTCCTCCCTTTTATTATTCTCACAGAGGTCCCTGGTTACATAATCACAATCTAAAGGATGGGGTGATCACCGAAACTGTCACGCAACACATGCATGTTCACTGCATGTGTCCACAGCAAGTGCAACGCATCATAAACATGTTATCTTGTATGGTCAGTTTATTATCAGCATAGCTCTCCATATAGAGGTACTTTTCCAACACACGTGGAGGTCGAAGTTCTTGGTCTGGCAAAACCTGCTTAGATGAGGAATTAAAAAGTTAACAAAGAAAAGCAGATACTTTAAAGCAAATATGTAATCAAACTATGTACAATTATTCTATTAATCCGGCACATCCCGGAGGTCTTGGGAGTGTGTATAACCTCTACAAAGCTGTTAAAAAGGTTCCAGGAGTCACACCATCTTTACCTGAGGTGAAAAAGTTTTTATTAGGCCAGGACGTTTATACTTTACATGCCAAGGCCGCCCTGAATTTCCCAAGGAATAGGGTTTTGGTACACAGGATAGATAAACAGTTCCAGGCTGATTTAGTTGACATGAGTGAATATGCATCAGAAAATGATAATGTAAGATACCTGTTGACATGCATTGATGTATTTTCTAAATACGCATGGGTGAGATGTCTTAAAAACAAATCTGCCACAGTCGTTGCAAACGCTTTTAAAGATATATTGAGAGAAGGTCGTGTACCACAGAAACTTCAAACAGACGAGGGTAAAGAGTTTTATAACAAAGTGTTTCATCAGTTATTAAAAGGAATATAATATCGCACATTTTTCTACATCTAAAGAAACAAAAGCCTGTGTAGTGGAGCGTTTCAACAGAACTTTCAAGACTCGTATGTGGAGATATTTAACATGATCATTCTCATCATAGATCTATTTGGATGACACCGGCTGGTGTCAATAAAGACAATGAGAAAACAGAGATCTCTGTGGCTTTCGCTTGTACAAGTTGAAAAACACTATCGTTCAAATTTAATTTAGGGGATACTGTGCGAATCTCAAAACTTCGTGGAGTGTTTAGAAAGGGATACGAACAAACTTTTACGGATGTTTTTTTTTTTTACAATAACTGAGCGAATAGGAAGAGATCCTCCTGTGTACAAAATAACTGGCTGTAACTCATGCTCATAAAAGGATCCTTTTAACAATTCACCTCCACAATCAGTCATCAATGATAAAAAGAAAACCTTTAAAATTGAATCAATATTGTCAAGAAAGAAAGTGTCTCGCAAAAACCACGTCTTGGTTAAATGGTTGGGGTGGCCTGAGAAATTCAACTCGTGGGTGTGTGAAGATGACATTGTTGATGTTTAAAAGGTGAATGCATTTAGTTTTTCACATCACATGCAAAATCCTACGACGGTGTCAGGACATAATAGCATGGAGAAAAAAAATGGATTTTATGTCACTTTGCCAAGTAATGCTTCATCAAGCGTATATCCAAATAACAAAACATGGAACTATCGGACAAAATTAGCAAAACCAATTGTTTTGAACGAACCGTATGAGGTAGGACTAATAGAGGTGCAGTATCCAAGGAATTGGTTGACGTTCCCACCAAGTGATGCAGAGGTGGTTGCTGTCAATATGTATACAAAAGAGCAAACTGTATTAACACTAGCTACTGGGTACTATGATACTATACAAAGAATAGTAAAAGAATTTAATTCAAAATGCACTGTCAATCCTGCAACATCCCGCATAAGTCTATACTACAATCACATAACAAATTATATTATTGTGGGCGGTGCTGAAGGAATGACTTTAACATTTAAAGGCAGACTTGCTGAGATTTTGGGATTTGAGCCAGAAATACCATTCAGTATACAGAAAGTTACCAATTTCTTAAAGAAAAAACCATTTGCAGCACCTTTCCCAGCAGACATTTATGGAGGAAGCTACAATATATTTGTTTACACTGATATTGTGGATTACCAGCTAGTGGGTAACAGTTATGTACCGCTACTGAGGTGTATAAATGTGTCTGATGAAGAACGTCATATGCCCACTTTAACTTACAACAAGCCGCACTACACATCGTTGTCCAAGTCGGTTATAGATGACATTGAAATTTCGTTGAAAAACGATCAAAACAAATATATTCCGTTTCAATACGGGAAAGTAATTATTAAACTACACTTTAGACCAGTGAACCGTTGTTTCTGAGGGACTTCATATCAAAATGGCCCGAAGTCCATACAACCGTGATGACACGAGATACATGTCGTATTACATGAATCAGGCTGGTGGTGATTTGCCGGGTTTTATTGAAACCAGCACACAGTATGGGCAGGGGCTAGGAGGTATATTCCGTACTCTGTTCAGGATGGCTGTACCACTGTTGAAAAAAGGATTTAACATAGCTAAACCTCATTTAAAAAACGTCTGCTACAGGTATAATGGGGGATGTGGTCTCTAATATAACCAAAAGTAGCTTGTCTAGAAAACGGGAAGGAAATGGATTGGTTGTATACACCCGGACACCTATAAAAAGACCACCGTCCACAGCAAATGCGCGCAGTGTGTCTAAAAAACAAAACGACTCGCAAAAGAAAGAGGACTGTCAAAAAGAAGCGTACCACCAAGGTTAACAGGGCTCCAGCCAAGCGCAGAAGATTTTTGTCAAAGGATATATTCTAGCTAAGACAAAAACAATACACTGAAGAGAAGAAACCATGTCCCTCATACACGATCAGTCAGAGGAATGTGTCAAGACAGAGTTGGATCTGTTTACTGTTCCATTCACTAGCAAGGACCACACATCAACATGACGAAGAATTAAGCATTTTTATTGACGTAACGTGTATAAGAATTTTGCTGGTTGTATGACGTTGTGGGGAAGCTTCGAGAAGGGATCCGCCGTAGCTCCCGGGCACGACGGACCCCCCCTATTTAGAGCCCTATGGAGAAAGAAGAAGTGAGAAACCAAGAGAGAAAGGGAGGGAAGGGTGGGGCGTACGAAACGAGAACGAACAAGACTAGTGAATTAGGAGGGTTTAAATACCGGAAGGGGTGTGGTTGA
Organism: Labroides dimidiatus; assembly: GCA_030710495.1. NCBI lineage: Eukaryota > Metazoa > Chordata > Actinopteri > Labriformes > Labridae > Labroides > Labroides dimidiatus. Next base: position 2,648,670 of record CM061152.1, on the reverse strand, counting down.
GGTGTGGTCCTGCTCCTGAAACTCTGCTTAAAGCTCCACTTCACTAGCAAGGACCACACATCAACATGACGAAGAATTAAGCATTTTTATTGACGTAACGTGTATAAGAATTTTGCTGGTTGTATGACGTTGTGGGGAAGCTTCGAGAAGGGATCCGCCGTAGCTCCCGGGCACGACGGACCCCCAAAAGCAGTGCTTGATTATTTGAAGTGAGATTGGGCCGATTTACGATCTTTAAGATCAGAACGAATATAACAGTAATATATTGGAGATACAGGATTTGGAGACGAAGAGAGGTTCCTCCGATGTTTGCATTGCAATTTCCTGACATGACAAGTTGAAGAGTGTTGTGAAGGGATTTACGGGTGCTTGGATGACGAAATCGAAGATGGGGTAGAGTTATGAAATTAGTTTGTTCTTAAACCTTTTAAAAGGAACGTGATGGTGTCCGATGAGAAGAGACACGAAACTGAACACGTATGTTGATGAGAAACGAAATACACGGTGAAGGCCATGAAAGCAGAGCATCTTGAAACCGAGGAAAGCGAGGACGAACGTGGATTCTAAAGTTTGTTCGATGTGAAGGTTGGTTTAACACGACTGAAATGTATGGTATGGATGGAAAGAATATCTAATGTAAGAAGAAGACGGTGAGGCATATGGATGGGCTCTTGGAGCAAGAGCCCTTTAAGGAGATAGGTTATCTGATGGATCTTGTGAGCTTATTTCGCGTGGCTAGTAAGGAGTTAGGAGAAGAAGTCGATTCCGCTGAGGTAAACTTTAATGGTCTGAGTTTTGAGCTTTAGTTCTGAATGCGCAAAGGTTTTGAAACTGGTCAAGGTAATGAGGACAAAGCATAGAAAAGATATGTTGTTCTGGTGGTAAAAGTTGTGAAACAGGTCCACGCTGACCATCAGGAAGACGAGTTGTGGGTGAAAGACTGTTAATGATGGAATTACAGAATCGATGAGCAGGGGTATGAAAGCCGGATTCATAAGTCGAATGACAGAGCTGAAGATGGAGGAATCGAATTAGGTTGTCTACAATTGGGCCAAGCTTCTGAACTTCTGGAAGAAAATTGAGAAAGGCATGTCGGCGATGGTATGGAAGGACCCAGAATGTGAGCTGCTTGGAGGACAAACGTGTGTGACGAGAATGCCAGGTAAGACGACAGATGAAGGGCACGAGGATTGGAAAACTAGAGCAACCTTTGTCGACGTCAACAGCTGCGAGGTTGTTGGAATGAATAACGATGGGTTTACAGGACCGTTGGTGGCACCAAAAGATAACGGCTTCAACTATGGTTTGGATCTTGAAGAAAGCAGAAGATGTGGTTTGCTGGTGAACTCGTATTCACCCATGTAGTAACCCCCAAAATCGACCGTTGAAAAGGGGTCTCTCGAAACCCTCTTGAGTTCTATCAATATCTGAACGACCAGATGAAAGCAAGATAAGGAGTACAAGATCAGTGTAGTTACTGTCAAGTATCTTGTTGCGAAGATTAGGAGATGCTCAAGAAGGACATGATAAGAGAGAGCAAGGAAGTCGAATGGGAGAATTAGCCGTTGCTAAGATAAAAGTGAGTGGTTCTCACTGGGTTGAATTCAGTTGTGAGGTAACAGAAGATCGAAATGAGTGCTGAAAGTGTGGAGGAGATAAGGAATGAGGCATCCCAGTGACGTGATCTTTAAAACCTGAAAACTGCTGACATAGTTCTGAAAGGAACACTGACTGAGGAAGTGGCAACCCAGTGCCCAATGCCCCAACTGAAGCCAAGCGCTTGTTGCTGCGGAAAGAGAAAACTGCTGACGGCAGCATCTCGGTGCCTGGTGCCTCTGGTAACGTAGGCTGTCGTAGTTGTAAAGGATGAACACTTAGGGGCGTTGACATCCCAGTGCCAAGTGCTTTTGACTGAAACGGACTGCAGCAGAAGAAAAAGCTGTTAGCAGTGGCATCTCTGTGCCTGATGCTCCAGCTAGCTGGCTGTTGAGTGTTCAAGGACGAATGGCCGCTTGGTAATGGCATCCGGGTGCCAAGTGCCTCGACTGAACAGACTGCAGCAGAAGAAAAAAGCTGTTGGTCGTGGCATCTCGGTGCCTGTTGCTCCGGCTAACACTAGTGTTGTAATTGTTGGCAGAGAATTAGCAGAGGCAGTGGCACCCGGGTGCCCGGTGCCCTGACAGAAACCCACTGCAGTTGCAGCGGAGCAGGAAGCAGGTGGCAGTGGCATCTCGGTGCCTGATGCTTCGGCTAACGCTGGCTGTTTGAATGTACGAAGATGAATGGCAGCTGGTAATAACATCCCGGTGCCATGAGCCTTGACTGAAAAGACTGCGGCAGGAGAAAAAGCTGTTAGCAGTGGCATCTCGGTGCCTGATGCTTCGGCTGACGCTGGCTGTTGAATGTACGAAGATGAACGGCAGCTGGCAATAACATCCCAGTTCCATGTGCCATGTGCCTCGACTGAAAAGACTGCGGCAGAAGAAAAGCTGTTAGCAGCGGCATCTCGGTGCCTGATGCTTCGGCTGACGCTGGCTGTTGGATGTACGAAGATGAACGGCAGCTGGTAATAACATCCCGGTGCCATGTGCCTCGACTGAAAAGACTGCGGCGGAAGAAAAGCTGTTAGCAGTGGCATCTCGGTGCTTGATGCTTCGGCTGACGCTTGCTGTTGAGTGTACGAAGATGGACGGCAGCTGGTAATAACATCCCGGTGCCATGTGCCTCGACTGAAAAGACTGCGGCAGAAGAAAAAGCTGTTAGCAGTGGCATCTCGGTGCCTGATGCTTCGGCTGACGCTGGCTGTTGAATGTACGAAGATGAATGGCAGCTGGTAATAACATCCTGGTGCCATGTGCCATGTGCCTCGACTGAAAAGACTGCGGCGGAAGAAAAGCTGTTAGCAGTGGCATCTCGGTGCCTGATGCTTTGGCTGACGCTTGCTGTTGAGTGTGCGAAGATGAACGGCAGCTGGTAATAACATCCCTGTGCCATGTGCCTCGACTGAAAAGACTGCGGCGGAACAAAAGCTGTTAGCAGCGGCATCTCGGTGCCTGATGCTTCAGCTGACGCTGGCTGTTGAGTTTTAAATGATGAACAGCTGCTGGCAATGACATCCCGGTGCCAAGTGCCTCGGCTGAACAGACTGCAGTGGAAGAAGAAGCTGTTGGTAGTGGCATCTCGGTGCCTGATGCTCGGGCTAACACTGGTGTTGTAATTGTCGGCAGGGAAAAAACGGGCAATGACATCCCGGTGCCTGATGCCCTGACAGAAAACCGACTGCTGTTGCTGTGGAAGAATAAAGCAGGTGGCGGTGGCATCTCGGTGCCTGATGTGCTGGCTAAACCCGCCTGTTGTGTATTTTTTTATTTATTTATTTTTTTTTTTTTTTTTAATTTATTTATTTATTTTGACAAGGACAGCCCGGTGCCCAATGCCCTGACTTAAACAGACTGTGTTTGCTTGAAAGAGAAGAAAGGGTGCTGGCAGTGGCATCTCGATGCCTGATGTTCTGGTTTACATTGGCTGTTGTAGCTGTTGGGGATGAACAGCCGGGCAATGAAGACCCAGTGTCACGACCATCGCTGCCTAGTGAAGTTTCTGGAAATAAAAAGTTAAAGTTAGTCCCCCCCCTCGGACAACCCGGTGTCCGATGCCCTGACTGATGCTGCTTAGTTCAATTACTGGGAATTAAATGTCAGAGATATAGGTCCTCTTGAGCCTGATACTCTAAATGACGAAAGTGATGTTGCTAGTGTTGAACTCAGTGGGTGGTGGCAACTCGGTGCCTGATGTCCTGACTGAATTTAGCTGTTGTGTATGTTAGAGCTGAAAAGCCAGGGGCAAGGGCAACCCGGTGCCCAATACCCTGTCTTTTGCTGCTTGGTAAAGTAGTTGGGTTGGACAAGCAGCTGGCAGAGGCATCCCGGTGCCGTAAACCAGCTGCAGCTGTTTAAAGGGTAGATTACATGAAGCAGTGACAACTCGGTGTCAGGGTTTCCTGAAGAGGTGGGTAGATGGTATAACTGATGAGTGGCTGCTAGTTAGGCTGGCTGCCTTGCAGTAGATGCACAGAGTAGGTAAAAAGAGAGAAGGCCCTGAAAGATGCAGTCTACGGTTAAAGATGTATAGAGATTGTGTGTGCACTGACCCTTTAACTGGGGTGCCGCACATGTGCGTGATGACGTCACGCGGAGGTGGGTGGAGGTCCCGTGAGCGGCTGGAAGACGTGAGCCCGTTGAACAGTTTGTTTTGTTGTCTTTGGCTGAAATGGAACGTCAAGCCTAGTCTGATGATGTAGTTTAAAGCCGATGATCCGGAGGCCTGGCTGGAGCAAGGTGGTGCTCCCACCTGCGACGGAGTGAGAGGCGGAGAGTGTTGACACTCTGACGGGAGGGGCTGACAGCCGTTGGGAAGAAGCGGTAGGAGTACCGCGGCGACGGCGTGGAGCTGACGCTGAGCTGCTGAACGCTTCTTTGTTGAGGGAGGAAGGCTGAGAGGTGCTGATGATTCTTCTGCAAAACGGTAGCTCTGCATCCTGACGAGGGACGAACTCCGCGGAACGTGGACCGCCGAGAAGATTGTGAGGCAACAGTTGACAAGGTGGATTACCTTGCTAGCTGAGAGCGGGATCGAAGTTGCTTGGTCGGACGTCGAGTACTTTCGCGGTGTCCAAGTTGTTTTAGTGTCCTCCTGGTCCCCGAAAAGATCTTCGGACGTGGACAGAGTAATGAAGTCCATGGATACTTGAATGGTGAGTAAACTAAGCTATGCGGAATGTACTTTCTACGCGGTTTGGCGTATTGCTGGTTTGACGATTCTTTGTGCTTTGTTCGGTTGAAAGTCGCGTGCAATGGCGTACGAAACGAGAACGAACAAGACTAGTGAATTAGGAGGGTTTAAATACCGGAAGGGGTGTGGTTGAGGTGTGGTCCTGCTCCTGAAACTCTGCTTAAAGCTCCACTACACTCAGACTTCCATTGAAAAGTCGACATATGTGGAAATACCACCTGTGTCAGCCATAACTGACGCAGGACCACTGGAGTTTTATGTGTCTGCAAGTGGAGAGGATTACATTGATCTTAATGACTCTTATCTGTTTACACGTGTGAAGATTACCAACCCAGATGGTACAAATTTGGCTAATGATGCTGATGTAGGATTCATAAACTACCCTGGATGCTCACTTTTCTCACAGGTTGATATAACACTTGGAGACAGACTTATAACTCAATCCTCCAATACATATCCCTATAGGGGTATAATCGAGTGTTTAATAAACTACGGGAAGGACACACTGGATACACAGTTTAGTACAGGGCTTTTTTCTAAAGATACAGCTGGACATCTGAACACTATCGCTTTAGATGGAGATAATCAAGGACTAACGACCAGGGGAAGATATACGAGAAATAGCCGCACTGTGGAGTTAATATCACCAATACATGCCGACTTGTTTTTTCAGGAAAAACTTTTGTTAAACGGCGTGGATATTGCATTGAAATTTATACGGGCTAAAGATGAATTCTGTCTCATGTCAGCCGGAAATGTAAATTATCGGGCTAAAATTGTGTCTGCTAGTGTGTTTATAAAAAAGGTCTCTGTTGCCCCAGGTGTCAGGCTGGCACACAGCAGAGCCTTACGACACACCAATGCAAAATATGCTATTGATAGTGTGTTTAAAAACGTATTCTATCCCTGCGGGTACAAGAGTATGCAACCAAGACAATCTCTTTATGGGGCAGATCCCTAAATTCATTATAGTTGGATTTGTTGATAACGAGGGTTATACAGGAAGTTACGCACGTAACCCTTTCAATTTTGAACATTATGATACAGAGTTTATCAGTTTGTATGCTGATGGACAGCCTTTCCCTGCAAAACCCTTCCAACCACTCTTTCAAAGAGATCAGTTTACAAGCGAGTATTATCAGCTGATTCAAACCACGGGACGTCATCTAAAAGACAGATCGCTGGCAATATCGCGTGAAGATTATGCTAACGGGTATACACTATTCTGCTTTAACCTGGAAGCTGACGAGGGGCGTTCAGGAAATGTGTCACTCATTAAAACGGGCAATGTGAGACTGGAGGTGCGTTTCAGAGTACCACTCCCCAGAACCGTTAATCTGATATGTTATTCTGTATTTGATTCAGTTATTGAGATATCAAACAGAAGACAGGTGCTTTTGGACTACTACTAAAACACAATGAATACTATAGAATTAACTAGTATTCTTAGAAAAAAAATTATTAATGGTACAGATTTTTTAGGCATCCTAGCATGTGATCAGCTAACAGAAATCAAAGTCTGTAATATTCCATCTATGTTAATTGCAAACACACAACCCTCCACTATGCCTGGTGAACACTGGGTTGCTATGTATATCACGAAACACAAAGAGGGATATTTCTTTGATAGTTTTGGTAACCCTCCAGACTATGTAGATTTTCCAGTAGAAATTAACAACTTCCTCAAGAAAAATTGCATGAGTGTATGTTATTCAAGCCGTCAGGTCCAAAATTTTGATTCCACAACATGTGGCCAACATTGTGTGTTTTTTCTCTGTCAGATACAAAAGGGTATGCCTTATACCAAAATGATAAACATGTATAGTGATAATCTTAATTTTAATGATGCTATGGTTTCTCGATTTGTTAACAAAAAAAAAACCTTGTGTGTGTCGTGGTTTCAATTTTACATGTGTACAACATGGGAAAAATAAATGTTGAACATTAAATGTTGAATATGAAATGTAATCATGTATTAACCTTTTTAATGAATAAATAAAATAGACAATACTTCAATTTGATTCTGACATTTTATTTTCAGAAACATTTCCAAAACTTCTCACAAATTTTCAGAAAGTGGAGAACACATTCAAATCCACATCTACCAAAATGTACATTCACACCCCAAAACACTTTTATTACAAATAATACAAAACAACAAATGAAGTATACATACAATAAAAAAAGACAAGGAAAATATATACATGTACACATAGCCATCATCAGGACCAGCACACTGTGTATGAAAAAAAATAAAAATAAAATTAAAAATTAAAAATCTAACCATCCATTATTACCCCCAACAAATGTCCTTTTTCGTTTTGATCCGTCTTTAGGTGTCCTAGGAGTGGTATTTAAACCGGTAGTCTCTGTCAAATAGAGAGCTCTCCTGTTTTCAGATTTTCGAGAAATCCCCTCCCTATTAGCTTCACCAAACTCCTTATAGTCGGCAATAGCCTGTCGTACCTGTGTGTTTGGGATAGCAGATGGGGGCATGTTTAAAGTACCCAAAGTTTTTAAAAAAACATCCCAGCCATAGGGTCTTGAATTGTCCAAAATATTGTGTGATGCAGTGACACTTTTCACCAAGTCATACAGGTGAGAGCCTCTAATTGTCCTCTCTTTAACAATGATCTCGCCCTTATTTGTCCACGTTATCAGTCCTTTTGATCGACACATGCCTAAAAGAAGCAGGAAAAATGCAGAGCATGTTTTGGAGGCATTGTGTTTCAAAACCTCTTCTACAATGTGTTCATCTCTGATATCATTATCTCCATTGTCTGCTACAACCTTGTTCGAACTGTCAGAATCATTACTTTCTCCAGTGGGGAGGGATAATGTTAACACACCTTTTTCACGCTCACCCTGTCTCACCAATGTGAGGTAACGCTGCAAGACGGCACTATGTTTTTTAGCCTCATCATAAATGTCTGTGTCCGGCAAATTGAGGACATCAGACATTTCTTTGTCCAACTCATTTTGGACGACTTATCGCAGATTGGTATTGTTTTGATCCGGTGGATGATGCTGTTGCTGCTGTGGCTTCAACAAGTCAATCTGGTGCTGAGGTACCAAAAACATTTTTTGAGTGTGTTCCATGTCAGTTTTTGTTGATCAAACTGAATATAAAAGGAATAGCTGCTCCCAGAAGAGGTAATAAAAATCCTCCTGTCTGATTAATGTTTTTTTTCCTTTTTGGCCAATTTCACTCCTTTAACTGTAATTAATTTGATGGATTTTTTCTTCTCAGTTGTTTGTATTGCTTATCACTTAGTGGAATGTTACCTCGTAACGCATTGAGTGCTATTTCACACAAAGCGTTGATAAAGTCTGAGCCGGCATTATTCACAATAACTCTCCAGACACTTGGTGACGATTTATATACCAATTCCAAAAGAGCCAAATTTCTTTGCACACGGGATGACATTGTCACTTCTTTAGCTTTTTGGGGATATATACAACCTGTTGATGTGACAACAAATTTGTTCTGAGTCTTAAATAATCCGGTGTTTTAGCTTTATAATCTATAAGTAGATAACCATAGGCTGCCCTAGTGGCATCATTGAAGGCCTCTAAAAAATATTTTGTTACCCAGAAACATTTGTCTAGCTAAAAGTGAAATCTGATACTTATCTCTGGGGTTTTTAAATAAAACAAGGTAGTTTGTATTTAAACTGATAGTTCGACTGGCCTTACCTTGAATAAATAAATTTTGAATAAAATATAAACAAATCAAATTTCTATGATGGACATTTTGTAAAAACACTTTGCACTTCTAAATTGTTACTGGCATCATTCATTAAATCAATAATGAGAAGGTTGTTCCTCTCTGGGGGTAACAGAGTGTCATCACACAAGGTGTCCGGTAGACCATTTACAAAGTTTGTATTCCTAATTTTTAAAAGATCGTCATACAAAGTTTGCCAGCATGAGTAAATTATAATTATTATCAATTTTGTGTGAAATAACACTGGATGCATTTTCTAGAACACTCTTTACAAAAAAATGTCTTTCCACAATTGGAAGGTCCGCTCACCACCAAACTGAATGGGTGCTGCAGTCTACCATCAAAACCCACACCTGTTTTAGAATCCATAGGGCAGTGTGGTATAATCAGCCAGGACCCGGCGTTTATTGTACACCACCTGAACCTCTTTTATGACTCTCATTTCTGAGTTGTAGTTGCGATTTATCCCGCTTAATGGTGTCAGCTGAGGTAATGAGATGTGCCCCACTTTGCCTGTTACTCAAAGCTATGCACCAAGCTCTCCAATGACTCGGTGGTGACAACAGATGCGTTTGCAGCATTTAATGTCACCCCCTTGCATTTGACCTGTGTTTTCCCTTTTCTTGTGCGGTAGGCATAACACTTGGGTCCACCTGAAACAAACTCAGTAATGTAGTCTTCCTCAGGAAGACTGCACACGTTACCATCATTTATTTCATCCGTCAAATCCCCCAGGTAAGGCCCCAGGGGTGGGACCCAGTCTCCACTCTTTGATGTGAAGATGATGCTGTCTGTGTCACAATACAACTCGCTCCTGCAACTTATCTAACAGGTCATAAAGCACGAGTCTGGCATGAGCTGTCGTCACTGCTCCAATGAATACGTTCACATCATTAACCTTGCACACCTTACCATCGGCGTGACACCACTGTACCATAGCAACATCATCTGACATGAAATAAAACTGTCTAACATCAAACTGGTCGCTAAACATCAGCTGGGTAAATCTGGAAGGTTCGGTGATGAGTTCACATTGGGGCATATCTGTCCTCATACTGAATCTGCCCCACAAAGAGTTGAGGAGCAGTTTGTTACAGCTCCTAACTGCTTTGTTGACACAGATTTTCAGGATCCAGCCTGATGCCCTCTTTGGCAAAATAGTCATCAATGTACCGTTTCCTCTGCTCTGGTGTCTTGACATGTGCGGGGTAGCCTGAAGCCTCTTGTTTACATTTTAGAAATGTCTTGACATAGTCCCGAAACAAAGTATCTGTCTTGTTGGGAAAATGCCACACCTCATCAATGCACACAATGCGATAACCCTTTGACAGCTTTCAGAAGTTCGAATGACACCCACACACCTGACAGCTGTCTGTCCTTGTCACAATGTGCACATGTCTGACTCATATCCTCAGCACACCGTCTGCACAGGGGGAACATCAGCTTGTTGTGACACCTGAAGGGAAGGACGGAATGGAACAAACCCTTCGGAGGAAGCACAGTACACTTTATAAACCCAAAGTACTGATCGATGGAATCAAAATCTCGGGTGATGATTTTCGGGTTTCCGACAGGATAAGGCATTTTTGACTGCACTGTGGGATACAGACTGGTAAAGTCATAATACCTGATTTTCTCACCACCCTCTGCTTTGTGGTAGAGCTTCATGGCATTAGTTCGCCCACCAAACAGTGCCTTTCTAGGGTCCAGACGCTCGGGTCTCTGATAACTGTCCAGAAACGTCTGGACTGTCGGATTACTTTTTACCAAGGTGGCCCAATCACACTCCCACATAACCAAAACATGCACACCGTAAAGGGACCCAAGGGCCTCTATTTTACTGGTTAACTGGTGATACAGCTCACCATAGCACACACCACTCAGCGGATTGGTATCTGCTGGGACCTTACACTTGACACATCCGTGGAAAATACCTCCTGCAAACTCATAGCAGGTGTTTGAGGCAGGATGGAACCCGTCCACAAAGTATGGTCCCACTTGATGTTCACCCTGATTGAGAGCATGTTGGATCTCAATGTTCTCAGTATGAGCGACAGGCTCAAGCCACTGAATAGACACTTCTGAATATGACTTATTCTAGCGAGTGTAAACCCCATCATACGTGAGCGCCACCATGTCTCTGGGGAGGAACAAAGTCTTGTAAACACCCATACAACTAGATGGCAGCGTGGTGAAAGCAAATGGGTCGAGCTCTGTGCACTTGAGAAAAGTGTCCCGATAGATCATACAAGCTTTGCGCAACACCTCAACATCATTAACGCAATACCTGCGGATCTCAGTCTGGAAATCAAAGACTTCCTCACAGACGGTCTCATACCATCTCAAGAACTGGGTTTTCTCATCGCTGCTCATTTTATCAAAGTCATAGTACGAGGGGTCTGGGTATTTTCCAACATACTGTGTGTTCCCAGGGGTGTTAAACTTGTGGGGAAAGTAACCTTTCTCCAGATCTTCAAAGCCCATCGTCGCAGGTGTTTTGGCCAACCGCATTGGAAGGAAACTAAATGAATCAATCCAACGCTGTTTGTATGTAACATCATACATCAAGATGACCCTGCTACCTCTCATTGTCACAGTGGGGACTATGCCATGCTTTACAAAATGATTTAACACAATTGTCAAATCCAGATGCATTATGTGCTATAAATGTGTAACCATGGTGTTTTTTACGTCTGCACCAGCTGATAAATGCAGACACACAATCACTGGTGTTGAAACAGACTCTCCCCCTCTGTATCCATTGCACACACAAAGTTTGCATGATGTCTACCGTCATAATACTGGGTCTCAAAGTCGTAAAATATGTAATTTGATTTCTCTCTTTTGGATTGGCTGTATGAAGCATTCGTGAGCCACCTTACCGTCCACTATTTCTTCATTACAGTGGGAACACCGAATTGATTTGCAAACGTGCTGTTTGTTTTTGGAGGTGAGATATGTTTTTCCACACGCCTCACAATATTTCATACCCTGACAGGGAACTTTATTATGGATCCCTTCAGGGCGGCGGTGCTGCTCGAAACAGAATTGCGATTTACAGAGGCGTTTACAGTCAGGACATTTTACAATTTTGGAAGGGTGGGTGCTACACTGTGTAAAGCACACATTACATCGCCTTTTACAATTATGTAGCAGCGGTGTTTCATATGTACCATAGCAAAACAAGCACATATGAAGCACCAAAAAACCCTTTTGGGTTCACAATCAGAAACTAGTGATCATCATCATGAAGATACAGTCAGGTTGACCTGGAGTGATGTTTATCATGTGTTTCAAAAAACTGGAGACGTTTACACATCGCAGTATGATGAAAAACTGATTTTGACATCCATGTGTCTCTCAAATCTACCAACATCGGACAGTGAGACTTGATGCAAATGGTCAAAGCCAACGGCAGAGTGCAGCTTTTTTGCATATTCCAGTTTTCCTTCAGGAGACATCTCAGGATTAACAAAATGTCCAAGACAGAGAGAAACAAAAATTGTTTTCACTACTATTTTTATGCATGAACAAATTTCTACCTTTTCTGGATAATATATCATAAAAGATTTTACCCAGCTTCAGACGATTACTACCACCACTTCATGATGACTTCTTGTGCAACAGAAACTATAAATTCCAAGTCATCTTCTGTCAGCAATGTCATTACTCTGGATTGCTTTTGAAATCTTATCTAAAAACAAATCAGAGATTTACTCATCGTCAGCATTTAAGATGGCCTGCACATCATTGGCTAGGGATGGACCCCTCAGCACTACATTTAAAACACTACCTGAAGGCGAATCTACCAGGGCTCTCTCACCTGCAGACCAGACTCCTCACAAGACCCATTCACACTCAAACTTATATCAATGTCCTGACTCTCACACATGGCTTGATCAAAGGCCTGTTTGATAATGTTGGAGACTTCAGAGACTCCACAAGTAGCAGACAATGGAGAGAAGACCACAGGCAATTCTTGTGTCTCCAATTCTATGCCAATACCCCCACACATGGAAGGGAAATTATCAGCTGCACCACTATATTTGGTCTTCTTACTTGGAGGCTGAGTCATGTTTCAAGAATACCAAAAACCTAAAGACGACTCAAGACTTTAAAGGATAATAAAACAGAGGCCGAAATAATTTTGAAGAAAGAAGCTAGAATAAAAAATACAGATGGCTATAAAAGTATTATTCAAAACACATCAAACAACTGATTTAAAAAGCTGAAGACAGTTCTGTGTCTCATCAATGCAAACTGCCCTCTCCTTTAGTTATGTAATACATCCCAACTTCTTTGCTAAATAAAACAAAAGAAGTGTGTAGTGTGTGCGTGTATTAATTCCACACAGTTTTCACTGTGGGTAATGACGCTGTCTACAACTTGGCTAACCCGATTATCCAAGCTGGAGAGAAGGTTATCTAGTGATAACCTTAAACTATCCAACTTTTCTGAATTGGTTGAAAACAAATTAACTTTGTTTTCATCAGCTAGTGATGGTGGAGTAGATAGATCTTGATTCACTAAATCCTCTGGCTCTAAAAACTGGCCATCACCACGACTGAAGTCCAACTCAGAAAGACCACTTAAATCAAACAAATCAACCTCACCAGGATTTGGTTGAACAACAACACCATCTAATTTATTTAATACAGTGTCTGTCTGCAAAAGACAATTTAGGTTTTGATCAAAATGGTCTGGATGCTCGGGAAAAGTAAACGAATCAGAAAAATTGAGTGCTGGGAATGTTAATGTGTGCTGGCCCTTTCACTTTCAAATAAAATCGGAATAAAACTCTGTTATGTTTCAGCAAGCATGGGCAAGGAAACCAACAAAGTTTCTGTACCTTTTTACAGACAAGGGGGGGGGGGGGGCAAAAGTCTCCTCAGAGATCAACTCTCAAAAACTCCAATAACCTCCCTCCCTTTTTCTTCATTGCGCACGCACACACACACTCAAAAATCCGCACACAAACCAAAAGAAACCAGCTGATGGTGTTGGCTCTTTGGTGTCACACACCTAACTGAGGGAAAGAGCCTCCTTTTAAAGACTACCCAGGCTGATGAGCAGCAGCTGGGTGCAATGAGGCCAGGTGATCTGAGTGAGAGCTCATTAGGAGTTCTGGAGGACACAGACTACCTCCAATCTGTAACACCTCCCCCCAAAAACACAACAAATCTAGTGTTTGTTGACAAACTTCAAATTCAACACAAAGTTTTACTTCTAGGACTGTCATTTAACTTCACCAATAAACAAATAGCTAGCACACAAAATAGTAGAAAACCCATCAGGAAAAACAATTTATTTGCATCTAGAACAACAAAAACACCCTACTGCTCTGAGTAGAGGATCCTTCTTGCTAACAGAAATACTTTTTTAGTCAATTACCACTCGAGACAGACAGTCAGCAACTAAATTGTCTTTTCCTCGTATTGATTTCAGTGGAAACTCCTGCAAAGCTCAACTCCAACTGAGCAACTTACGGTTAGTGGAGGCTGACCGCTGCAGGATTAACAAGGGGTTGTGGTCAGTGTAAACCACCAAAGGATCAGACATCGAGATGTGGATCTCAAAATTTTCTACACTCAGAATCAAAGCTAACGCCTCCTTTTCAATAGTGGAGTACTGCACCTGACTAGGCTTTAGCTTCTTCGAGAAGAATGCTACAGGGTGCTTTACTTCATTGTCATCTGCTTGTACAAGTACTGCTCCTACACCCACATCACTGGCATCTGTGTAGAGAAGAAAAGGACGAGCAAAATCAGGAGCTGCTAGTACAGGGGCTGTGGCCAAAAGTGCTTTTACCTTTTCGAGTCTGCTACTTGAGAAAAATTTCTGCAAAATGCTCTGTAGTAGCCAGCCATCCCCAAGAACCGCTTGAGCTCCCTGCAGGTGGCAGGCACGGGGAAGTTTGTGATGGCCTCTACCTTTGCAGCCACGGGTAGCACCTTACCCTGTCCTACCACCTTTCCCAGGTATTGAACAGTGGCTTGAGCAATCTCAGATTTTCCTAGATTGACAGTTAGATTAGCCATTTTGTTTGTTCCCCAGAACAAACAAAGACGGTGCTGGTCAAGAGCATGGAGGATCTGGACATATTTAATGCCTAAATAGATAACAAAAGCTTCAAAACCTCAACACAATCTGAGGAAATGGAGCTAATGAACTGTAACTTGGATCATGAACACTTGGATTTACCTGACTGTATCAGAAAACATGGGCATCGGGATCTAATAAAAAATCAAAATGTTGACCAGAACTGTTCGGGCTGCAATAACCCAAACATAAACATCGACCCAATAACTGTTTTTATAGCAACAAATCGATTAACTGCAACCACTACACGGAACAGGATTACAATACAAGAATTAACATGGACAACAAGCTGAAAATTATCCATTTTAACAGCAGGAGCCTCTACACCAATTTCGATCAAATAAAGGAATACCTGATGGACTTTAAGAACCCTTGTGACATTATTGCAAAAACAGAAACACGGATTAACGAAGAGAAAGAGCACGGGGTTTGAATTTGAACAACTTCATCACAAATGCTGGAGATCTTTTCTCAAAATTGGGCAGAAAAAGGGTTTTTATCTGTGGTGATACTAACATTGACTTACTAAACCCAAATAAACAGAAGCTCAATGAGGAGTTCTTCAACTCCTTGTACAGTTTAGGATTCGAACCACTTATCACTCACCCGACCAGAATCACAAAATACAGTGCTACACTAATTGACAACATTTTTCTAACGTGCTTGAGGATAATTTAATAAGTGGGCTGTTTGTGAATGACATAAGCGATCATCTACCAATTTTTGTGGTCTATGACCAGACCTATGAGGGGAAAGAGATACAGCAGCTTCTTCCAGACATTCACAAAGCTGTTTGATAAACATTGCCCCATGAGAGTGTTGAAGTTTAAAAAACAAAGCAGAGAGAACAGACCTTGAATGAAATGTGGGTTGTTTGGTCTGTAAGACAGCAGGAAAGACAGAATGTACCTAAACAATAATAGTGAATGAAGTGACGGTCATACTCTGTAAATGTCATACTTCTGTAAATGGAATACAAATGTATAATAATCTGATGATATGTGGAAAAGAGGAGACTAAATATTGAGTAAATGGGGACGGGACTTGATAAGCTCTGCTTCTCCCGTCTTCCCTTTCAGACATGTACAATTTGATCAACTATTGACAATGTGTGATGTTGTATAAGTGTGCTGACGTGCCCGAAATAAATAAATAAATAAGGTTTCTAACCTACTCTTTGATCGTGTAAGGTCCAGAAAACCGTGCTACAAGGGGAGATTCAACAACAGGTAACAAAATCAAAATCTGATCCCCTTTATCAAAAGTTCAGGAACAAGCTTTTTGGTCATACCACACTTTAATTTTTTCTTGAGTTTTCTTCAAGTTTTCACAAACAATTTCGCAGGCCCGTCGCAACCTGTAGTGAAATGCACATGTGATCAAATAGGTTTGTTTTCGATCTTGACTCCTCCTCAAGGAGTTTTTTTTTTTTTTTTTTTTTTTGTAAAGCCATGGGGCCACAAACTCTGTCCAAAAACATGTTTGTTTGGACTGAATCCTAATGACTCCTGCACTACTTCACGAGCTGCGAATTGTACCAGAGGAACACCCTCATCCCAGTCACACTTAAACTCATGACAGTATGCCCTAAGCATAGATTTCAAAGTTGAATGAAATCGCTCCAAAGCTCCCTGGCTTTCAGGATGATATGCACTCGAGGGGCTGTGAGTGCTTCCCATCTGCTGAATCACCTGCTGAAAAAGCATGGACATTAAATTTGTTCCTTCATCCGTTTGGACCACTTTTGGAATGCCAAAAACTGAAACTTTTACCAAAGCCTTTAGCACATTCTTTGCAGTGATTTTTCTGAGCAGTACTGCCTCTGGAAATCAAGTGGCTGCACACATGATTGTGAGTAGGTACTGATTTCCACTCTTTGTTTTGGGTAAGGGACCTATACAGTCCACCAGCACTCTGCTGGATGGCTCATCAAAAGCAGGTATGGGCTGCAAGGGTGCAACTGGCACCACTTGGTTTGGTTTATCTGTGAATTGACACACTTTACATGTTTTACAAAAACTTCTTTTTTTTTTTTTCTTTTGTTTTGTTTTTACAAAAACTTCTAACATCTGTCTTTTGACTCGTCACACTTACTAAAGACATACACTACTTGTGTCCCAGCAAGCCATTTAGGTTGAGGATGGAATCTGCAGTGTTAAACCTATGAAGCCTGATTCCCGATGCCGAGCCGTAGCTACCCCTCGGTACCAAGTTCTTAGAACCCAGGGCGAAATAGTCGGCACAAGATGGATGGAAACTACACCAGCCCTTAAGGGCTACGATCAACATGACACCGCCACCAGGTTCACTCTTCTGAACCAAACAATGTGGATTGAAGTCCCCAAGGATGCCATTTTGCACATTGAGGACGTCGCTCTATAGCATTTACCTGCGGAAAATTATGAAAGTTAAATCAAAATCTCAGTTTTTCAACCAGCATTCTTTCAAAATAGATCCCAGACTTTTAGATAAAATTCAGTTTGAAGGAACTCAGTCGACTGACCTCAAAACCAATCGACCCTACTTTGCATGCCCTTAGTCCTGAGTCCCAAACACTACAACCACCTTTCACTCACTCCTGGTCCATGGCTGACAGCATTCTGGGAGCCCTACTCACCATAGGATATCTTGTGTCAGGTAGCATAGATTTCTTATTCCACAGGAAAACCCTGAGGTTACAGTGTGCATTAGAGAAATGTACAGGTCTTCGTGCCAAGTTTCGCTGCCAAAAGGGGGATCAAGCTGACAACGTCACTGACAAGGAACAGGATAACAACCTTGTCGTGTTTGAATAGCTGCTATCTTTACTAAGGTTTGGAACTTGATTACTCATCCAAGTTCATTTTAAGTATTTTATATGCATGCATTCTCTCTTTTATAAGTCTTAGTTATATAGTTTTTTTCCCTTTTCCTCTTCTTAATGCAGTAGCTTCTGTCCTGTCTCGTCCACTTTATCTAGTAAACCTACACAAACCTGGCAATCCTTAGTTCTGGGTAAAATAGTTGAATAGGGGATGTACTGACCACGTATAATGGTATATGTTCTGTTGTGATCACCTGCTTAAGTCAACAGCCACCAATAAGAAAAAGGGGCGTTACAAACCCCATAGCAAAAGTGTATATAATTAGGGGATTCCCTAGAGTGTATTCAGTCTGGATTCTGCAGAACCCATGCTCACAAGCTTTGTTCAGCTGATGCAAGAATAAAGCCTTTTTGGATGCAACCTGGAAAGCTGTCTCTCTGATTTTTGATCACTTTGTTTCACCATTTGAGAGCTAATCAGGACTTAGTGCAAACAGCTAAAGAAAGCTTAGAAAGAGCCAAGAGAGGACTGGACGGCTGTCCCAGGCCTGCCCAGGCAGTGACAGTGACCAGCAACTACTAAGAAGACGAGACACGTCAATAACAGCTCTCCTGCAACTCTGCGGCAAAAATCCAGTTCTGAGGCTCTCCTGAAACACCTCCAACAAGTCCTCACCCACTACGGGCCAGAAAGTCTTATAAAAATCCACTGGGATCCCATCAATACCTGGTGCCTTGCCATTGGCAATGAGGGCTCTATGAAGCTCATCCAGAGTCAGGTCAGCAGACAAGAGGGAGTTCCCTGACTCACCAACCTGAGGAAGGCCAGAGAGGAATTCTGCCTCCAGCTCTGGATCCTCCACCAATTCCTTTTTAAAACTCCATAGCATACCGTCGGATCTCGGAAGCTTCGATGATGGTAGATCCATTGGAGGCACACAGGCTGTGGATGACCTTCCTCCGTTCTTTCTCTCCAGACCTAAGAAAAACTTGGATGGGGCATCCATAATTTTTTTTCAAATGGGCAGACCATGCAGGATGAGGCTCCAGGTGATTCCTGTCTAAAGCAGCATCAGCAGTGCAGTTAAAATCACCCCCCAGGAATAAGAACCCCTCCTCCACCCCAGCCACAACATCACACAGAGTATTTAAAAACACCATTCTATCCCTGCCCAGCACAGGAGCATAAACACACACAAAGACAAGTTGAACATTTTCATATTGAGTCTTAATCATTAAAATATGTCCCTCCATGACCTGATGGACCTCCACAGACTGAGGTTTAAAAAAACTGGAAGATAAAACCCCCACCCCAGCACTGTTGGACAGTTTGTGACTGAGAAAAATACCGTCTCCTGTGAAAATACCGGCTCGGAGCCTCCAGCCGGTGACGCCAGGGCTCCGCACGCGGGGGATAATGCCGGGGCGTTCTCCATTTTTGCTTCTGGACACGCTCGAAAGAGATGACCCTCAGCCCCACAACCAAAGCACTTCATAGTATCTGAAGTCACAAATACAACATAATTATAACCATCAATTTTAAACGTTAGAGACAGGTTAAGGTGACTGTCAGCGTCTTTCAGAATCATGAACAGCTGTCTCTGGTGACAAACCACATGTTTCAGTTTGGGTGATTTACAGCCCAGCAGCACCATTTTAATCAGGAAAACAATCTGCCCATACCTGGAAAAAGCTTTAACCAAGTCTTCATTTTTAATAAACGGTGGAGCATTGGACACAGTGATTTTTTTGGCCATGTTAACCAGAGGGTAAACGGAAGTTGTATGTGTCTTTCAGCACAATACCGGACTCCACCACCTTCTCCACTTCACACACCTCATCCAGGAATGTAACTACAACACCATTCATTCTTGATGCTGATTTAATGCTCTCAAAACCCACCACCTCACCCACAGCATAGCTCACCTCCTCCACCGACACGCCGGCTCCAGGTGAGACCTTCACGGCATTAGCCTCTCTAGCTCTGCCTGCCCACCGACAACGGGCATGATGCCCAGCTGTCCCCTGTACACCCACCAACCACCAAACTATGAACTAAACACTGACAAGTAACGAAAAACAACAAGACTTTCTTTCATAAGAAAGAGAAAATAACCAGAAAAATGACAAAAAACACGATCACTCACTCAACATGCTCACCACTCAGAGAGAGAGAGAGACAGAGAGATTTCTATTTCATCCAGACTCTGTCCCTTAAAATCTGCAATTCCTCCTTTCTCTAGTGCGACCAGCACTTTGCTGACTTTAGCCAGTTCCAGGGTCCCTTCCGGTAGCCGGTAGTATTCCCTGTGAACTCGGATGTCATGGCCAAGAAAATTTGCAAGAATGTCCATTTCATTGTCTTTCAGGTTGAGGACGGTGGACAGTGTTGATACATGCTTTCTCAGCTTCGTTGATGACAGTGTTTCTGGATGTTTTGCCCCACACTCTTTGGCAATCTTTCTGATTGCATCTGATCCCCTCAAGTGAGTGTCGGCTTCTGGTCTTGCAAAAAAAAAAGGATTTTCATCAGCCACAACACAGCTTCGCCGATATTTTACCAAGGCCTCCATTGAACTGAGCATATCTGGAGTGATGAGGATAGGAACTTTCCTGTTTCTCTTCCCTCTGATTTCAATGCGCTGGAAGTGCTGGCACAGTTTTTGTTCAAACTCAGAGAGTCCTGCAGCCAAATCTGAATGGACACCAGAAGTGTCTCTCAGGGTGAATGCGCTTAGATGCATCTTGGACACCTCACCCTCTCTTCTACGATTGAACAGGATCACCTCACAAAGAGTCAGTGTGGCCAACTTTGACCACGTCTTCTTGTTTGGGTCACCCAGAAGTTTGCTCTGGTAGTCCTGTCTACACTTGTCAATGTACAAATGCATACTTTTTACATCCTCTGTAAAAGGAAGGAGTTGAGGAGCATTCCATTTTGCTTCTTTAAGAGTTTGTAGAGCGCATGACGATACACTCACATCCCACTTCTTTTCATAAAGACTGCGACTTTTCTCAAGGTTTTTGAGAAATTCTTCATCTTCCGAGTCGGCCATCTTGGCTTCACACTCTAATGTCAGCTATCTTTTTGAGAGTGTGCCCCAGTTTTAGTGCCACGGATGGTGTTTTGTAGGTGTTTGTGTGTTCATCAAACTCTGCTACATCTTTAACCGCTTTCACCACAGAGTTGAAGTTTGAAGGTATGAAGAAATCTTCGTTTTTATTCAGCCTGCCAACTTTCTGTGACTGAACGAGCAGTCTTCCCACGTCTCTCATCTTTTGTCTGATGTACTCATGTTTGGTCTTGTCGTGGCCATGCTTAGAAAACAAATGTTCTCCAAACCTCAAAATGGCTTTCTCTTTTCGGATCATGTTACTGGCCTCATCTTGGTGCATTGCACTGACCAGCTTCCACACTTGTTTGCTTATGCCTTCCGGAACAGGCTGTGCAAAAGAGCAAAGGGACTGGATGCGAGTTTTTCCTGGCTTTGCGTTGCATTTTTGAGACAGCTTGCACCTCAACATGTGCCTCCACAGAGCCTTTCTTTTGAGAAGAGACTGTGTGAGGGAGCTGGACAGCATCCCCCTCACTAAGGTGGAAAAAAACAGAACACAGGCATTGACTATTAAGTTTACCACGGTCTAATATTAGATGTTTCTTTGTTTGTTGTCTTTTATTTTGGGGAAAAACAAACTCTTACTAATCTCTCTCTCGCCGAGGTAATCGTCTGGGGGCGTTGTCATGGGTGCATACATGAGGATGCAGCCACAGGACGAGTAATCGGGGGGGGTATTTTCTTAAATTTTGGTAATTCTCTAGTTTGTTAGGTTTTTCTTTGATCTATATTAGTAGTGGAGTTATTTGCAGTATGTTTGTTAATTGTAGATATTGTTTAATTGTATATGTTTTAAAGTCAGGGGGAAGTGTCACGGTAGTTGTACTGGTGTGGGAGGAGAGTAAGGGGGGCAGAAAAGGCCAATGAAGATTCAGCAGTGTGTGTGTGTGTGTGTGTGTGTGTGTGTGTGTGTGTGTGTGTGTGTGTGTGTGTGTGTGTGTGTGTGTGTGTGTGTGTGTGTGTGTGTGTGTGTGTGTGTGTGTGTAGGGGTGGGGCTGGGTGTGTCTCTTCTGCCTGGCTGCTGCTGTGATTGCAGTATCAGCTACACCTGTGGATTCTTTTTGTGTGCCTGAAATCTACCTTATGTAGAATCTGTGATCTGTGTGTGGGGAAGAGGGAAGTAAAAAGAAAAGCCTGAGCTCTGGAACCGTGTTGTATGCTCCTCATTTTTTCAACCTGGCTCTACACCCTTCTTTCCTCGTGTCAGTAGATGTTTATTACATCTAAAAACCTTACAGCCTGACAATTGATGCAATGCATATAATTCTCTCAAAACTGCCGCTGTACCTTCCGCTGCCTTGTCTGCCTTTCTGTCCTCTCCAGTCAGCCGTGATGTCACCAGAAAAGTTATGCCCAGTATCAACAGTATATATATATATATATATATATATATATATATATATATATATATATATATATATATATATATATATATATATATATATATATATATATGACTCTTAAAAACTATCTTCTTGCAAACTTACAAATATGCTGACAGTTCGTGTCAGACATGGTACATCCAGCTCAGTCTCACCATCACTTGAGTTGGGGCCTCCCTGGTTCAGCAGTAAATCAATGGCAATCTCATTTTTGATTTGTGCATCACCACATATGTAATGTCTATTATCTGGTCTGTGAATCAGATGTATTTTAGACATGCTTTAACACTCACCAGACTGCTGGAAGATGATGATTTTGAGGGTGCCTCTGTTTTGTCGGATGAGTTTTTGGAGTCCTGTCCAACAAATACACAGACAGCACAATGACAACTTCACATTAGATAACCCTAAACCTCAAAAGCCATGAACACGGAGAAGTATTCTAATCGGAGGTGTTTCGATGATAAATAAAACCACTGATAATGTATTAACTTGGGATCACTATTAGCCTGTATTTATTTCTAACCCAGTGACAAATCAGCTCTGGTTCCATACATCCCTAAAACACAAGCTTACAGATTTGCTGT
Source organism: Labroides dimidiatus (assembly GCA_030710495.1). NCBI lineage: Eukaryota > Metazoa > Chordata > Actinopteri > Labriformes > Labridae > Labroides > Labroides dimidiatus. The sequence continues at coordinate 2,626,165 of CM061152.1, read as the reverse complement.
CAGGTTGCCACAGATGTGGTGCATCCAGCACAGAAGCACTGGAGTCTGAGCCCTTATGGTTTGGCATGTCAGTGGCACACTCACAGTCTGGGTGGTTTTTCTGGGGGGGGATTAGTGCATCACCAAATATTTAATTTCAGCTACTTTTATACCGTAAATCCTCTAATAATGACCTGTATTCCATTAAAAACCGTTCTCCTTTAATGACCGGGTGGGTCTTTAAAGAAAGCGCATAAAAGCCGCCTCCCAATATAAGCCTTTTTTTCTGTGAAGTGCTATGACGCTGTACTGACAGCGTGCGTGCGTCATAAAAAGCCTGGTGCCAGCTACAGTTGAGACAAATAAAAGCCCCAGCTACTATAAGAGGATTTACGGTAAATACAAAAAAATGATCAAATATCTACTTGTACTGGCTGACATTTTAAATGTAGTTAATCGAGAATGTTAGTAAAACTAGTACCTAGTCTGTGAATCAGATGGATTGAGAAGCTGCTTTAACACTCACCAGACAGCTGGAAGACACAGGCCCTGGTTCTGAGAAGGTCTCGGTTACTTCTTTTGAGCTTCTGAAGTCCTGTCCAACAGATACACAGACAGCCCAATGACCACTTAACATTTACCAACCCCAAACCTCAAAAGCCATGAACACAGAGACATATTCTAAGCTGAACAAATAAATATACTGCTAATTTATTAAACTGTGATCAGTGGCTCCATGCATCCATCCATCTATTTGTCCAGGTATCTAACTACCCATCCATCTGTCTGTACATGTCATCATATCAGTGTATCTCTCACTCTATCATCTCTATGTGTTTACCTCTCTTTCTACCTCCATCTCTTTCTCTGTCCATCTTTATGATCAGAGGCTTATTCGACTTACCTTTGCTTGATGCTTCATCACGTCCATGTGCCTGGTTAGGCATTTTCCATGGTGCTCCCTCAGCCGGTTCATGCGGCTCCTGAGCCGGGTAACTCTATCACTTTCTCTGCAAAAAGTTAAAGGTGAGAAGTTGATATCCCTTTAATGCACGTTATGATTTACTGGCTACTGTCTTGTTAAACAGCAGGAAATACAACATTGTAAGATGGTCAGTTTTACTACAAAATTATTACAACATTTCAATTCTCTCACCTGTCGCTCAGATTTTCACATAATTTATTAACAAAGCTGCTACTGGATTGTCAGCAGAAAATTCAGAACATGTGAAGCCAAAAACGCACAGCGGCGCGCGAACTGTTCAACGCCTCACTGGAGAAGCTCCCGGCCATCCTTCTCCCAGTCTCTCTCTCTGTATATGTGTGTGTGTGTGTGTGTGTGTGTGTGTGTGTGTGTGTGTGTGTGTGTGTACGTTAAAATTGTACTGTATGCTCGGTGGAAAAAACCGACACCATAGAGCTAATACTCCCTGTGCACACTCTGGCAATGAGAGCGCCACTACCACCAATTGTCTGGATGTGCAATTACACTTTATTTTAGTACAGCAAGGGTAAGCAGACACGCGCCCCCTGGCCTACTGTACTGATAAATTGCCCTCAGATGATCGACCAGTTTTCTGAAATGGCTCAAAGGTTGGTCTCATGAGCCATCAGCTGGTGAGAAGCGGAGACAGAGACACATTAGGGGGGGCCCAGCAGAGTGGAGCGATGCGCTGAAAGCAGCTAAACGACTGTACTCTGAGAAACTTCAGCAGCAGGGCTCTGCTAACCACCTGAACGACTTTTACTGTGGTTTTGAGAGACCATGAGACGGTCTGACACCACCCCCCATGACTCCATTCAGCAGCCCACTACACCACAGCAGGCAGGGGCTCAGGCCTCCTGTGCGCTGCTCCGATTGTAGATGTTATGTTTTTCACCTTTGCATGCAAACACTTTGGGGTTTTTTTTTGTAAGCGTTGCACCGACAGAGCCAGACAAATTCCTTGTAAGGTAAAATCTATTTGGCAATAAGTTCTATTCTGATTCTGGTCTAAATTGCCCGACACGATGTTTCAAGGTCTGACAAAAGAAGGACGAGGAATTGGACGGGGTCAACAGCCAGAGAGGAGGAGGAGAAGAAGAAGAAGAGGGCGAGGAGTGAGGCTGTGGGGCGGATGAGTCGGAGGCAAAACAGAGGAAGAGGCAGAAGAGGCAGAAGAGGCAGAAGAGGCAGAAGAGGCAGAAGAGGCAGAAGAGGCAGAAGAGGCAGAAGAGGCAGAAGAGGCAGAAGAGGCGTACGGGTTCCCGATGAGGTAAGAGCCACACTCGTAGACCACATTCTCAGTCATGGGCTCACGGTGGTCCAGGCTGGTCCAAGGGCGCGGCCAAATGTGGGGAGAACACGCGTGTCCTCCATGGTTTCGGCCTCTTGGTGGACAGAACAGGTATGTAATCTAACAACGGGCACTGCACTGTGACGCCGTACGCTTTCTGCAAGGCCTCGTCCAATGGATGCAGCGTGTGATGACATCACAGCATCTGCTGCCTGCAGAGGGACAAGCCAACCCAGGTCTGGGAGCAGATGCTGCCAACAAGTCTACGAGGGAGGCCGCCAGGGTGAGGGAGACCTTCACATCCTTCTTCTCCTCAGGGGGAAGTGCCTTTTGGGGGGTCGGCGTGTAGCGTGCAGCGTGTGATGACATCACAGCAGAGGCCAGATGGTCTTATTCACACACCAAGTACACATGACATGTCTGTTCCTGGTCTGGTTCTGTGCTGGTTGTAGATTCTGTCAGCAGAGGTCAGTAACTCCCTGATGATTCAAAGACTGTTTTTATTCTCTCTGTGTCTCTGCCGTGTGTTCGTCCTCCTCAGATGGAAGTGAAGGAACCAAACAGAGGTGAGCTCACCATGACATGAACATCCAGAGAATTCTACAGCACATCTTATTCAAATGTACTGACTGTGATTAATTGTTCACATTTCAGTTTCTGCAGCGTCCAATCAGAGCAGTCTTGGATCTTTGAACATTTTGATGAAAGAGAAAACAGTTTTTAACCTTCTGCTCAGACTTTTTCTCACCTGGTTTTCTGTCTGAAGGATCGGACTCTTCTGGATCTGACTGATCACGCTGCGACCTGAGCAGCTCAGAGGACACTCAGACGCTCCTCACACGCACACACACACACACACACGCACACACACACACACACACACACACACACACACACACAGACTTCGATTGTCTTCAAAATAAGGAGAAAAATTCTAGAATCTGTGAAAAGTGTTAAATTTGTTACGGTCAGCAGCGTTTATAGCCTCAGTGACAAATCTTTAATGTGTTCCAGAAATCTGATCAAACTATCAGTTACATCATGAATTAAAGAGACAGTTTCAATTTAGGACTCATTCCATTCTGGTTTTCTTCACTGATAAAACTCTCTCAGGTCTCAGGTTTAACAAATAGCTACACAAAATGATTGGATTTAATCCAGTTTCTTTCAAGAAACTCAAGAGAGCCTTAAAGCATTTGGTGCTCCTCTGACTGGCCTAAGGGTGCCAGGGAGGAGCATTTCTATAAATCTGAAAGACTTCAGAAAAAATAACCAGACACAAAGTTTTCTTGTGCTTAGCTCTGTAGCTCTGGGCTTCATTATTATTATTATTATTATTCATTTTTCCTCAAAACCAAAGATATTAGATCTCTCATGGTGACCATTTTAAGGACAGGTTTGACATTTTAACAGTAAACACGGAACTATAGCATTCTATCTCTATTTAATACACTTGAAAATAAAAAATATATACATTCAATGGGGTCTATTTTTAATACGTGTAACTTATTATTTGAAGCACGAAGTCAGAAATCCACTGTGCTTTAGCCTTAATAACTTTTGAACATCTTCATGCTGTCTAACAGCTGTGTAACCTTTTCTTACCTTACAGTCTGTGCTGAGGGTTTGAGACGCTCCTGCTCAAATCTGATGAAACTATCTGTTACATTATGATTAAAAGAAACAGTTTGAATGTATAATTCATTGGATTCTGGTTTTCTTCACAAAGAGCAGTTTGTCAGGTCTCGGGTTTCAGCGTTTGAGAAGCTGAATCATTTTTTAAGAGTCACGGTGAGAAGGGCCACGAGGAGGAGAGAAAACACACCATTACTGGCAAAAACATGAAGCTCATCAATTTTGAATATAAAAACAATTTAAATCCTGAGAGTTATAAAACCTTTGGTGAAGATCAAAAAAAAGCTAATCTGATCTGGTGTGGTAAAATCTTCAATCATCTACCTGCACTTTGCCTCTGTGGCTGTCTCTTTATTCTTGGGATCCCAGCTTACAGACAGAGTGACATTAAAAAGACCTTTAAAAATAGTTTTTCATGCAGACAACATGACCAGCAGAGGGCGCTCAAACCCTGGTAATCTACAGAAGAACTGAAGCAGAGAACAAAACTTGCAGCTTTCTCTAATTCCTCTCAGTACCAGCTGTAACTGTGCATCAAACCCTGACTTGAACTTAATCAGATTTTTTTTTTCTAATCCATAAATAGAGAGTTGATGCTCGGATGTTTACTGAGAAAATCACACTGTTTGCTTTTCTTTAAATGTGTCTATTAACTCCTGTTCCTCATCGAAACAGGTATTGCCTGACCAAGGACTTTTACCTCCATATGTAAAGATGGAAAAGTACCTCTACGTGGAAAGCTGTGTTGATAAGATAAACTGAACCTTGAACATACAGATAACATGTTTATGCTGCGTTGCACTTTCTGTGTAAATTGAACCTTGGAAACACGCAGAAAGCATGCATGTGCTACGTGACATTTTCTGTGATCACCCCATCCTTTAGATTGTAACTATGTAACTAGGGACCTCCCTAAGGAAATAAATAGAGAGGAAAATGAAGGATGTGCTTCAGAGCGTTTTGAGATCTTTAACTGGGCACATCTCTGCGTTCTCCTTGCAAGTAAAAACTTGAGACCGTTGTCTTTGCCTCATTTGTGTGTCTTTTCTGATGTTCTAGGTTGCTTGCAAGTGTATTATAAACGATGACATCATCCCCTTTACAAAGTCCAAATTCAGTAAAAATCTTCTCATTTGTTAGTGCTACGTTAGTGCTGGTTTGTGCTGAAAATGTTTTCATTTGTGCTGATTTGATTTTTGAGATATAAAAGGATGTATCGTTTGAAGAAGATCTGTGACACTGTGTTTGATGATAAAGTCATGGACATAAATGACTTTATCTTCTGGGCTCCTTTTTCCAAATCAATATTCAGTAAAGTTTGTTTATATTTGAAAAATGCTTGTGGCTCCTTTGTGTAGGAAAAAGTTGCAGTTGTGCCAAAGAATTGGGCATGTTTGATATTGGGGGTGGGGCGGGGAGGGGCGGGATAATGAACACATCAAGGTTCAGAGTTCAGAGTGAAAAGTTCAGAGTCAAAGATGCTTCAGTGACCCTGATTTGTGTCCCCCCGTTTTTGATTTCGGATCTTTTCAGTAGAGAATCCATTTGCAGGCGACTGATAAATTAAGTTTTTACTGGTTCTCAAAAACTTGATTTCAAGGTAAGTAAAATGTGGTAATACACTTAGTTAATACAATATAGCAGAAATCGTCAACGGAGGGTTTCTACTCTTCTGATTGACTGAGCAATTTTCAAATATTTGTTCCAACATATTTCTATTTGTATTAATGTAAATGTCTTTAAAAATGAATGTAATCTTTCAGTGATTTTACGTTTATACATGGAACTAGGCGTAGTTTAATATAAAGCACAATTTGTACACTGTATATATAACGTAGGGGGTCCCTGCTCCTTCTCTCCTTCAGTTAGAGGGTCCTTGGTCTGAAAAACATTAAAGACCCCTGCAATATAGACTTCGTAGAGCTAAATTCGTCTTCCAATTTAGATGATGCTGTAACTTGGCACAATTCTAAATCAAATCTATTGAATTTAAGGCGAATCTATTAAATGCAAAGACAAAATAATTAGATTTTATCTGGGGATTCCCATATATTTTGTATATCAAAACACCAAACAAAATTGTCAAACATTACCGTCCCATCACTCTCACCCAGTCATGTTTGAGTAAATTGGGATGTCTACTTAAAAGAAGTACATAACATATTTGATTTGACTGGAATAGATTCATAACACTTAATACTTGGTGAGATCTTCTTAAAATTGTTATTTAAAGCTCTCAAATTGAAGTCTGTGGCCTCCAGGTTGATGTCACATATCAACTAAAATTGTTGATGGCGTAAACACAACAGACTTATGTTGACAAATTCAACAACACTTAAGTTTATTTTTTGCCTTTCCTGCAACCACAACATCAAGCCTCCTGCAAATTAGTAAAAATAATAAAGTCATAGATACTAATTAGACATTTCTCCTTCAACTAGATGCCCAGACAACCAGCCATAAAGACAGGTTTCCTTCTGGGAGTTCTCTGCTCATCAAAGGAGGCCATACTGGAGAAGGTAAGCATAGCCACTCCTAAGGCTAGAGTCAGCTTTGGGGTTCAGTAGTCAGACCAAGGAACCAGAAAGTAGTGACACTGAAACATCCAAGTCAGGTTCCCCTTCTCCTGGGCTAAAAGATGATCAGGGATTTCAGCTTGAAGTTCCATTTGACAAATGGGTACAGTTTATTCCTGAAGAGGTGGAATACAGAGACAAGTGTTCTTCAACCCAAAAAAGAGATTACATAATCCTGAAGCCTGGCATCTGGACTCATATTATAAATGAGTGTATTTGGAAAAAAGTTAAAAGCCAGTGCACATTTGTATTCAAGAGAGCCAAGGTCTATCCATCACAGACAACAAATTACATAGTCATGAAGGGCTACTGTAAAGAGTGTCATAGCCATCTTGACATCACATGTGAGAAAGCACCTGCACTGAACAGCCCAATGGTCCTACAGTGTAATATAAAACACATTGATGACTCCAAGCACACAGGTCATGCCAAGCGCTTCATGTTTGGACATTTGCGTGAGCAAGTAGCCACAGAACTGTGTGAGGGCAGGAAGGAACCCCATGTATGGCGGGCATCACAAGCAACCATGCTGATGGATTTTGGGGATCCTGAGCCAAGCCATCTACCCAATTTGGCTACCCTGAGGAAAGCAAAACAGGAGAGAAATGATTTAGGACTGTGTGACAAAGACCCCATTAAGTCACTGCAGCTGTTAAAACACAGTGCTCCATACAGTGGTAGCATCAGAGACATCTGCCTGGACAAGTTTTTCTGCCACTACTGGAGTCAAACACAGATGCACATTTATAAGACAGTGTCAAAGAAATCGCACCAGACAGTGTGTTTTGATGCAACTGGCTCAGTGGGGAAAAACTGGTGATACCAAATGGCTCATCTGGCCACATATTCCTGTATCAAGGAGTCCTGACAGGACCGAACAGCTCCAGTGTCCCGGTGGTCCAGGTGTTGTCTCAAAGACACGATACCATTGCAATAGCACAGTGGCTCACAGAATGGATTCGTGCAGGTGCACCAGTGCCAAAACAAGTTGTGAGTGATTTTTCTCTTGCTTTTCTTGGTGCTCTGGTGAAGGCTTTCACTCATCATCTCGACCTAAAGATTTACATCAACAAATGCTTTGGTGTCTTACAAGGGAACCAGTGTGCAAAACTGCCTTCTTGTTTTGTCAGAGTTGATGTTGCACACTGCATCAAGATGATCTGCCAGTGGGAATGCCTGTAAAACAAAACACCACGTATAAAATATTTTTTTTGTGAGGGCAATGGCACAGCTCATTAAATCACAGTCTCTGAAGCATGCAAAAGAACTGAAACATGCTATTACTGTTGTGGCACTCAGTGAAGCAGAAGGCAACGATAGCTCTGGAGTCCCTCTCACATCAGAGATATGTAAGAAATACCTGAAAACACAGATTGCAGAAGAGTCTGTCATCATTCCAGATGTAGAGGGACAAGAACAGGAACAAGTGGATCCATGTGATCCGATCCAGACTGACATAAAACAGTGGGTAACAGAAATCTGTGAAGAAAGCAGGTCACTTGCCATGGCTAACGGGGATCGAGACAATATCCACTATCTCCCCGAGATCATCCCTCAAATAATAAGACTAGTAAGCTACTTACCACTGTGGACAGGAGTGATGGTCCCTTTCTTCCAAACCACCAATGTCACCTCAAGCTCAGCTGCGGTTGAAGCAGAATTCAAAATAATCAAGCATGGCCTTTTCAAGCATGAAAAACTACCTATACGGGTGGATCGATTCATTGCTTGCCATCTTTCCTTCATTGAGGGTAACATGCAGATTTGTGCTGCAAAACACAAAGAAGAAGAAGATGCAACTTGTGAGAGTGACTAAAGCCACACCCGTCGCTATGGGCGGGCCATAGGCCCCCCCAACCAACGGCCTGTCCCCCCCCCCCCCCCCCCCCCCCCCCCGTCCCCCCCCCACTGGAGGCCCAGATTTCTCTTCAAGGGGGTCAAGATATCAAGATATATTGCATCCCTTGGTGGATATAAAGACAATAGTTTCTTTTTTGCAACAAAGCACAAAGCAAAGTATGCTGTTTATTTTACTCTCCTTAGTTTTTTAATTTATGTTTGTTTACATCCTTGTTTCCAAAGTTCTTTCCTTGATTTATGAATGTTAGACATGTTCAGTATTCCTCATTAAAATATTCAATTCTTGGTGTTATTATTATGTTAGTATGTGACGTCTTCTTATTGAACTATGGAAAATTTATTGCCCACCGTCTCTTCTTTACAGTTATCACATGTAAGAATCAAAGCATGAGTGTCCCTCTTGATCCATAAATCCATTCATTACAATAATAACTTCACACAAACAAACAGTGAAAAAAAGTTTAAAAAAAAAAAAAAAAAGCACTATTTGTGCTCCCTGTGTCTAGACACACCTGTTACCGGATTAAAAGCTCCGACCATAACTAGGGGCATGTGATCGACCACAAAGGTGACACCTAGTGGATGACGTTAAGTCCTACACACACCCGCACAGACATTAACATCTAGAAATAGCCCTTACAGGGAATATAAATCTAATTTTATCAGATTTTCTGTAAGGAGTGAAAATAAACTCTAATATTAAGCCCAGATTTTTTTAACCACACATAGAAAATTCAAAAATTGAGATATTAAGAATAAAGTTGAAATATCGAGAATAAAGTCAAATAGTCAACATACAGTATCAAGAATAACTCTTGATACTGTATTACAACTTTAGTCTTGATATTTCGACTTCAGTCAACATACAGTATCAAGAATTATTCTCGGCACTGTATGTTGACCTTATTCTCGACATTTTGACTTTATTCTCTAAGTGCGGATGGGAAAAAAAAAATAACACTCCACTTTTACATCTCTTTTCTCAATCAATCAATCAATCAATCAATCAATCAATCAATCAATCAATCAATCTTTATTTATATAGCGCCAATTCATAACAAACGTTATCTCAAGACGCTTTCCAAGCATTAACAGGTCTAGACCTGTAAATGATAATAATTTTTATTATCAGAGACCCAACATCAAGACAAGATAAGATGTTATTTCTTTTTGTGGTATAAAGTAAACACTGAGAACGTTAAGGCCAGCCGTTACAGTATAGTATGGTACCTCAAAGTTAAGGTAAAATTTCCTGTCTTACATTGATGATCTTTTACTTGGATGTTGCGACAAACAACAGATCGTCAACTGCATTCTCATTCTTCCTGCGAGCAACCCAGCTTCATGGCTTACCATCACGGTAATATGCCTTGACACACTGGAATAAGTTAGTTTTCAATTACTCAAAAAACTGTGTCCTTTCAACCAGATATATCATTAACTAAAGTTAAAGTTAACTTTGTTTGATGTCATTAAAAATTTTCTCTTAGAGTGAGAGGAGATCAGGGTGTTGAGAACGTGGACATTGCACACTTCATGTTTGCCACAAGAGGAACAGGAAGAGCAAGCTTTATCTCTGGAAAGAGTGTCCACAACCAAAGGTTAACTCTTTTGAAGTCTTGAAATATTTTGCTGCAAAACAAGTAGTTGTTTTAGCAGCCTAGTTTTTAAATTTAATGTAACTTTTAAAATTTCAGTTTGTAAATCAAAGTAAAGCCATATAATTTCATTCCAGGATAGAGCGACTTTGGCGCGATGTGTGGGTTGCAGTCACATGCAAGTATCATGATGTTCTTCACTCTCTGGGGGAAGATGGTCTACTTGACATCTCTGATGTGGTTCATCTCTTCAGTGTGCATTACATCTTTGTCCCTCGAATGCATGCAGACCTTGGGTGCGTCTCAAAGTGCCAAAATGCAGTCTCCTCTCTCCTCTCTCCTCTCTCCTCCACGGCACTGGAAGTACTTTCTGAGGCACCATATTGAGGGGCGTCCCAAAGCGTTACTTGAGGAGAGAGGAGGGAGGAGGGAGGAGAGAGGAGGGAGGAGGGAGGAGAGAGGAGGGAGGAGGTTGATCGGAGGAGCGATAATCGAGGAGACACAAGAGCTGCCTTTACAGAAGTCTTTTCGCCAACAGACACGCCCCCATGTGGGATATCACTCACTGATTGGACGCTGCAGCAACTCAACCCTGAAATTCTGAAACTTCTGATCATCGGAGTTTAATGAGAGCGAAAAGATGGAGCTGAAAACAGTCAGTATCCAGAGGATGATCCTGAAACAGCTCATAAAGCTGGAGTTAAAAAAAGACTGATGTGAGTTTAAAGCTCAAAATACTGAAGACAGCCGTCAAAAAATCAATATAACAGAGGATCACTGCTGAGTTTATAAAACTGTTCAGGTCAAATTCATCATCTAACAGAAAAATAATTCATAGAGTGCAATAAAAAAAGACTGAAAATAAATATTGGTGATCAGTTATTTCTCTCCTTCATTTTCTTGTTGATTCTCGTTTCATTTATGAAGAGGATTTAAGAACAGGATTTCTGTTTTCCCTGAGATCTAATCAATAACTAATATCCAAAGTTCCTGAGACATCATAAACTAGGTTATATTAATAAGTTTCGGGGTTCATGATCAGATACGCTCCAGATAAAGGATCAATAATCAATAAATAATCTAATAATGACGCATTTTAGCGGTAAAGTGATCCGTGTGCTTCTAAACAGGACACAGAATAAACAGAGGTCAGGTTTTCTTCATGTGAAAGTGTTTGTTAAACAGGTTAAAAACACAGACAAAGATCTGTTACTGTTTTTATTTGATTGGAGTTATAACAGCGCACATGTGCAGACACACAAACAGCTGTTAGAGCCGACTGAGAGGTGATCCATCTATCAGCTGATGCGTCATCACAAAAACATGTTGCGTCATTTGACGCTACCGAGGAGAGGACGTCTCAATGCTCTTAAAATGAACCTCCTCGACTACTCGACTCCTCTCTTCATTTCCTTGCTTCTCTCTGATGCATCTCTGGTGGGAGGGACTAAGATGCAAGTGAACGACGCAAGTGGAGGAAGGAAGGATGGACATTAAACACTTTGAGACGCACCCCTTGACTCCTTTCTGGGAGGGTGGAATAATCATCCACTACGAACAGAGAAGGTCCAAGTCCTGAACAGCTGTGGTGTATGGGACATCTTTAGGATCTCGATGAAGGGGAGAAACTTGAGGTACACTATTAGAAAAGCAGAGGTTGCCAACATGTTCTGTAGAGGTACTTTGAGGCAGATCTGAAAAAAAAAAAAAAATCTTAATAGCCACTGTGATGAATTGCTAGAATTGCATTTTGAGTCAATTGATACACCTGTTTTTGCAAATTTTGTGTTTATTTCTTAAAAAAACAAACACTAATTTACATTCAAAATCTTGACCTGTAACATTTTTTTTATTTTTCTTCTGTAGGAACTGCAAGTCCCAGGGATTGACTGGGAGAGTGCCATTCTGCAAAGGGAAGACACCAACGGCACAGTTGTGGTACCCGAGATCTTGTGCCCACTTGAGGATGAAGCTCTGCATCAACTTAAAAGAACTGTTGACCCTCTTGAACATTCTGAGTCCCATGGCCGTGACTTGTATACTGACAGTCATTAAAAACTTTGAGGCAATACATTGTAAAATAATTCTTATTTGTCACAATCCAAAGCAATTTTTATGACATAACAGCAACAGTGACATCTTACTAACAAAATAAAGAAGAAAGAAAAAGTGTCTTATGCACATTTCTCAAAGAAAACAGAGAAAAAGGGCAATTGTCAAGAAACACAAATTTCACAAGATCAGTAAGAAGTGTGCCCTCCATTAGCATTCACACAGGCGGTGATGCGCTGACGCATGCTCCTCACCAGTCGTTGAATGTTGGCCTGTGGGATCCTGAGCCACTCCTCCTGTAGTGCCTGGATCAATTGTTGCCTATTTCCAGGAGGGGCAGTCTGATTGGCCACTTGCCTCCGCAGTTGATCCCAGAGGTGCTCAATCGGGTTGAGATCAGGTGAGTAAGCAGGCCAGGGCAACACATTGACTCTTTGTGCCTCACTTCACTGTAAGGCAGCCCTGCCTGCACCATCCCCAAAGCCATCAGTCGTTCGTCATGAGTTAGGCGTAGCATTTTCACATGCATGGGAATAAAACTGGTGGCCTTTTTGCAACCATTATATAGGCTGCTTCAAAGAAAACAGCTTCATCTTTAGGTGTGACTACTGTATGAAATTTAAGAATCCCACCAATTGTCTTTGAGATGATAGACTTTCTCCTCCAAATCAGAGCTTTGAACCAGAATTTTTTTCCAATCGGTTCATTCCGAACAGAAACAGTATTTTAACGTTTTCGTTTTTTGGTTCAACACCAAAATTAACGTTCCCAAACCGGTTAGAACAAAAAAAATATTTTCCTGAACCGGTTAATATTGTTCAATGTCAGCCATAGAATTTAAATTGTTAGGTGTAACACTTTTCCCTCAAAATGGGCTGTTATTATCTGCAGCAAAAGCTACAATTCACTAGGCCTGTGCATTATATAAGCTGCATCAATTAATAATTTTAATTTTATGCATAATATTCCCACAGTGGTTACATTGTGATAACTTATATAAATTAAGACACAAACATTTTCTGCCATGTCATTTATTTATTTATTTTATTTTTACAAGGCAGGCAACGAAAGCTGCCATTGAAATAATTTGAGAATGGCATAACACACCCATGAATACTAACTGGATACACACACACTCAGACACACACACATACACACTGAGACATGGTCACACTCATGTTGACAGTAGTCTGACTGTCAGGGCATTTAAAATCCAAATTGATTATTCAAACAAATGAAAAGAATATCTTCCAGTACCTTATCATTCAATGAAGACCTGAGTGGAGAAAGAATAAACTTCAGATATGAGAATGCACGCTCCACACTGACCTGTGTGACGGGGAGAGCTATGACACTCAGTGCAAGTTTGTGCAAGTCTGGGTTTGTCACAGCGATAGACGCCCAGTAATGTAGGACATTTTCGTTGCACTTCAGACGCGTTTCTCTCGAATAAGCATCAAGCAACGAGGCAATGGGCACTCTGTTCTTTTGGACAACGGTGGTTTGCCTCTCTTTAGCTATTAGTAGTTGCTCAATTTCATCATCATCTTCAGATGAGCTTGATGGAGTGTGCTCTGCTCTGCTATCTGTGCTGGTGGAAAGACTTTTGATCGCTTCCCAAGTGCGGCACAGGTGTATTTTAGCCATTTCTGCTTGGTTTTCAGTCAGAAAGAGCCGATACCTGGGATCAACAAATAAAGCAGCCACAAATGCATCATTGTCAAACAATGCGTGCTGACGTCCTTTCATACACTGAACCATTCGTTTGGCTAAAGGGCTGTCAATTTTGTCAGTGTCTAAAATACACTGGAGCCATAGCCCATAGAAGTCACCTGCTGTAAGCTGTTCTGACTGCATTCATTTTGTGGTTATTTTTGCTGGTTTCATCGCATTGACTAGACCAGAAATGGTCTGCCAATCAGCCGCACTTAAATGCAGCTCATTTACGGTCGGTGACATGTCATCACAGAAAGTTCTCAGTTCGCACAGTCTTTCAAGCATGTCATGCGTTGAGTGCCAGCGTGTGGGACAATCAACTATTGCCTTCTTATGGCCCATTCTTTTGAGCACAGCCACAACATTTGGAGTGCGCAGTTTTTTGGCAACTCGCCTTGCCCTGGAGATGACGTTTGTCATGACTTTATCTTTAAGCGCGTCTTCCAAAGCCAACTGTAATGTGTGCAGAGCAGTGTACACTCCGTAACACAGATCCCTGAATGACAGAGACTTTTTCAGTCACAGGTTCTTGACTGAGCTTCTGTGTTGTCCGTATCGACACCGCTCGCCTCCTCTTCCTCCTCATCACTCATCTCATGTGCTTGTATTTCAGATAGCATCCTTACTGCTTTTTGCTTTTTATCTGCTGTGATAGAATAAACCTGCTTCACGCTGACCTTGTACTCGGTCAGCACCTCTAGTACCACAGAGGATATGTAAACACCTGTGTGCCTTTCAGTTAATTGCCTGACAGCCAGAGTTCTCAAAATAATGTGCTCTCCACAGGCATACTGCACATTAATGCCAAAGAAAGAGCGGTCTCTACATGTGGCACTGTCAATTTTTAACATGAGAAGCTTACCACTCAGTTCATCCACAAGTTTTTTTCTTTCGATTTCAGCAACATTTGACACCTTGTCGCGGATATTGGCCGAATTGATTGTGAAACCATTTCCAATGGCTTCTTCTATTGGACCCATGATCTTTCTGAAGCCAGTGTCCTCTATTAAAGAAAATGGTCTGCCATTAACAGTTACAAGCTCCAAGCAAGCATCCACAGTGGTCTCTGGTTTTATAGACACTTGGATTAATTTGGGCTTCTTATCCTTCCTTGAATAAGTCTGGGTGCTTGCGCTGGATGTGTCGTTGTAAATTACCCCCATGATTGCCAGTGATTTCAACTGCACATCCTTCAATGTTGCATTTCAATTTTGTTTGTAGTAGGGTCAACGGTAAAATGCTGTCGCATTGATGCCTCCCCATCTATAACACATTTTAAAAGACCAAATATGAGAAACTTTTGTGTTTTTGTGAGGACAAAATGACAATATACACCAGGGATAGGTATTGATCAGATTTTATTGATACCAATGCCCTTATTAATTCTGCATATTGATCAGATTCCCTTATCAATTCTTCCTGTTAATTTTCTCTGTACAAAATGTAGGCATTACAGGTTTTCTGTCTCAACATTTTATTTTATTGATTTTAGAAGTAAATAAAGATGAAATTGCTCAATCTCTGTAAATAAATAAAAATAAGTAAAAATCTCACTTCAAGTGAAGTTGATGTGTTGTTTAATGTATTACTGACTGAAATATGCCATCTAGTGTCTTGAAGTGGTTATAACAATAGTTTGACTTGTTTGGAGCCGTAGGCTTACAGTATGCTGAAGTGAGCCATCAGCCTATTTGGAAAACATTTGCCTATAAGTTTTTCTGACATTTAGAGATTCCAGTATTGTCTATAAAGAGTAATTATGATCTGTTTCTGTGATGAAAGTTGAAACTCTGTTTTAACACTGAAGTTATACCGATGTATGCTAACCGCTAGCATATCAATGTAATTTCCTTCATACGTTAGCATCAAGATAGCATTGTTTATTTATATCATTTTGGGTACATTAGGATACAAATAATGTCCTGAATGTGATCTCTTGTGAGACAGTAATGTACATGTATTTGTGTGCGCAGTTTTACAGTGTTTCATAAGTAAAATTTCGGGCGCAAAGTCGTGAATCAGTTTTCTTGGGAAACTGTAATCCATTTGCTTCGCTAACTAAGATAGGTGAGGCAGAGTACTCGTCATGGGGTTCGGCCAGTCTGGCGTAATGTAAAGAATTGACAAGGGAACGTTAAGCCTGAAGGCAAACAATGTTGATGGAATGAACCGTTTTAAAATATATATATTTTTAACAGGAATATATCAATACCCATCCCTAGGCTACGCATAGCATTTTTGGGCTTGCTATCTTTTTACAACATTGCTTTAACTTTGTCGATTCAGCACACAGCCACGACAAAGTTCATGTTAATAGTAAATTGGTTTTATAAATTTCAAGATTATCGGTCAGTAATATTTACCTCTACCGATGCTTGAGTTGAGTGAGACACGGATAGATCTTGACCGCTTGCATGCCAGGGCAAAAGGGTATATGGGCATGACAGGAAGTATATGCATTTCAGCTACGTGAACGTGTGAAGAACGAAAAAAAAAAAAAAAAAACAGTTTTAACCGGTTACAATACTTTTAATGTTCCGGTTCTGCTCCGGAACATTAAAAATTCAAAAGTTTCTGGTTTCATTTTCATTCCTAGAAAAAAGGCAAAAGTTTCCAGTTTTCATTTTCGTTCTGTGAACCTGTTCAAAGCCCTGCTACAAATATGGTCAAACAGCAGCTTCTCCAACTCCTCTGTCATATTTGTTGGGTTAGTGAGTGACCCTGAAACTCTCTGTTTGGAAAAAAAGGGTCCATCATATAGAAACATCTCTCATTAAGCAGCAGCTCCCTTTGGGCTTGCGTTCTCAATTACCTGTTGCCATGGTGACCTGTTCATGGCCACGGAAACATTTTTTCAGCAAGGGGTTCTGAGGGTTGCTGAGGGGCAGTAGCAGAATCACACATCTCCAAATGTGGACCTCCTCTCTGAATTTGTGCTGATGAAGCTCCTCATCAGGCTGCCAATGTCCAGATTGTCCAAAATATCTTTATGAACATGCATGAGAGCAAGGTATGTCAGTGTTTTTTGGGTCATATTTGTGCGCAACCAAGTTTTCAGGCAGCGCAGAGTGGAAAATGTCCTCTCCGATGGTGCCGCTGAGATGGGGAGGCACAGAGATAGTTTGATGAAGTCTTCAGCTTCTTTGAAAACGGGACTTGTCTGTGGATGAAGTCTGGACATAGTGGTGGCCACGTCCTGTACGGTTTTACCGGTGAAGTCTCCAAGGACATTGCCAATCACCTTTAGCTGCACCTCCAATCGGTACCTGTCGAAGTGCAAAGGAAGATGCAGGCACTCCACACTCGCAGGTTGTTTTTTGACTGCCTTAAGAAGCAGCTGTTCTCTAAGAGCAGCCATTTTCATCCCGTCTTGGACAAATCTCCACTTCAGTTCTTCCACAACCAAGTCCATCGCTACATAGAACTCACTTCACCATGACTGTTGCACTGCTGCCTCTGACTCTGCCGTGTGCCGATAGCGGATCGGGGTTTTTTGTCGGCCTGCGCATCTCTGGCATTTTCAGTCCTGCCGTGGATATCTTGTGAAGTATGTTCTCCATCACCGCAGCGTCCCATAGTGCTTCTATGCGATTCCCCAGCAACTTGGTGCACTCAAGGGCACCGAGTGCACTGGCTTTGGTGCGCTGTAAGCCCCTGGCCACCGACTCACACGGCTCAAAAAGTGCTACACAGCACAGGAGTCCGAAGAAGGTTTTAGCTTTTAGCGCCAGCTTGTGCAGGCCTCCGAACTTGGCTCTGGCCTCTCCTCTCACACTCTTGTCATCTTTGAGCCGCGTCAGAGTATCAATGATCTGTCGGTAGGCACTGCATACACGCATGATATCCGTCGTTCATATGCACCATCTTGTCGGACACACTGCCGGTATGGTAACCACCGCTTCACCACAACCAAAAATCAACTGGTAGAGCTCCTTGCGTTTGGATGACTCGCGGATGACCACAGCTACGCCCTGGACAAAGTTCATGGAGTCGGTGACCAGGCTCACCTCTCTGGCGGCCAAGCGAGTGGTTAGCACAGTGCACAAACAGAGACTCGAGACACAGTTCTTTCAGCCGTGCCTGGACACCCGAGAACCGTCCCGACATGTTACTTGCATCGTCAAAGCAGTATCCCTGAAGCCAACCGAACGGGATATTCAGCCTGAGAAATACATCCCTGATGCACTTGAACAGTGTCTCTCCGCTCCTGTCAGGAGCATTGTAAAATCCGAGGAAATCACAATGAGCCTCAATATTCTCGTCCACGTATTGCAGGGACAAAGAAAACTGTTCGGTCGTACTAGCATCCGTGGTAGCATCGGCCGTCAGCCCGTAGTAGGGACTCTTTGCTGCGCGGGACACAATCTCACATTGAATGGCACAGGCGTATTGTCGAGTGACTTCATTCTGTAACGTGTCTGAGAGTCAGTTCTGTCTCCACAGAATCATTGCTCTCTCTTCCGGGAGGTCATAGGTGCGCTCCAGCATGAGTTCGTACAAGATACCATCGCGGCTGCTGTCACCCCGAAAAGCCACCCCCTTCTTTCCCAGGAAGCACACTGATCTGAACACCAGTTACAGGACATGTCTCGCTGTATTCTGGGCTTGGCGGGAAGCCCCCGACAACAGTGCATTAACCGGGGTGTTTCTCAGAGCGGAGACCTTATGAATGGCATCAGTGTGCACCTTGGACTTCTCGTGTGCTTTGAACTTTTCCCAGGTTTTCCCGACAGTTTCTGAAGCCTCCTTTGACAAAGCCATTGTCGAACTGTGCATGCTCTTCATTGATCAGGCCTTTCTCCACTGCTTTGACACAGCTGAAGCACACGACACAATCCCCGTCTTCAATGAAATGCAGCCATGCCCATTTGGTAAACCAGCTCGCATTGAATGAGCAGCAAAATCGCTCTTTTCCAAATGACTTTCCTGGAAAAGGGAAGCCAGTTGGTTGATGCCGTGACTGTGAAACCATCGCGTTTGGAACATAAGAGTCAGGTTGAGCACAGCTGCTGTCACCACAGTCCGGGTCGTGGTCATCACAGTCTGGGGGTTCTGGGGATTCTACTGGTGCTGCTGGTGCTGTCATTTCAGTGGTGCCCGGAGCAGGCTGGGGATATACCTTCATCAACTGGCTGTTGTCACACCGCCTTTTTTTGCTTTGAGGCTTCCCAACGGGATCCAAAATCCTTTTTGATGCCATGGGTCTTCTGCAACACAGATTACACATATAAGTTTGCATTCCCATTAATGACTGTGTTTGACAACTGGTTTGCCACTTGTTGAGTACACACATTTTTCGGGGTGTAGTACCGCTGCATTATCACCCCTGCATCAAGCGGTACGGGTGGTAGCCGAGAGAAGGCCCATCAGCCACTGGACACATTCCCTTGGCCAGGCCACGTATGCACCACCGCCTCCAACCGCAAGGACCCGGGGGAAGGTCCCCCGTGCCAGTGGACCCTCCCCCATTGGACAGCCCCATTGCGTCCGCCCGTCCACCCACGCGCAGCAGTGGCTGTTCTGTGATCCGAGACATTGGAACCGCAAGGACCCGGGAGATGGTCCTGGGGCTATCCCGGGGAAAGTCCTCCATGCCAGTGAACGCCCCCTCATTGGACAGCCCCATTGCGCCCACCCGTTCACCCACGCGCAGCAGCGGCTGTTCTGTGATCCGAGACAATGGAACCGCAAGGACCCGGGGGATGGCCCTGGGGCTGTTCCGGGGAAGGACCTCCGTGCCAGTGGACGCTTCCCCATTGGACAGCCCCATTGAGCCAGCCAGCCCACCCACCTGCAGCGGTTGTTCTGCACTCCACACCCACATGCACTAGCCACTCTGGAGCCAGTTGCAGCGCACCATCGCGGAGGAAATGCGCCCAGCAAGAGGGGCCAAACCACAAGGTGATCCCCACACACCACGTGACTGGACCCGAACTGCCGAGTTGAAATCCCCCTAAGGGAGACTGCACAAGCCACATGGGCAGGTGCACAAACCCTTAACACGGTCTATGGATGGCAAGGCAACCCCGAGACAAATAGACACCTGGGGGAGAAGCGAGAGGTCACAGGGCACACAGCCCCTGGGAAGCACCGCGTTCCCGGCAACAAGGCACCACAAGGGCTCACGGCCATGGGCCGCAAGCCAATGTCACCCCAAAGCCTTTTCCCAGCCGACCCCGAGCCAGTTGCGGAGCACCGTCACGGGGGAAATGCGCCCGGCAGAGACAGCGAGCCAGACCACACCAAGCAGGGAAACCTCGAGGCCATCCCCCACACACAGTGCGGCCGACCCCTGACCTGCCGAGTCGAACTCCTCCGGGGAGACTGTGCAAGCCGCGCGGGCACGGGCCCGTTACGCCAACTTGCATGGCTTAATCTTTGAGACAAGTATATCTTACTGGCAGGATCAATCAGGTAGCCCCACACCTGTCTGTTGAGCTCACCCAAGCAGACAGGGTAGCGAAGGCACAGGCCAAGGTCAATAGCCTGACAGTGGGTGGGGATAACCACCGACTGACCATTGACCAACCCCCATGCCCACCACAGGGTTCTACAGAGCAGGGGAAACACACGCACTCCTTTCTCGCCATTCAGCATGGCTCGTGCACAGGGACAGAGCCAGGGCTTCCTACCCGGCATCTCAGTGTACAGATTTGGCCACCCAGACTCAAACATGCAGGCCAGAGAAGCCAGGCACCACAGCAGCACCTGGCCCTCCAATGGCAGGTCTTAGTCCCCCATCGGTCAGGGCTGGCCTGGACACCCAGATCCACTGGGACAATCTTATTTTATTCCCATTTGTTTAAGAACCTGGGCAAGGTACCGGCAGGGCTGGGAAAGGCATCCCGTGTAAGAGCTCACCACGCATTGGACACTTTTCCTACCTTGCCTTGCCCTTCATGGAGGACAAGAAGTTCCAAAAAACCGGGCCACGAAATCCTACCCACAGTGTCCTGCAGGAGTGTGAGTCCTGAAGTTTTTTCTTGCAGGGGGCTGCTAAAGCACGGTAGAGCCCCTGGTTGGAAGGGTGGCACCAGGAGAAAATTCTTCCTCTTGCCTCTTTTTGTTGGCTTTGTTGCTGTTTGCTGGTTGTTTTTATTTTTCTTCTTTTGTAAGAGATTATTTAGGGTACACTGAGTGAGTGTTTATATGAATGTGTGAATGAGCTGAGGTGTGTGCGAATGTGCGTGTGTTTGCGCGTGTGAATTTGATGGAAGGGGTTTAAAGGGGAGTGGCTGTATATTGATGTATGGAATAGAGCAAATTATAAGTTAGTCTTTTGTTTTGGTTTTTTACATTCTTCGATGGAGTTTTGTTATGTTTTATGTTTTGGTTTTGTGGGATGTTTTGTTTTAATGGGGTGGTTTTTATTATTTTATTTATTTTCTTCGGTTGCATTAGCTTACCCTCTCTCCTATAATTGTAACATATGGATGTACAACATGTAAATATTGGTGTTTTTTGATAATGAAAGATAAAAAAGAAAAGAAACGCACCCGATCTCGTCCGATCTCGGAAGCTAAGCAGGGTCGGGCCTGGTTAGTACTTGGATGGGAGACCGCCTGGGAATACCAGGTGCCGTAAGCTTTTTTTTTTTCCCTCCATCCCCGCCCCTCCACCTCCCGTCTTCCGTTTGTATCTTTCGACGCGCACCGTGTCTATGGGGAATTTTCATTTCCTCCCGTTTCACCCGGCCGCCTCAGTCTTATTCGATTTAGTTGTTTGCACCCCCGCGACTAATCGCGTCATACGGTCGGCCTCCCTGCCTCCCTGCCTCCCTGCCTCCCTGCCTCACAGTGAATGCCCCGGCCCCCTACCAGGGGCGCAAAGACGCGCCGAAGCCGACCAGGCTGAGGGGGCGAAAACGGCGATCAAGAACCGCACCTCTGGAGGACACCGTGGGCAGGATTTCGTGGCCCGGTTTTTCAGAACTTTGAGACCTCCGCAGCAAGGGAGGGGCTCTCTTAGGGAACGCCGCCGACGTCCGGCGAGCTCTGGCGCGGGTCGCCCTTCCCGGCCCCGGGGGGTTCTCTGCCCCGGTCCCAAAACAAACAGAGAAAAAAAAAAACAAAAACCAAAAAACAAAAGGAAAAGACAAAAAACAACAAACAGAGCAAAAGGCACGCACGCGATGGACGGAACCGACGGAACAAACAGAGCGGGGTGCGTGCGCCGGTACCGGCCTCCGGGCGAAAGCGACGCGTCCACGCGGTCGGACCGACGGGAAACAGAGAACCGCCATCGGAGGGCCGGGCGCCCCTCTCGGCCGTGGCGTCCGGCTTCTCCGGCACGCGGGTTCCACCCTTTCGGGCGGCGCGGCGTACGCCGCGGTGCCGGGTAAGAAAGCCCCGGCCCTCGCCGCCTCAGAGAGAGCTCCCGCTCTCTCCGGCCGTGCCCCCCGACGTGCCGAGCGAGACCGAGAGGCCCCGTCAGACAGAGGCGTCCCCGCGCGGGGCGCCGCCGACGACCGTCGGCGTCCCCCCGGAAAACACGTCTCCAGGACAGGCCTCTCTTCTCGGTTCCGAGGCGACGGACGTTCCCGTCGCCTCGGGAGCTCGGGAGATCGTGGCGGAGCCCTCCAGGGGAGGCGAGGGGGCCGCCGGCGCGGTTCTCCCCGACCCTCCCCGCGGCCGCTCCGCGCACCCGGCTCGCGGGTCTTCTCGCCGGCCCGGTCGACCGGCAGGGGCGGGGAACAACCCCCCCCCACCACCCCGTCCCCGCCGCGTAGACCGACCGCGGGGGGGCCCCCGCGGAGCCTCCTCCGCTCCCCCCCGTCCGTCCCGGGCGGGGCCAGGCGCGGGGCTACCTGGTTGATCCTGCCAGTAG
The DNA here is from genome assembly GCA_030710495.1 of Labroides dimidiatus. Lineage (NCBI taxonomy): Eukaryota > Metazoa > Chordata > Actinopteri > Labriformes > Labridae > Labroides > Labroides dimidiatus. The sequence continues at coordinate 2,603,647 of CM061152.1, read as the reverse complement.
GATATGCTTGTCTCAAAGACTAAGCCATGCAAGTCTAAGTACACACGGCCCGGTACAGTGAAACTGCGAATGGCTCATTAAATCAGTCGCGGTTCCTTTGATCGCTCTCCCGTTACTTGGATAACTGTGGTAATTCTAGAGCTAATACATGCCGACGAGCGCCGAACCCGCCGCCTCTCCTCCCTGGGCGGGGCGGGCGGGGACGCGTGCATTTATCAGACCCAAAACCCACGCGGGGGGCGGCCGGCGGCTCCCCTCCCCGGGGGGGCCGCCGACCCCCGCCCCCCGGCCGCTTTGGTGACTCTAGATAACCTGGAGCCGATCGCCTGCCCCCCGCGGCGGCGACGTCTCATTCGAATGTCTGCCCTATCAACTTTCGATGGTACTTTATGCGCCTACCATGGTGACCACGGGTGACGGGGAATCGGGGTTCGATTCCGGAGAGGGAGCCTGAGAAACGGCTACCACATCCAAGGAAGGCAGCAGGCGCGCAAATTACCCACTCCCGACTCGGGGAGGTAGTGACGAAAAATAACGGCGCAGGCCGATCGAGGCGCTGTAATCGGAATGGGCCCACTTTAAACCCTTGAGCGAGGATCCATTGGAGGGCAAGTCTGGTGCCAGCAGCCGCGGTAATTCCAGCTCCAATAGCGTATCTTAAAGTTGCTGCGGTTAAAAAGCTCGTAGTTGGATCTGGGAGCCGAGCGGGAGGGTCCCCGCCGCGCCGTCGGCGGGCGCACCGCCCGTTGCCCGGCCCCTGCCTCTCGGCGCCCGCGGCCGACGCCCTTGGCTGGGTGTCCCGCCGGGCCCGAAGCGTTTACTTTGAGAAAATTAGAGTGTTCAAAGCGGGCCCCCTTCGCCCGAATCGCGCAGCTAGGAATGATGGAATAGGACTCCGGTTCTATTTTGTGGGTTTTATCCTCGGAACCGGGGCCATGATTAAGAGGGACGGCCGGGGGCATTCGTACTGCGCCGCTAGAGGTGAAATTCTTGGACCGGCACAAGACGCACCGAGGCGAAAGCATTTGCCAAGAATGTTTTCGTTAATCAAGAACGAAAGTCGGAGGTTCGAAGACGATCAGATACCGTCGTAGTTCCGACCATAAACGATGCCGACTCGCGATCCGGAGGCGTCCTCACCACGACCCGCCGGGCAGCGTACCGGGAAACCAAAGTCTTTGGGTTCCGGGGGGAGTATGGTTGCAAAGCTGAAACTTAAAGGAATTGACGGAAGGGCACCACCAGGAGTGGAGCCTGCGGCTTAATTTGACTCAACACGGGGAACCTCACCCGGCCCGGACACGGAAAGGATTGACAGATTGAGGGCTCTTTCTCGATTCCGTGGGTGGTGGTGCATGGCCGTTCTTAGTTGGTGGAGCGATTTGTCTGGTTAATTCCGATAACGAGCGAGACTCTGGCATGCTAACTAGTTACGCGGCCCCCCCGCGGCCCGCGTCCAACTTCTTAGAGGGACCGGTGGCGCGCAGCCACACGAGAGTGAGCGATAACAGGTCTGTGATGCCCTTAGATGTCCGGGGCCGCACGCGTGCTACAATGACTGGGTCAGCGTGCAGGGTCTCCTTCGCCGACAGGCGCGGGTAATCCGCTGAACCCCACTCGTGATAGGGACTGGGGACTGCAATTGTTCCCCACCAACGAGGAATTCCCAGTAAGCGCGGGTCACCATCCCGTGTCGATTAAGTCCCTGCCCTTTGTACACACCGCCCGTCGCTACTACCGATCGGATGGTCCAGTGAGGTCCCCGGATCGGCCCCGCCGGCCCCGCTCCCCGCGGCCGGCCGGCGGCGTGCCGAGAAGGCGCCCAAACTGGGCTATCTAGAGGAAGTAAAAGTCGTAACAAGGTTTCCGTAGGGGAACCTGCGGAAGGATCATTGCCGGTAGCCTTTCGGGGGAGCCCGGGGGAAGGGCGGTTACCCCACCCCGCCTCCCCTCGGGTCCTCCTCGGAAGACCGCCTCTCCTCTACGGCCCGCCCCGAGGTCCGGGCGGAGCGCTCCGCGGAGCATCCCCGCCCTCCCTCGCGGGCCTGCGGGTCGGGGGCCCCCGCCTTTGGCAGGCGGGGGTCTCCGTTCCCACCGCCCTTCGTCCGGGACGGGGCCGACCGAGCCCCGGCCCGAAAAAGCCCCCCCACCCCACACTCTCGTAACTCGTGCCGCGCGCCTCCGGGTACCCGACCGAACCGCCCGCCTCCTACGGAGGGCCGGCTGCGGGGGTTCAAAGCCTCCCTCCCTCCCCACCGGAGGGAGCGCCCGGAGGGCAACCTTTAAGTCTTTCTACCCCATCCCCTCTCCCAGCTTTTGTTTCCCTTTATTTTATTTCCCAGACCCTCCCTCCCTCCCTCCCTCCCTCCCTCCCTCCCTCCCTCCCTCTCACCTTCAGTGCTCGGCGTCTCTGCGCGCCCGGCGACAAACCTCTGTCAGCGACGCGTGTCGGCTCAACCGCGCTCCCTTCTTCCCCCGAAACCCCAACCCCCCACGGGGAGACGGGGCGGAGGAGGGGTGCAAAGAAAACCCACAAAAAAGGGCAGACTACTCTTAGCGGTGGATCACTCGGCTCGTGCGTCGATGAAGGACGCAGCTAGCTGCGAGAACTAATGTGAATTGCAGGACACATTGATCATCGACACTTCGAACGCACCTCGCGGCCCCGGGTTCCTCCCGGGGCCACGCCTGTCTGAGGGTCGCTTTCGCAATCCATCGGACGAAGCGCGTGAAGGTCCTCCCCGCGTGGGCCTTCTCCGCCTCTCCGCGGCTGGGGCCTGTCGCAGGCGGCCTCCCCCCCCACCGGGCCGGCCTTCGTCCCCCTAACGGCAGACCGTGGGAACCGGGCGCCCGTCGGCCGCACCTCTTCCCCTCCCGCGCCCCGCGCTCGCGAGGCGTACTCCGAGCGAGAAAACCGGCCGTGAGAACCGGCTGCCGGTGGGCGTCCCCCGTCCTTGGCCGACCGGTTCCACGACCGGGCGGGGCGAGGGGGGAGAGTTCCGGGGAAAAGCCCGACCAGGTGCCGCGAGTCTCCGCGGGCGTAACGGGAGGACTCGGAGCGGAGGACTCCCTCCCTCCCTCCCAGCCCACCCGACCCTTTCGAGCACGACCTCAGCTCAGACGAGACGACCCGCTGAATTTAAGCATATTACTAAGCGGAGGAAAAGAAACTAACCAGGATTCCCTCAGTAGCGGCGAGCGAAGAGGGAAGAGCCCAGCGCCGAATCCCCGCACCGGACGGCGGTCGAGGGACTTGTGGCGTACGGAAGAGCGCCGCGGCCGGGCGCGGCTCTGCGGGGAGCCCGAGTCCTTCTGATAGAGGCCCTGCCCGCGGACGGTGTGAGGCCGGTAGAGGCTCCCGCCGCGCCCCGGACGCGCTCTTCCCGGAGTCGGGTCGCTTGGGAATGCAGCCCAAAGAGGGTGGTAAACTCCATCTAAGGCTAAATACCGGCACGAGACCGATAGCGGACAAGTACCGTGAGGGAAAGTTGAAAAGAACTTTGAAGAGAGAGTTCAACAGGGCGTGAAACCGTTGAGAGGTAAACGGGCGGGGCCCGCTCGGTCACCCCCGAGGGAATTCAGCCCGGCGGGCGCAGCGCGGGAGCCCGGCGCGTGGGGATCCCTTCCCCCGGAACCCCGCCCGGGCCCGCCGCACCCCGCCGGGTGCACTGTCCCTCGGCGGGCGCGCCGCGACCGGCTCCGGGTCGGCCGGGAAGGGCTCGGGGGCGAAGGTGGCCCGAGGCTCCGGCCGCGGGCTTTACAGCGCCCCCTCGCCCCGAACTTCGCCGCTTCCCGGGGCCGTGGAACCAAGTGCTCGCTGCGCCCTCTCTCCCGTCGACCCCCCCCGCCAACCCGCTCCCCGCCCCCGACTTCGGAAAGGGGCGGGTGCGGGCGGGCGGAGGGTTTCGGGAAGGGACGGGGCCCCCCGCCCCCGGCGCGGACTGTCACGACCGGGGCGGACTGTCCCCAGTGCGTCCCCGACCGCGTCTCGCCGCCAGGGCAGGGGACCGGCCCACGAACCCGGAGGCGCCAGGGGTCAGCGGCGACGTTCGGCAACCCGCCCGACCCGTCTTGAAACACGGACCAAGGAGTCTAACGCGCGCGCGAGTCGGAGGGCTCGTGACGAAACCCCGTGGCGCAATGAAAGTGAGGGCCGGCGCGCGCCGGCCGAGGCGGGATCCCGGGGGCGAACCCCCCCCTGCCCCCGGGCGCACCGCCGGCCCGTCTCGCCCGCGCCGTTCGGGGAGGTGGAGCGTGAGCGCGCGCGATGGGACCCGAAAGATGGTGAACTATGCCTGGGCAGGGCGAAGCCAGAGGAAACTCTGGTGGAGGCCCGCAGCGGTCCTGACGTGCAAATCGGTCGTCCGACCCGGGTATAGGGGCGAAAGACTAATCGAACCGTCTAGTAGCTGGTTCCCTCCGAAGCTTCCCCCAGGACGGCTGGCGCTCGAGGTCCCCGCAGTTTTATCCGGTAAAGCGAATGATTAGAGGCTTCGGGGCCGAAACCGGCCTCGACCTATTCTCAAACTTTAAATGGGTAAGAGGCCCGGCTCGCTGGCTTGGAGCCGGGCGTGGAATGCGAGCGCCCAGTGGGCCACTTTTGGTAAGCAGAACTGGCGCTGCGGGATGAACCGAACGCCGGGTTAAGGCGCCCGATGCCGACGCTCATCGGACCCCAGAAAAGGTGTCGCTCGATACGGACAGCAGGACGGTGGCCACGGAAGTCGGAATCCGCTAAGGAGTGTGTAACAACTCACCTGCCGAATCGAGCGGCCCTGAAAATGGATGGCGCTGGAGCGTCGGGCCCATACCCGGCCGTCGCCGGC